>CM064574.1:29851745-30176745 GCA_032716605.1 Paralithodes platypus
ATTGAGGTACAGCATTAAAGTAGACCTATCGTTGTGGTGTTGAGTGGTAAGACAGTGACACATAGACACACACACACACACACACACACACACCTGGATTCCTGGATTTCCTGGATTGTAGTTTAGGACCGAAGTCCTGGGCCACGCTGGTGCGCCGCCCTCAGTAGTTCCTCGCTCTGGTTTGATGTAGCAGGCTGTGTCCGTCGGACGTTTGGTAACAGTGTGGCAGCGATGGTTTGTCGTGTATTGTTCGTAGGAATTTGTCCAATCCAGTCTTGAAACTTAAGAGAGAGCCTGTGTGTTCTCTTAGTTGCTTGGGGAGACAGTTATATATACTTGGACCGTGTACAGCTATTGAATTCTCTTTCAAGGTTTGTAAGCTCATCCTTGTTCTCACTAAACGCGGAATAGTGCACAATTTTCCTCTTCTACTGCTGTATGTCGTCCTAATTTCATCTTCGTTTTCCAGATTTGGTATCATTTCGTTAATTATTTTCCACACGTACATTGCTACATACTGTATCTCTCCCTTCTTCTCTCCAATGAGTACATGTCTAAATGCTGTAGTCTCTGCCAGTAGTCCATGTTGTTCAGTCCTTCGATTCGGGCCGTGTACGTTTGTTGTACTGCCTCCAGTTTTCTTATTTGGCCGATGTTTGTGGGGTTCCATAACTGGCAGCAGTATTCAACCAATGGTAGTATCAGGGCCCTGAATAATACTATTAACGCACGCACGTGGTTCTCTTGTTTTGAACGTTCTAAAAATCCATCCCATATTCTTTCTGGTCTTCGCTACAGTATTATCAATATGACGGTCGAAGCTAGCGTCATCGCTTATTGTTATTCCCAGATCCCGCAAGTGGTTGCTTTGGATTATAATTCCTCCTTCTGGTGTTGTATAGTCCTTGTCGGCCACTTCCTGCTTCGGGTGTCGATATCTCAATAACTCGAATTTTGTGCTATTGAATATCATATTATTAATTTCTGCCCAGTTATATATCGTCTTCAGGTCATCTTGTAGCATTTTATAATCATCTTCCCTTCTCACAATGCCCAGGAGTCGAGTGTCGTCTGCGAATGAGGTTGTTTTACAGAACTGTATACTCTGGTCGATATCACTGATATATATGAGGAAAAGCAAGGGGCACATACACATATATAGAGCCACTATTGAGGTACGGCATTAAAGTAGACCTATCGTTGTGGTGTTGAGTGGTAAGACAGTAACACACAGACACACACACACACACACACACATACACATATATAGAGCCACTATTGAGGTACGGCATTAAAGTAGACCTATCATTGTGGTGTTGAGTGGTAAGACAGTAACACACAGACACACACACACACACACACACACACATACACATATATAGAGCCACTATTGAGGTACGGCATTAAAGTAGACCTATCGTTGTGGTGTTGAGTGGTAAGACAGTGACACACAGACACACACACACACACACACACACACACACACACACACACACACACATACACATATATAGAGCCACTATTGAGGTACAGCATTAAAGTAGACCTATCGTTGTGGTGTTGAGTGGTAAGACAGTAACACACACACACACACACACACACACACACACACACACACACAGACATACACATACACATATATAGAGCCACTATTGAGGTACGGCATTAAAGTAGACCTATCGTTGTGGTGTTGAGTGGTAAGACAGTAACACACAGACACACACACACACACACACACACACACACACACACACACAGACATACACATACACATATATAGAGCCACTATTGAGGTACGGCATTAAAGTAGACCTATCATTGTGGTGTTGAGTGGTAAGACAGTGACACACAGACACACACACACACACACACACACACACATATATAGAGCCACTATTGAGGTACGGCATTAAAGTAGACCTATCGTTGTGGTGTTGAGTGGTAAGACAGTGACACACACACACACACACACACACACACACACACACACATACACATAATTTATATAGAGCCACTATTGAGGTACGGCATTAAAGTAGAACTATCGTTGCGGTGTTGAGTGGTAAGACAGTGACACACACACACACACACATACACACACACACACACACACACACACACACACACACACACACACACACATATAGAGAGCCACTATTGAGGTACGGCATTAAAGTAGACCTATCATTGTGGTGTTGAGTGGTAAGACAGTAACACACTATCCTGTACCAATATTACAACGTCTTCACAACTCAATATCGGATTACGGCACAACACTTCTTTACAACACACCTTTTTTTTGTCCTACTGTATGTGGATGAGGGAGACACAAGGCAAAACTGCCTGTGACGAGTGCCTCCCCCAAAGTTGAAAGAGTGACAGGGACAAAATCAAGGAGCAGTCGAGCCAAAATGCCTGGACACACGGAGTTTGAAGCAATTTAAGTCATAGTATGAGGGAAAGATGGATTCAGGGAGAGAGTTCCAGAACTCAGCTGTAGAAAGATTGGGAGAATAGTTTCACTTTTGAGTTGGATAGTTGCACAGAGTAGGGGTGGGATTGTATTGCAAGACGGGTATTACGTACCCCTACGTAGAGGAGGTGGTATACACTGAGAGAGCTCTGAGGAACACTGATTATTGTAGCAGCGATAGAATAGCGAGAGAGATGCATCATTGCGGCGAATAGAGAGAGAGAGACTGTAGAGAGTCGGTGATTGGACAGAAGTTAATGAATGAAAGGCTTTCCTCTACTTTGTCTAGAAGTGGTGTGTGAGGAGCCTCCCCACAAATGTGAACAATACTTAATACAAGGACGCACTGTGCCCCTGTACGTAAAGAACCCTTTGAGGCGGTTGAGCACACCCAGCTTCTGGAAGGCTGCCTTAGCAAGACTGGTAATATGGTCCTTCCAAGAGAGAGCAGAAGAGAAAGAGACACCGAGAATATTGAAAGAAGATGAATGATTGATTTTTGTATTATTGAAGTATAAGGGATAGTCCTATGGGAGTTCACGACGGGCAGATAGATGGAGAAATTGGGTTTTGGAAGCATTAAAGGCAACCTCTTCCAAAGAGGTACTTTCTTTTTTTTCTTTTTTTTTTTAAGAGACAATGAACGGAGGAAGGAAAAACACAGATAAAACAAAAAGGTCCATGTGCCTAAAGGCATCCTCCATTCATAAAATGTTTGTAACAACTGGATTTAAACATTTGTTGATTGTAAGTTTGTGGAAAGCAATTCGAGGGAAGTGAATTCCAAAGAGTAGTAGCTCTGGGGATAAATGAATTCTGATAAGCAGAAGTTCTGCATTGTGGAGGAGAAAGTGTAAATTCATGGGCGCTCTCAGCTGCCCTAGTTCTACGGGGAAAGATGTGGAGAGGCGGCACAATTGAAGCAAGTTCCTCGGAACAATTGCTGTGAAAATATCTGTAGAATAATGCAAGGGATGCAACGTTTCTTCGTATGGCTAATGTAGGAAGGTCCTGTGTGATTGCAGGGTTATTGATTAATCTAATAGCTTTATTTTGAATTTTGTCCAACTGCCTCAATGCAACCACTCCACTTCCACCCCACAGAGGTGAACAGTAATCCATCTGAGAGCGCACATGACTTTTATATATTACGGCCAACTGCTCGTCAGTGAAGAATTCTCGAACTCTGTACAGGAGTCCCAGTTTTTTAGAGGCATTCTTAGCAATGCTTCTAACATAATGTGTCCAGCTCAAGTTAGTAGTTAATGTTACACCGAGAATGTCAATACTAGGGGAAGTGGGAATATTTACATCATTAAAAAATATATGGGAGTCCGTGAGATTCTGTCGGTTAGAAAATTGAATGTACTTGGTTTTCTGTGCATTAAAGGAAACTAGATTCTCTTGTCCCCATTCATTAATTCTAGAAAGGTCCTGGTTCAGAGAAATTGCAGTGTTTATTTTTGAATTTATAAGATCGGGTTGGGTGAAAGAATTGGTAAATGTGAAGGAACTGTGGAGTGTTGAGTCATCTGCGTAGGAATGTATTGGATTATGAGTGGTAGATATGAGATCATTGATATGAATGAGGAACAGAGTTGGGGCCAAAACTGATCCCTGGGGAACACCAGCATTTATTGAGTGAAATTGAGAATAAAGGCCATCTACCATTACACGTATTTTTCTGTTATGAAGATAAGAAGAAATTAGTGGAACTAATGATGCAAGGCCGTAGTGTGACATCTTCGACAATAAGGATTGATGCCAGACTCTATCAAATGCCTTTGATATATCCAGTGCTATTGTATGTGTTTCACCATGTTGGTCTGTAGCTTGGTTGATTTGATGCGTAAGAAGGCAAAGAATGTCTGCAGTTGATCGACATCGTCTAAAACCATATTGCCTATCACTGATTAATTTATAATTCTCCAGATGCTTAATTATGTGATTATTTAATATAATTTCAAAAACTTTGCCAAGAGTGGAAGTTATAGCTATTGGTCTGTAGTTTGATGGATCTGAAGAGGCACCTTTTTTAGGTGCGAAATTTTTTAAAAATTTGGCCAATACAGGAGCGAGCACCAAGGAGCAATTCTTAAGTACTATTGGAGGAATTTCATCTGGACCAGGAGCCTTATCTACTGAGAGATTCTGCAAAATAGTTTTGACATGTCTGGTGTGGATCTTAAGTGAGGGAATTTCAGGTGAATTAAAATTAAGTACAGGGACATCTTGATTTATGTCATCTAAGGTTGAGTTGGTGGAGAAAATATCTGCAAGAAGGTTAGCTTTACCTCGTGGGTCACTTACAAGATTGCCAGTCGGAGATTTTAATGGTGGAATGGATGAAGCAGTAGTGAAGTTGGATTTGAATGAGTTAAGAGTAGACCAAATATTTTGTTATCATTTGGATTATTTAGAAGTTTATTTGCCTGCTTATGGAGAAAGTTTGATTTAGTTAGGTTTAATACAGTTTTGGCATGATTTCTGATGTTTCTAAAGTAATTAAAGGCTTCATGTGTTTTTGATCTTGTGTATGCATTGTAGGCTATTGCTTTTTGTTCAGTTACTCTAGCACAATTATGGTCAAACCATTTAGGTGAATTAGATCTTTTACTGTACTTTTGATGAGGAATAAAAGTTTCCATTCCAATTTTTACAAAATCTTGTATGTGGCTCAAGGTGGAGTGTGCATCATTAGAAAAGAAAGAGGTCCAGGGAATATCAATAAAGAAACCTTGAAGACCCTCCCAGTCTGCCCTATCGTAATGCCATTTAGTCACCAAAACAGGTTCAGAGTGGGAAGGTGTGGTAGGTGATAGACAGGTGGCCTGTATCAGACAGTGATCAGAAGATCCAAGTGGGGACCTCACTGTAACATCATAATTTCTGAATTGGTTGTTAAAAATAAGTCCAGTAGGTGGGAATTATGATTAGGATTATCTGGTACACGGGTGGGTTGGTTTGACTAGTTGAATGAGATTAAATGAGTCTGCAAATAGCTCACATTCAAGACCAGCATCATCAGTCCTGGCTGAATGAGTGAGCCATTCAACATTATGGACATTAAAATCACCCAACACAGTGATTTCAGAAGAAGCATTTAAGTTGAGGACACTGAGTTGTGAGGACAGAGAATCAAAAAGACTTTGCTCTGGAGGAGTATTTGGGGAAGGGTAGATGCAACATATATATTTAAATTTACCAGCAGAAATTAATTTGTATATAGAATAATCAAAATAGGGACAATTGAAACTAGTAACCTCCTCCAGGGCAATTTCAGATTTTGCGAAGCAACATACACCACCTTTAGGTCTGAAATTTTGGAGCAGTTGATAACCTGGAAAATTAAATCTAGATGTGTCAGATGTGGATGTTACTTGAGTCTCTGTCAAAAAAAGGAGAGTAGGGGATTCTGCTTGAAGAAATTGGTGTACAGAATTGATGTTAGAGTGAAGTCCCCTTATATTACTAAAGAAATAGCTGTACTGACAAGCAGCTTTGGGATGTTGCAATCCTCTCTGGGCTTAATACTAAGAAGGCGTACGGTCCGGACGGTGTTCCTCCCGTTGAACTAAAAAACTGTGCTTCCGTGCTGACTCCCTGCCTAGGCAAACTCTTTCGTCTCTGTCTATCCTCTAACGTCTTCCCTTCATGCTGGAAGTTTGCTCTCATTCAACCTGTCCCAAAGAAGGGTGACCGCTCTCAACCCTCCAACTATCGTCCAATTGCTCTCACCTCTTGTATTTCTAAAGTGTTTGAAACTATTCTTGCTTCCAAATTTCTTAAGCATTTCTCTTTTCATAATCTGCTCTCAGATCGCCAGTATGGCTTCCTTAAGGGTCGCTCTACTGGTGATCTTCTTTCATATCTTACTAACTCTTGGTCATCCTCCTTTCGGGAATTCGGTGAGACTTTTTCTATTGCACTAGACATATCGAAAGCCTTCGATAGAGTCTGGCACAAATCTTTAATCTCTAAACTACCCTCCTTCGGTTTCTATCCCTCCATCTGTGCCTTTGTCTCTAATTTCCTCTCCGGCCGTTCCATTACCGCGGTTGTGGACGGCCATCGCTCACTTCCTCACCCTATCAACTCCGGTGTTCCTCAGGGCTCTGTCCTATCTCCTATTCTATTTCTAATTTTTATAAATGATCTTCTCAACTGTACCTTAATTCCCATCCATTCATACGCAGACGACTCAACCTTACACTACTCCATTAGTATTTCAGAACGCCCAAGCCAGCAATTCCTCAACGACAAATGGAATGAAGCCATAGAACGCTTAAATTCTGATACAACTATTATCTCCAATTGGGGCAGAGAAAACCTTGTTACCTTTAATGCTTCCAAAACCCAATTTCTCCATCTATCTACCCATCAGGAACTCCCTGCGGACTATCCCTTATTGTTCAACAATACAAAAATCAATCCTTCATCTTCTCTCAATATTCTTGGTGTCTCTTTTTCTTCTGCTCTCAGTTGGAAGGACTGTATTACCAGTCTTGCTAAGGCAGCCTCCCAGAAGCTGGGTGTGCTCAACCGCCTTAGGAGGTTCTTTACCCCTGCACAGCTTCTTGCTCTGTACAGGGGCACGGTGCGTCCTTGTATTGAGTATTGTTCACATGTGTGAAGAGGTTCCTCTCACAGGTTCCTTTCGTATGATTAACTCCCGTCCACTCACCAACTCTCTGCAATCTCTCTCTCTTCGCAGCAATGTTGCATCTCTCTCGCTATTCTATCGCTACTATAATAATCAGTGTTCCTCAGAGCTTTCCCAGTGTATACCACCTCCTTTACGTAGGGCACGTGGTATCCGTCTTGCAACACAATCCCACCCCTACTCTGTGCAACTCTCCAACCCAAGAGTGAAAAGTTACTCTGACTTTCTTCTATTCAACAGCTGAGCTCTGGAACTCTCTCCCAGAATCAGTCTTTCCCTCTTCCTATGACTTAAATTGCTTCAAACTCCGTGTGTCCAGGCATTTTGGCTCGAACGTCCCTTGATTTTGGCCCTGTCACTCTTTCAACTATGGGGGAGGCACTCGCTATAGGCAGTTCTGCCTTTTGCCTCCCTCACTCACATAGAAGAAAAAAAAACTACTGTACATTACCTCTAATATTCCTCGATTTTGACTATCACTCTTTCAACCTTGAATTGGACACTTGTTACAGGCAGCTTTGACTTTTTTCGCCTTCATGCACATACCAAAAAAAAATAAAAATAAATAAATAATAATAATATACCGGTACATATACTGTATATACAGGGTGTCCTATGAGGAAAGGGCATAACTTTGGGAAATTATAAAACAAAATATTCTAAGCCTAAAATGTTCTATAAGAAATATTCCAAATCTCAACCAGTATAGAGATATTGCATGTTGAAAAATGCATTTTCTTATGTATTTCCCCATAAGGGTGGCCTAGCTGTCTTAGTACCTACCACACCTCCATCCAACTGCAGTTATTTTACCATGTTATTGTAAAGATATTATAATTCTGTAAGTTACAAAATGATTATAGATATAATAGCTCACTTTGGACCAGTTGGAAACTATCTAACATGGAAGATTCCACTACAGTGAGGCGGGGGAGGACACTATATAAAACCTTCAATATCTTTTTAACGGTTGAGATTTGGACTTTTTGTTATAGAACATTTTAGGCTTAGAATACCTTGTTTTATCATTTTCCAAAGTTATGCACTTTCCTCCTGGGACACCATGCATATAAATAATAATACAAATAAAAATAATAAATAAATAAACAAATAAATAAATAAATAAATAAATAGATCTAGGATACCAAAGTTGGTGTCGCATGAGAACTTTTATTGTTAATTTTACGGGCAATTTTAGTCTGGCAGTTTCACAATATAAGTTTGTTAAGGAGGTAGTGCTTGGTTTTTGGCCCATGAATGCATTTATTTATTTATTTTTGAGTTTCCTCGCAAGACCTCCATCAAGCTTAAAAAAGAACACCCCCTAGACCCCCTTTCAAGATAAATTTGTAAATTTTTCTACCGAAAAATATTCCGGCCGAAGGCCGGTTTTTTCTAAAATAACAGGCTCGCTTTCGCTCACCAGGAAAAATCGACGCCTAAATGGCACGAAAAGTCTTAATATTGAGAAAGAAATGGGGCGAAAGATCTCAAAATCGCCAAACTAATGAAACGAACGCCATAAAATCTCAAAAGTAATATGCTAAACAAGAGGGAGAAGGGGATCCAGAAATAGCGACTCCCTCCCCCTTAAGAAATAAACTACCTAACATAATAAGCTACCTAAAATAAACTACCTAACGTAATAAGCTACCTAAAATAAACTACCTAACGTAATAAGCTACCTAAAATAAAACTACCTAACATAATAAACTACCTAACATAATAAACTACCTAACATAATAAACTACCTAACATAATAAACTACCTAACATAATAAACTACCTAACATAATAAACTACCTAACATAATAAACTACCTAACATAATAAACTACCTAACATAATAAACTACCTAACATAATAAACTACCTAACATAATAAACTACCTAACATAATAAACTACCTAACATAATAAACTACCTAACATAATAAACTACCTAACATAATAAACTACCTAACATAATAAACTACCTAACATAATAAACTACCTAACATAATAAACTACCTAACATAATAAACTACCTAACATAATCAAACCCCAGTCTAGTTTCCGAGAACAAGGTAAAAAGTCCTCAAAATAATGCCAGAAAATATTTGCTCATAGAAAAATAGCGAAGTTAGTCACACAGAGACTCAAATAGATTAAGGGGGGGTCACCGGCTTTTTGTCTTCATCTTTCTCTCCTTTTTCTCTCTTTCCCTGGCTTGTATTCATTCGGCCCCATTCAGTCAACTGTTTAAGACGTTTATCCCCATCGAGGTGTCGATTTCTTCCTGGCGAGCGATAGCAAGCCAGCATTGTATGGAGAAATCCGGCTTCGCCGGAGACATCTTTCTATTGAAAAATGTACAAATTTAGTTTGCTGTCAAAACAAATATATATATATGCTGGCTCGTTACCGCTCGACAGGAAAATATTGACACCTGGATGGGGGTAAACGTCTTAAAACAGTAGGCTGAATGGGGCCGAATGGATACAAGCCAAAGAGAGAGGGAGAGAAAGAGAAAAAAAGCAAGGTGGGCTCCCTTAACTCATTTTAGTTTTAACCCTTTGAAGATCCAATTACGCATTACTTTTCTGTTTTATGGCTATTATTATACAATTTCATTCAGATTAGGAAGGATATATGGAAGTCAGAGGGTTAATTAAGATAGTCTCTACCCTAATAATTCCCACCGATCCTACCGCTATCGCTCGCCAGGAACAAATCGACACCTAAATGGCACGAAAGGTCTTACCATTGACAAAGAAATGGGGCGAAAGGTCTTATAATCGACAAACTAACGGCACGAAAATCTTAAAACCTCAAAACTAATGTGCTAAACATGAGGGAGAAGGGGGTCCATAAAAAGCGAGTACTACCCCCTTAAGACAAACACTGTGTTGGGAACGGCAGAATGAGCACACCTAAAATACTGCTTAATTAACCCTTTGAGTACCAGCGACGTGTGTTATATTTTAGTCTAGCTACATTTAGACGATATCATGCAGCTCAGGAAGGATCTGTGGTAGTTAAAAGGGTTGGCTGGGATAGCTTGAAGCCTTATCTTTGCTAGAGGTCCTTCCTAAGCTGAATAAAATCGTCTAATAGGTGCCAGAATATGATTAGCAATATGGGTGAAACTGCTCAAACGTACGCAACAGAAAAACTCGCTTGGAATCTAAATGCTCCATGTTCTTCCAAAAGACTATCAAAGTTTTATACCTTAAGGGGAGACAGACTGTTTTTTCTGGACCCCCTTCTCCCTAATGTTTAGCCCCACTAGTTTTGAAATTTTAAGACGTTGGTTCCATAAGTTTGGGGATTTTATGACCTTTCACCCCATTTCTTTGTCAATATTAGGACCCTTCGTGCCATTTAAGTGTCGATTTTTTTCCTGGCAAGCGATAGCGAGCCTGTAACTTTACAAGGAATCGGCCTTTGGCCGAGAAATTTTTCTACCGAATAATGTACAAATCTATCTTGAAGGGGGGGGGGGGGTCTAGGGGGTGTTTTTCTAAGCTTGATGGAGGTCTAGGGAGGAAACTAAACAAATGTGAATACATTAATTAATAGACCAAAAAAAAAAAAAAAAAAACACTGTCCCCTTAAGCCCAAAGTATATATTACGTTTCTCTACAGCACTTTCTTCTCCTATCCATTTCACTACACTAAGCAAACACATTAATCTTATTTCCAATGCTGTACACATAATTATTTTGTTTTTAATTTGACTCTCTCACTCTTTCAACTTTGGGGGAGACACTTGTTACAGGCAGTTGCATTTTGTCTCCTTCGCACACATAGGACAAAAAGTGGTTAGGGTAGGTCGGTAGTATTTTAGGTAAGGTTAGGAGTAGGTTAGGTTAGGTTAGGAGAAGGTTAAGTTCGGTTAGGTTAGGAGAATGTTAAGTTAGGAATAGGTTAGGTTAGGTTAGGAGTAGGTTAGGTGTAGGTTAATTATTATTATTTATTTATTTTTTCTATATTCCAACTTACTTCCTCTCGGGCATAGGCTGAGAGCCTTAACATTCACCGCTTTACAATGAACAGTGAAGCCCGTGAGGTCTCGTTCCAGTCTAGGGAGTGAGACATGTGAAGCACGTAGAGTACAACGAGCACCTGCCATCTTGCCTTCACATGAGGCACGGTGCTCACTCATGGCCCGAAACGACCCCATCTCTGAAGCCACCTCGTTCCCGTGCTTCACTGTCTCACCCCCTACACTCGGACTTTCACACTTACACACACACAACGCCACCTGTTGAGCAGATAACTCACCAAGTTACCTGTAGGTTAGGTTAGGTTAGGAGTAGTTTAGTTTAGATTAGGTATAGGTAAGGATACGACAAGGTTAGGTTAGGAGTAGGTTAGGTTAGGTTAGGCATAAGTAAGGTTACGACAAGGTTAGGTTAGGAGTAGGTTAGGTTATGTTAGGTAGGGTGAGTAAGTTAGCCAGGATTATACTGTGTGGATTAGAGTACGATTCTCTTTTTATGAGTAAGAAGGAGACAAAAGGCATATCTGACTGTAACAAGTATCCCTCTAAAGAGTGATAGAGCCAAATAGGCCTACGTTAGAGTCAACATTTCTGGAACCAAAATGTTACTATATTTGATAACATTATTAGTGATGGTAGTTTGTGTGTATGTTCTTTTGTGTGTGTATGTGCGTGCGCGTGCTTAGGATAATAAAAACAAGTATGCATGTACGAATTGAGAGAGAGAGAGAGAGTGAATGAGTGAGTGAGTGTGTGTGTGTGTGTGTGTGTGTGTGTGCGAGAGATAGAGTGAGAGTAAAAGTTGGCAAGACGATCATATCAACTTGCACGAAAGAGTAATAGATTGCTTTCAGGGAAGATAATATTTACCAAACAGGAGGAGGAGGAGGAGGAGGATTGGAGTAAATGTATCGAGTAATGTTCACATGTGTGGGGAGGTTCAACCCATACCGCACTTCTTGAAAGGGTAGAGTTAAAAGCATTTCGTCGCATCAACTCACTTCCTCTTACTAATTCCTTACAACCTCTCTCTACACGCCGCAATGTTGCATCTCTCTCACTCTCCTACCATTATTATAAATCAGTGTCCTTCAGAGCTTTCCCAGTGTATACCTCCTCCCTTACGGAGAGTGGGGAGGGGGGCACCCACCTTTCATCATATTCCCACCCCTATTCTGTCCAACTCTCTAACCCAAGAGTGAACAGAGTTTCTCAGTGTTTCCTGTACTCAACAAGTAAGCTTTGAAACACTCCCTCAATCTTTCTTTCCCCCATCCTATGACTTAAACTGTTCCAAGTTCCGTGTGTCCAGACATTTTGACTCTAACGTACCTTGAATGTGGTTCTCTATCACTCATTCAACTTGTGGGAGACACTAGTTACAGGAAGCTTTGTCCTTTGTCTCCTTCATACACATAGAAAGAAAACCAGATCCACTACCAAATCCCCACCACCCATCTCAACATTCACTCCCAAATCCTCACCACCCTCCTCCCAAATCCCCACCACCCTCCTCCCAAATCCCCACCACCCTCTTCCCAAATCCCCACCACCTTCCCTCCAAATTCCCACCACCCTCCCCCCAAATCCCCACCACCCTCCTCCCAAACCCCACCACCCTCCTCCCAATTCCCACCACCCTTCCTCCAAAATCCACCACCCCACCCTCCTCCCAAATCCCCACCACCCTCCTCCCAAATCCCCCACCCTCCTCCAAATCCCCACCACCCTCCCCCAAATCCCCACCACCCTCACCCCAAATCCCCACCACCCTCGTCCCAAACTCCACCACCCTCCTGCCAATTCCCAACCACCCTTCCTCCAAATCCCCTCCACCCTCCTCCCAAATCCCCACCACCCTCCTCCCATATCCCCACCACCCTCCACCCAAATTTCCACCACCCTCCCCCAAAATCCCCACCACCCTCCCTCAAATTTCCACCACCCTCCACCCAAATCCCCCACCACCCTCCACCACCCAAATCCCCACCACCCTCCTCCTCAAATCCCCACCACCCCTCCCCTCAAATCCCTACCACCCTCCTCCCAATCTCACCACCCTCCCCTCAAATCCCCACCCCCCTCCCCCCCAATCCCCACCACACCCTCCCCTCAAATCCCCACCACCCTCCCCTCAAATCCCCACCACCCTCCGCCCCAAATCCCCACCACCCTGCCCCCAAATCCCCACCACCCTGCTCCCAAATCCCCACTACCCTGCTCCCAAATCCCACCACCCTCCCCTCAAATCCCACCACCCTCCGCCCAAATCCCCACCACCCTCCGCCCCAAATCCCCACCACCCTGCCCCCAAATCCCCACCACCCTCCCCTCAAATCCCTACCACCCTCCTCCCAATCCTCACACCCTCCCCTCAAATCCCCCACCACTCCCCCCAAACCCCACCACCCTCCCCATCAATCCCCACCACCTCCCTCAAATCCCCACCACCCTCCGCCCCAAATCCCCACCACCCCCCAAATCCCCACCACTCTGCCCCCAAATCCCCACCACCCTGCTCCCAAATCCCCACTACCCTGCTCCCAAATCCCCACCACCCTCCCCTCAAATCCCCCCCACCCTCCGCCCCAAATCCCCACCACCCCGCCCCCCAATCCCCACCAACCTTCCCCCAAATCCCCACCACTCTGCCCCCAAATCCCCACCACCCTGCTCCCAAATCCCCACTACCCTGCCCTCAAATCCCCACCATCACCCTGCCCAACATCCACTCCCTAATCCCCACCACCCTCCCCATCATCCACACTCAAATGCTCAATATTTGTCTCTACTTTGATCACTCCCCACTTCCCCAACATCCATCCCTAAATCCTTAAATATTTCTTTCTCCTTCGACTTACCCACTCAACCACCACTCACTCCCCCTTCCCCAAATCCCCACTACATCTAACGAGCCTCTCTACCAAAACTGCCAACTTGTGAGCAAATTTATCTTGAAGGGAGGTCTAGGTTTTTTTTTCTAAGCTTGATGGAGGTCTAGGGAGGAAACTAAAAAAATATATGAATAAATTAATTAATAAACCAAACAAACGGCCAGCCTCCCCTTAAGGGGGTAGTGTTTATATTCGTGGTCTATTTATTTGTATATGCCTATCCAGGACCCACACACTAACAGGTCAACCGGCCAGCCCTGGCCGCGTGGGGGGGGGGGGGGGAGTTTGCGTGACGTCACTGACGCCTTGGGTCTGCCCAGACCTGACCACTTGATTCACTGATATAGCCTAAGTTCATTATACCCAGTACCTGCTCAGTATTACCTACTCACTGTCCATGATGGTCACAGTATTAGTAGTTTTAACAACTGGTGCATCAACTCTACAGTTTTACAGATAAGGAACAATAATTGTCATGTTTACAGCAATAGACATAACATTACATGTGGCAGGTTATTACATGTGTAGTGGTATTCTACTAAATACAGTAATGCAATATACTATCAATGACATCGAAAACAACAGCAGTGCAGTGATAGTACGGTACCAATCTTCACCACACTGCTACAAAACAACAGCAGTGCAGTGATAGTACGGTACCAATCTTCACCACACTGCTACAAAACAACAGCAGTGCAGTGATAGTACGGTACCAATCTTCACCACACTGCTACAAAACAACAGCAGTGCAGTGATAGTACGGTACCAATCTTCACCACACTGCTACAAAACAACAGCAGTGCGGTGATAGTACGGTACCAATCTTCACCACACTGCTACAAAACAACAGCAGTGCAGTGATAGTACGGTACCAATCTTCACCACACTGCTACAAATTCGCTGTCATTATCATCGCCGATACAGTAATATTATCAAAAATAACCATAGTAATTATCATCATGACAACAATAATAATAATAATAATAATAATAATAATAACAATAATAATATTACACTATATACTGTATTATACAATACTAGATTGAGTAGGAATTTATTATTAAGGAGATAAATAAGCAAATATATAACAAGAATGTGTGTGTTTGCTGATGTCCCTCATCTCCTCAAACTAAGTAGAAATAATCTCCTAGATTCAGGATTTGTGATGAAGAATAGAGATATTATATCAGATGATTGCATTTGTGAAATGTCCATGATAACTAAATCTGAATATGGCTTAGCTTACAAACTTAGTGAAACTCACCAAAATGTTCAAGGACAACAAAGTATAGGGAGTAAAGTATGCAATAATATATTTAGGAGAAAGAGATAATTTAATCAGCACAAACTGGAAAGAAACTGCAAGCTTCATATTAACAACAGATGCATAGTTTCATGTGGTGAATTCTTCTATATCAAGCGATAGGAAAGCACTGTGCGTCTGGTCTGCATTTGGAAGAACAGCTAAGCAATTTGCGCACAATGATCCACATTATGACCACAATAGAGTTCAATTTCAGCCCACTACAGATTTCACCAAAGAGTAGTTTTATCTTGCCTTTTCATTATACGACTCTTTGAAATGCTAAAAGTTACTCATAACCTTGAATTTATCATGACAAGAAGGTTAAATCAGGACACTTACACATTATTATATATACTGTATATTGTTGTATTTATATATGTATTCATATATTATTTTTTGGTTGTATAAGACATCCAGATGCTGTCAGTTTCAAACAAAGACTAAAGCAACTGATAGTGTATTGCTCAGCAATAAAAGCAACATCACTCAGGATCCCGAAAATGAATAATATTTCTTGGGTAAAACTGGTCATAGCAAAAACAAAACTAACTAACGACCGTGAGTTACGCCTAGCAAATTGTGCTTATCAGATCTGTCTGTTGTTCAATGATATGATATTTAGAAGTAGGTATTGAGTATGATTTTTGTTTAGATATATGAGAAACTAAAAAAATAAATAATGTACCACCACTCTCGTAGAAGAACAGTCTTTAGATTTTGTTGCTGGCTATATGGTAAGGAGATTTTCCTTTTAAAGTATCACTTCTTAGAAAACAAGATCAGAGGGCACATCATAGACAGAAGTGGTAACAGAGGTCAGCTGTATAATTTTGTTTGTCTCATTTGACCTAAAAAAAAAAAAAAAAAAATATATATATATACAGTATATATATATACGCGAAATATGCAAAGTTGTCCATGGTGAATGGCTTCAAGATGAAGGAAAAACTGTGTAAAAGTTCTTGCATCTGAAATTAAACTCACTTGAGCGACTTTACCTTTATCTGTTATAAAAAAAAAAAAAAAAAAATGCCAAAATATCGATCTTTTTTAGGATAAGACACCTGAACGTCATTTTCATACAAGGAACAAAAGGTCAATACATGTAAACATGCAAAGGAAGAAGATTAAAATCACGGGGAGACTCCAGGTTTTTTTTTGGCTCTGGTCAAAATTTCAAGTTTTTTGTTCTCTCTGTAAACTGCTTCTTTCAACATATGAGAATAGCATAGGAAGGAACAAAAACACATATTGCATCCATAACCCCCAGGGGCGGGGGTTCGCCCACGACCCCCCAAAAACTGAATATAATTCAGTCAATCACAAAAAAAAAAAAATGTGTGTCTGTAGTCTAAAGGGCTTCTGTAAGCAATAGAAATGATCATATGAGGGCATAAACACCCTTATTACATCCCTAAGGTACCCCTTTGGGGTTCCCAATATCAAGGATTTCGGTCAAATTCGAATGAATGACCGTGGTGGTCAAGTGGTGAGCACGCTCGCGTGTGAATCTGAAAGACCCGGGATCGAATCCCTGCCACGGCGGACATTTAGTGGGTGCGGTAGTACGTCCTAGCATGTGAAAACATGCTTGCACCCAGTCAGGGGACATCCTGACGACGTATACAGACAAAACACACATAACAAAGCCACTCCAACACCTTCCTCTCTCTCCAACACCCCTTCTCCCCTCTCAACGCTCTTCTCTGAGCTATTGCCGATAAAAAATGGCATGTTCAGTCCTGTACAGAATCGTAAGATTCAGAGTCGTAAAGATTCCAGGACGAGCTCATCAGCGGCGGATTCCCAGATCGACCGTGGTGATTGTCACCTAAACATCTACAAAACAAACAAACAAAACAAACTCTAAAATGTGGTTGAAAAATAAATTTTAAATTAGTTAGCCATCAAAGGTCATTTTCTAAAGGTAGCGCTCCCCATAGAAAACATTTATGTAGGAGGGGTAACAAAACTAGACCACCAGAATGAATTTACACTTCTCTGAAAGTTACAAATTAAATTGCTAGTAATTACTTTTTGGCCCTAACGAGTCTATTAACTGGATTTGGTATTGCCCAAATGCATTCCCCATCTAACCACAGCAAATTGGCATATAAAAGAACATTCTCTCATCGTTTTTTCGGCGATTTCCCGTAAATTTCGGAGATATGACCCTTTGAAAGTCACATTTCAGCTCTACCCCAAACTAATGGTATAAAAAAAAAAATTTCACCACCTTCTATTATTTATAGGGGAGAAAGCTGACGCTACTTTGTAGGGGATGCTGGTAGGATACGCCATGCCAAAATTGGGGGAAATTTGGAAAAACTTCAGTGAGTTAATACTTTTTTGTGAAATTCTACGCTCACTCGCGCGCGCACGTACATAGAGAGCTGATTTTCTCATCGAGTCAATGTTACGCCATGACGGTACATGTGGCAAAAGGCCAGCAATGAGTCTCTTATAGAAGCTGAGATAAAAATCATCCTGGAGTCTCCCCTTAAGCATAATTGCCAGTATATAGCACTTTATCTCGCTGGAGTTCCATGTGACGCAGATTGCAATGAGTGTATACTGAATGTTTACTGTACGCATAACACACATAATAGTTAAGTACATAGAGGAACACATACATACATACATGATTCAAACTCACATACACACACACAAATACGATACACTGAGGGACACATAGATACATGATTCCAACACACACACACACACACACACATACACACATACACACACACACTACACAGAAGAACACATATACACACACAGACATACACACACATACATTCTACACAGAGGAACGAAAACACACACACACACATATACATACTACACAGAGGCACACACACACACACACATACATACTACACAGAGGAACACATATACACACACACACACATATACATACTACACAGAGGAACACATATACACACACACACATATACATACTACACAGAGGAACACATACACACACACACATATACACACACACATACACACACACACATATACATACTACGCAGAGGAACACATATACACACACACACACATATACATACTACACAGAGGAACACATATACACACACATATATACATACTACACAGAGGAACACATACACACACACACATATACACACACACATACACACACACACACATATACATACTACGCAGAGGAACACATATACACACACACACACACACATATACATACTACACAGAGGAACACATATACACACACACACATATACATACTACACAGAGGAACACATACACACACACACATATACACATACACACACACACATATACATACTACGCAGAGGAACACATATACACACACACACACACACACACATATACATACTACACAGAGGCACACACACACATATACATACTACACAGAGGAACACATATACAGTACACACACACACACACATATACATACTATACAGAGGAACACACATACATATACATACTACACATATACATACACATATACATACACATATACATACTACACAGAGGAACACACATATACAGTACACACACACATATACATACTACACAAAGGAACACATATATACATACACACACCCACACATATACATACTACACAGAGGAACACATATACACACACACACACACATATACATACTACACAGAGGAACACATTTACATACACACACACAAACACACATATTCATACTACACAGAGGAACACATATACACACACACCACACATATACATACTACACAGAGGAACACATATACACAAACACACACACACACATACACACATACATACACATATACATACTACACAGAGGAAAACATATACACACACACACACACACACATACATACTACACAGAGGAACACATATACACACACACACACACACACATACATAATACACAGAGGAACACATATACACACACACACACACATATACATACTACGCAGAGGAACACATATACACACACACACACACACACATATACATACTACGCAGAGGAACACATATACACACACACACACACACACACACACACATACATACTACACAGAGGAACGAAAACACACACACACACATATACATACTACACAGAGGCACACACACACACACACACGCGCGCGCAGTATTAGGCAGGGGAGCAGGAAGTTGTGGGAGTGTAAATCATATGTTGTTGACGGGAGGAGAGAGAGAGAGAGAGCTACATACTGTAGATACACAGACTGTACAGACCTTGCGGTCCCTAGAATGCAGTTAATAAATAAGCAAATAATATATATATAATAAACATAATAATAATAATGAATAAATATATAAATATACATGCACATTCATCCAAATCTGTCCTTAACGTAGCCTACTGAAGAATAACCTTGGTATATGTTTGTTAGTTCAGGACACATATTATTAGCAATGGTTATGGTTTGTGTGTGTGTGTATGTATGTGTGTGTGTGTGTGTGTGTGTGTGTGTGTGTGTGTGTGTGTGTGTGTTGTGGCAAAGAGAGCTCGTAACCAAGCTGGATGGATCCTACGAACCTTCCGAATATGTGACACGATCCCAATGCTAATGCTGGGGTCACACATTCCCGTATATGCTCCCGTATGCTCCCGTACGTACGAAGGTTTATTGGTAGTTGGCAACCATTACGTAAAACGTAAGGGCATAGTACGCAAAACGTAAATTAAATTGTGTATAGTCGTGGGGGTTGGTACGCATGACGGGAGTCGTGCTGGTCGGGGAGGTGGTTGGTGCGGCCAAGGCCGCCCGGTATGTTTGGATTTCAAATCACATGCGGCTCACGCGCTCCCGTATGTCAAAAGTCGGGAAATCTTACGTCTGACCGGGCGAGCTGCTACGTCTGATGGGAGCAGCCCCGTCAGACGTAGCTGCTCGCCCGGTCAGACATAAGCTGCTCCCGTCAATCGTAAAATATTCCCGTCAAACGGGAAAGTTTACGTTAGTCCGGGCGCATCTGACAGCCCCGCCGCACTGCGGGTTGGGTTGGCAGGAAAACGCGGCAACGTTGTACCGGGGGGGGGGGGGGGGGGGGGGGTATATAAGGACCAGAGGGGAACACTCCAGTTACACCTCTCACCACACCGGAGCAGCAACCAACGTGTATATATACGTCCTCGCCGAAAATAAATCGTAGCAGCGAAACGACTGCACCTATGGCTTTCATATTTTTACCACATGTACACTCACCCGTACTAAAAGTTGCTCAGGGGTGGGTCCTTCCATCCCCTACTCCACCCTGGGCAGGTGGAAGGGGGGTGTTGGGTCCAAGTCTACCCCCACCTTCCACCCCCAAACTATCCCGAACTCCCCCACCCTCCTTCTCTAGTTAGTGATTGGAGGCGATTGTTCTCATGAATTGTAAATTATTGTTATACCATCTTTGCACATGCTTACAATGGCCAACATTTATTAATACAATATACTGTATAATTGTATTCTCAAAATGAGTCTATACACACATGGGTTACAAGAATCTCGGCTGTATTGGGCTTCTACCTCTCTCTCTCTCTCTCTCTCTCTCTCTCTCTCTCTCTCTCTCTCTCTCTCTCTCTCTCTCTCTCAACACTGAGACTACGAGATCATCTCATTCAATTTTTTTAAAATAGATAATGGGTTTGACAATGTGGATCATAGCAAACATTTTAGCCTAAATATGAATACAATACGCAACCATGGCTGACAGTTAGCATTGAAAAGGTTCAACACTAGTATTTGTGGAAATTGTTTCTCATTTAAGATCTGATCTACATGGAACAAACTTTCCTCAGAAGTTGTAAACATTTCCTCGGTAGAGCAGTTCAAGAAGAGTGGATAGTATTTTGCACCCTCTGTAAGGAGTGTAGTGCACTGAACAATATCTCGCATTCGACTTCGAAAATTTCCCAGAAATGGACGGCAAGGTCTTTGATATACTAACTATTCCTTGTAACTCTTTCATAGCACACACTTTCTACAACCAAGATTTTACGGGTCTGAATGGGGTATATTTCCCCTCATTAGAGTATGTGATGAGTGTTGCCTGCATTCGATGCACATAGAGAAGAGTTGATGGTAAAATTGTCTATTAAACCTATGCATTTTTTCGGGGTTTGTAGAGGCGAGAGGCTGGGATCACAGATAGAGACAGAGAAGGGGGAAGTGAGAAGGCGAGCCCTGCTACTCAAGGGCTCGATACTCACACCTTACTAACAAATTAACACCGACTTTGATCGTAAGTTGTATCGAGTTCTACATGTAATTGATTGAAAACGAAGTGTAGAGGCCACATATAATTAAATGCAGACCGTTTATACTATGTATGGTATTGAATAAATGGGAGAAACTGATTGAAATGGTAAACGAAACAATCAACAATAGTCGCAACACTATTACAGCCAATATTTGCCTTTAGACCTTTCCTTTAATATTAAAAAAAGCCCGACTGTGTAAGTAATTTGAAAACCTAGGAGTAGATCGTAGAGGAAAAGTTGATGTTTATTACAATAATGGTGAACATAATATCCTGAAAAATGTATGATATTGGAATTAATTACGGTATCACTAGCCTATATTAAAAGCATATCACGTCTTGGTCGTGGATTGTAATGCAATGAGAGAGGGACACACACACGCAGAGAGAGAGAGAGAGAGAGAGAGAGAAAGGTAGAAGACCAATACAGCCGAGATTCTTGTAACCCATGTGTGTATAGAGACTCATTTTGAGAATACAATTATACAGTATATTGTATTAATAAATGTTGGCCATTGTAAGCATGTGCAAAGATGGTATAACAATAATTTACAATTCATGAGAACAATCGCCTCCAATCACTAACTGCCAGCTAGAAAAGGAGGGTGGGGGAGTTGGGGATAGTTTGGGGGTGGAAGGTGGGGGTAGACTTGGACCCGACTCCCCCCTTCCACCTGCCCAGGGTGGAGTAGGGGAAGGAAGGACCCACCCCTGAGCAACTTTTAGTACGGGTGAGTGTACCTTACCCTTTAGGCTACCCACCACAAAAATCCCAAATCCCTCCTCCCACCCACTCGCTGACTGTCGGTCCCGTCAGAAGGAAAAAAAAGGAAAATCTGTGGCGGCGAAACGACTGTACCAATCGGTTCCATATTTGTGTAACAAGTCCCTTACCCTTCTGCCTTCCCCCAACCACACCCCCAACCGCCTCCCACCACCCACTTCTAGCGTATCCGTACAAAGAAAAGGAAAAAAAGGAAAATCTGTGGTGGCGAAACTACCTCACCAATCGGCTTCATATGTGTAACACAAGTAAATTACCCTTCTACCTTCCCCCCACCAACCCCAAAACTACCCTCCCACCCATACATTCCGATACCATAAAAGTATCTGTAGTCTATAGTGTCTTTTCAGCTACTCTCGGGACCATCGGGGACCTGATTTCTGGCGAGGGGATTGTTTTTTTCACCATTATCCTTCCTTTCTCTCCCAACTTGATAGATTTAGCCAAAAAATAAAACAAAAAACAAAAAACTCTGGCACTGGCAGAAGCACACCGTCAAAATTGGCTGGCACTCAGCAGGTTAAAGGTTACAAGGATGAATGGTCTCTCCTCTTGCTCCTTTCCTTCTTCTCTTGTTCCTCTTGATAGATGAAGTTTGCTATTGCAAGTAGTTCCAATATTTCGATGTAGGAAAGGATCCATTGCATTAGCCGCGTGTTGTGCCTGTCCTCCGGTTTTATTAGGGAGTTCACAAAATTGAACTCCTCCAGGATGAATTCCGCGATGTTGTTCATCGGCATGATGAAGGACTGGGAATGGGAATGGTGTGGCCATTCCTGCCCTTTTGTAGTTCCCAGATTCCAACCCAGACCTACGTGGTTGACAAAGACTGTCTTTGTCTGTGTTTGGACAGAAGGGGTGTGCCTACGCTTGTCCGGAAACGGTCCACGTAAGTCCTAAACACTCCCAAGACGTACGGCCTCAGCTATGCAGGTCTTGTAGGGGCGTGGCCATGGGCGTGGCCTGTGTTACCGCAAATCGGGCAGCCCAGGCGGACTAACGGGGACATGCTTACGCAAGTCGCAAGCACGTACGTAGTTCCATACGACTACATTACGTCTGACGTAACACTGGCCCCGTCACGGTACGTCTGTCGGGAAGTGCAATAGTCGTGCTCTATATGGGCGTACACGGCCGGACTACGCCCGTCAGAACACAAAATTGGCGATTACGCCTGACGGGAGCTGTCGGGAGCGATATACGGGAATGTGTGACCCCAGCATGACGCTCTACAAGTCACTGGTCATTCCACTGTTGGAATATTGCTGTCAGCTATGGAGTCGATGGAAGGTGGGAGAGAAGCAATTACTCGAAGCAGTTCAACGCTCATTCACCAATAAAATCTCTGCTGTCAAACACCTAGACTACTGGGGATGGTTAGAAACACTCGAGTTTTTCTCATTAGAAAGACGCAGGGACAGATATGCCATCTTTTATGTCTAAAAAATATTGATTGGCGTCACAACCAACAACCTTAACACCTAACGAGCGGCCTAGGCGGTAAATAATATGTAGCCACCAGCGGGGTGTTTTTACCTAAAATAGGGCTGATTCCGTGATCATTTTCATGCCTAAATAAGACCCTGGGCGTAAAACAAGTATATATCCCTGAAAGGGCATAAACAGAGCTTTCCAATGACACCCCAACGATCCTTGTATGACCACTAGTTCTCTTGCAACAATCGCGCAACACGAGTGCAAAAACCATGTAATTCGGTACTTTCCCTAAACAATTCACTGTGTAGCGAGTGTGAGAGGGTGGAGGAGGGTGGGATTCATATCAGTTGGTCCACCTCGGTGGTCTGGAGCAGTCATACGCTCGCTACTCTCCTGCCACCACTTGTCTCTCTCTCTCAGCAACATTACGTGCTGAAAATGCCACACGACTTATGTTGTGAGCCGCCACATAGTCCAAATTTCTTTCACTCGACATATGATGCGCGCCGCCAGTTAAGGGTTAATATAGGTTTTCACATTCATCAACGACTGGGCCGTCTCTGCCACATACAGGGGGTACACCCCAGAGCAGCCAGCAGAGTTAAAACGCTCAAAGAGTGTGTGTGTACTTACTCTAGTTGTACTTACTCTAGTTGAATTGCGGGAGTGAGCATGCTCGTTATTTCCCGCCTCCTATATGTGTAGGTTTATATGTATCGTTGGAATGGCTGTGGATGTGTGTGTAGTCTGTATTTTAGCTAATTGGCGACATCGGAAACGATGGCTTAGGGTGGATCTGTATGGTACCATTCTCACTATAGACGGTACCGTCTCGCCCGAAGGCTTAGGTAGCCATCAGCTTAGGTGAACCATATGATACCCATCTCGCCTTGTACCATTTTTGCCAACCCCAGATGGGACGTCACAACGTCGTCCACTTATTCCAGGTACCTATTTACAGCTAGGTGAACTGAGGCTAACACATGAAAGGAGACAAGCCCAATTTGTCTCCGCCCGGCCGGGGGATTGAACCCCCGACCCCTCGTGTGTGAGACGAGAGCTCTACCTACTATAGTCAAATAGATCTTAACAGGCGGTCCTACCCGTGGTTACTCCCTTTACATTGGTGCCACATGTATAATCCCTAACAACGAATATATATTATTTTCGGTATTAAGTACCTTAAGTCGGTTTGAAATGCTCAGGCTATTTCTACAGGTACAAAAAAGCTTTATTGTTTTTATAATTAATTCGGTTATTAGTAAATTCAATGGACATTGTATACAGCTTGCCAACATGGCTACCGCGACGTTGTCAGACGTCGGCCAAAAAAACTCATCACAAATTTCACGTGATGGCGAGCTGCCAGGCGCGCGAAATTTATACTCTCACTTCATTTCATTCCTGACTTTGACACCATCCACAATGGAAGCCGCTCCAAATCGCCCTACCACTTGCATAGTCAGACAAAACAGATGGTACAGATGGTACAGAGGGGAAACCTCTTAAAAAAAAATGCGCCGAAACTTTGTGATATTTTCTCAATATATATATATATATATATATATATATATATGAGAGAGAGAGAGAGCGAGAGCGCCAAAAAACTGGGGGGGGGGGGGTATGGAGAATAAAGTGGATGCAAGTGTGGTGTGGTGTATGTGAGGTGGGGGGGGGGGGGGGGGGAGAGTGGTGTGGTGTGTGTGGGGGGGGGGGGGGGGGGAGGTGTGTAGGGTGAGTGAGAATGAGAGATAAATAGTAATATAATTTATTATAGCAATAATAATCTATGCATTCATGTGGGCTACACAGTCTTACACATACAGTATATAGAGAGAGAGCCGATCTCCCTACATTGACCTTGAACGGGGGGAGGTAGCGAGAGTAATTTGGAAAGGTTGTCGTACGGAAAGGGTCAAGTGGGCAGGTGGCACCAGTGTAAGGGTATGTGACCGCGCCCATAACCGCCTGTTTGGGTCTGTAGGACTATAGGCTACGGGCTGTGTGTGTGTGTGTGCGTGTGTGTATGTCTGTGTGTGTGTAGGTGTGTGAGTGGGTGAGTAAGTAAGTGAGAGAGTGTGTGTGAGTGAGAGTAAGTGTAAGAGTGAGATATACAAGGTATTACATGGAATAGGTACCGGTAGTATCTCAAAGACCTTGCAGTCCATTCCGAAGATATACTCGAAGTGGGAGGAGAGAGAGTGTTAAGTGAACTGCTCTATTGAAGAACATTTTACAACTTCGGAGGGAAATGTGTTCCTGGTATAGGCCTAAAATCTTATAATGTGAACAACTTTCCACAAATATTATTGCTGAACCTTTTCAATTATAACTTTCAGCCATGGTTGCATGTTGGATTCATATTGAGGCTAAACATTTTGCTATAATCCACATTGTCAAACCCATTAAGTAGTTAATAAACTTAAATGAGCAAACTTCGCAGTCTCCGTGTTTCCAACAGAGAGATCGAGAGCTCTTAACTGGTCTTCATAGCTCAGACTTCTAATCGATATAATAAGCTTTGTAGCCCAAGCTTATACTCTTTCCAGTCGCTATAATCTTTCCTGATTGCTGGAGACCAGAATTGAACACCATACTCCAGGAGGTCGTATCAGAGGGTTGTAAAATGCTAGGACTATTTCGTTATTTCTATATTTAAGTTGCCTCTTAATATAGCCCAATAATTTCTGAGTTTCTTCTCTACTTTAACGCACTGCTTGTAATACTTTAAGTCACTGCTAATCAGAACACCCGAATCCATTTCAAAGTCAGTCACTTCCAGAGGCATTTCCAATAGGCCTAGTGAAAAGTCTGACTTGGGGTTACCTTGGCCAATATGCATCACCTTGCACTTTTCCTACTTTAAGGGGGGTCACCGGCTTTTTATATTTTTCTCTTGTGTACTCTCTTTCCGTGGCTTGTATCCATTCGGCCCCATTCAGCCAACTGTGTTAACACGTTTATCCCCATCCAGGTGTCGATTTCTTCCTTGCGAGCGATAGCGAGCCAGCATTGCATGGAGAAATCCGGCTTCGCCGGAGAAATTTTTCCATCGACATATGTACAAATTTAGCTTGCTGTCAAAACAACAATATATATATGCTGGCTCGCTACCGCTCGCCAGGAAAACATTGACACCCGGATGGCGGTAAACGTCTTAAAACAGTAGGTTGCATGGGGCCGAATGAATACAAGCCAAAGAGAGAGTGAGAAAAAGAGAAAGAAAGCGAGGTGGGCCCCCTTAAGCAATTATTTCCCTTCGAAGCGAAGCGCTTAATAGTGAACGAATACTGTGGAAATGAGTGTTGTTTACAGAGATTACACGCGTTACCATTTACACATTTACATATTTATCTCGCAGGGGGATCTTTGGGGTGGTTTTTAAAGAAGAGAGAGAGAGAGAGAGAGAGTTAGTGTGAGAGGGAGTGACTAAATTGGGTAGTAAGGGAGAGAGAGAACGCGTTAGAGTGTGAGATAGTTAGAGTTATAGTGTAAGAGAGAGTGACTAAATGGGGTAGTAAGGGAGAGAGAGAGCTCGTTAGAGTGTGTGAGATAGTTAGAGTTATAGTGTGAGAGAGAGTGACTAAATGGGGTAGTAAGGGAGAGAGAGAGCTCGTTAGAGTGTGTGAGAGATAGTTAGAGTTATAGTGTGAGAGAGAGTGACTAAATGGGGTAGTAAGGGAGAGAGAGAGCGCGTTAGAGTGTGAGATAGTTAGAGTTATAGTGTGAGAGAAAGTGACTAAATGGGGTAGTAAGGGAGAGAGAGAGCGTGTTAGAGTGTGAGATAGTTAGAGTTAGAGTGTGAGAGAGAGTGACTAAATGGGGTAGTAAGGGAGAGAGAGAGCGCGTTAGAGTGTGAGATAGTTAGAGTTATAGTGTGAGAGAGAGTGACTAAATGGGGTAGTAAGGGAAAGAGAGAGCGCGTTAGAGTGTGAGATAGTTAGAGTTAGAGTGTGAGAGAGAGTGACTAAATGGGGTAGTAAGGGAGAGAGAGAGCGTGTTAGAGTGTGAGATAGTTAGAGTTAGAGTGTGAGAGAGAGTGACTAAATGGGGTAGTAAGGGAGAGAGAGAGCACCCAGAGATAAGCTCCCTAAAGTAGGAGACAATGGAGACTAATTGAACTCCGGTGAAGAGATGGAGGAGGAGGAGGAGAGAGATTACCTTGGTGGAGAGATGGAGGAGGAGGAGGAGGAGGAGAGAGATTACTTTGGTGGAGAGACAGAGGAGGAGGAGGAGTTGGAAGAAGAAGAGAAGGAGAGGAAGGGGGGGGGGGGCGGGGGGCAGGAGAGAGATTACCTTGGTGGAGAAACAGAGAAGAGATTACCTTGACGACGATACAGAAAATCATATAATAAAAACGATCTATCTATCTATCTATATAAAGTATCTATCTATCTATATATATATATATATACCGGGTATATATATATATATATATATATATATATATATATATATATATATATATATACAGTAAATATATATTTATTATATATACTGTATATACAGTATAGGCTATATATCACATGAATATATCAACCTCCAAATTTGCTGTTGCACAGTGAATAAAATAATGTGTTTTGAAGGAAACCCCATGATTGGCTGTTGGGTACAGCTGGTCCACGGGGAGCTGTTGTGGGTGATACAGAGGCTGAAGGAAAGGAGAAGTTAACCCCTTCTGTACCAGCGACGTCCTCTTAAGTTTATTCTAGGAAGGCTATATTTAGATGATATTGTGCACCTTAAGAAGGATGTGTGGTAGTAAAAATGATTAAGTGAGATAGTTCGAAGCCTGTTAGTTGCTGGAGGCCCTTGTTAAACTGAATTAAATCGTCTAATAGTAGCCAGAATAAAGTACAAAAGACGTAGCAGGTACAAAACGGGCTTTTGCTGTTCTTGCTGTTCCCCAGGCTGCCTGGTTGAACAGCCCCAAGGCCCCGAGCAAGGCCAAGGCCACAATCGAGCGCCCCCACAGAACCATCTCTGCCTACCACGATAAAGCCCAGGTGACCGAAGCCACTCATAGGCGGGGAATTGAGGAGGGTGCGGAAACGCTCGGGAAACCAAAGCCCCCACCCAGGGCCCTGTGCCCGTCAGCAATTATGAAGAGAAAGTTGAGGGGCAAAGGAAAAATGTGACGCTTTGGCTTCCAATCTGTCAACCACTAGGTTGGCTGATTGGAAGGTCAATCCACGGAAGAGACGCTGTCACTTGAGATCAAGAAAATAAATAAGTAAAAGGAACAGTCAGAGTAAGCTATGGGTATGCAAGAGATCGCTCAGCTCTCACTCTGATAGACCAGCCCATCACCTAATGACTAGAACCCAATTCTCTCAGCATCAGCTAGGAAAGGCCCTAGAAAGCCGCCTTTGGCGGGTGGATAGCTCCCCTATTTCCACCCCTTTCAGGGTTGGGCACCCGGTACAGAACGGGTTAATTGCTTCGGTGCAAGAGCCACAAAGGCAAGAGAATTCCGTACCATTGGTCCTGAGATAAATAGTTGTGGAGTGTTCCTAGACAGTCTGTTGGCGTACAATTAAAGCATTCTACTCTCAAGCCATCTCGATTACAATTTGTTTCGCCTTCGAGTATTTTAGAACATAATAGTTATAAGCCGTCTAAAGTTACTTATAAAAATAGATTAATTTAGGTTAACTCCGTGAGGATTATGACACGTTTTAGCAGTTTATTCTGGCTATCATTAGACGATTTTATTCAGTTTAGGAAGGATATGTGGAAAAGCCCCCACTGACCGCGGCTGACGCACTGGTACGTCCTGTGTAAACAAAAGGGCTATATTGTGGGCGACATGAATATACTATTGGTGGTACAGTCGCGCTAATTAGTGATGTCTCGGCACCAAGTATGTTTTGATCAATAATAGATATCAGCAATATCTAAGCTTCATTTCTTCATATCGAGTGAAATATACAAACGTGTTCGTACACGTGTTCAACATCTGACAGACATTAATGCAGCACAGAGCGAGCCAAACGTAATGACAGCTTGGACATGACTTATTAGCGCGACTGAACAGTACCAGCTGAGCGATTAACACTATATGGTTCGACGTCTTGTACGCTATTATGATATTTTGAATAATTATTATTGATAATTTTGCTGGCCTTTGCCATTTTCAAGAAATATATTTAATATGTCCCCGTGGCTAATAAAAACGCCTTCTCACATTTCCTTCAAGCTAAAAATTACTCACTCAGACACAATTCAAGCAAAAATAGTACATCTTTCGATAGAATATTTCTTATTCAAAGGCCAATTTATTTTAAGTTACAGGCTTGCTATCGCTCGGCCAGCAAAAAATCGACACCTGGATGGAGTGAATTGTCGTACCATCGCCAAACACATGGGGTGGAACGTCTTTCAATCTCCAAACTAATGGACCGAAACAGAGGAGGGACAAAATAGGGTTAAAGGACCTAGACATTAGCCACTCCCCCACATCCAAAAATAATAATAATATAAATAATACACATCTAGCCTTAATAATAATAATAATAATAATAATAATAATAATATAAATAATACTCATCTATCCTTAATAATAATAATAATAATAATAATAATAATAATAATAATACTGAACTAATGTATGTGTGTGTTAGGCTCACTTTTGTATGTTTCTTTTCAACTGACGGTAAATTGCAAAGTTCCCATCAAGATTTCTCAGTTAGTTTGAAGATTTTGTAGTGAAATATGGTACGGTACTAATTGTATAAACTTGGTCTTAATATGATGCAGACACATAGTTAGTGCTTTAATATGATGCAGACACATAGTTAGTGCTTTAATATGATGCAGACACATAGTAGTGCTTAATATGATGCAAACACATAGTTAGTGCTTTCATATTTGTCCATTAAGTATCGATAAATTAGCTTCTATGGGATTCAATTTACCGTCAGATACAATGAAATCGAGTATAGGTAATTTACTTAATTATATGATATTAAATGTTACCGGTATTTCATGTCCTTTTACAATAAACACACACACACACACACACACACACCTTATACCAAACCAATCCACCACATTTCATTAAACACCAACGTATTGAACATCAAACTGTTAAGCACTCAACATTTTCCCAACACCATTACCACATCACTGCACCTCAACGCATTCCATCTGAACACATACATCGCCTCAACACACACACACACACACACAAACCTACACACACACACAGACAAAGACTACATATACAGTATATACACACACACCATCCACAAACCTACACACACAAACACACACAGACAAAGACTACATATACAGTATATTCACACACCATCCACAAACCTACACAAACACACACAGACAAAGACTACATATACAGTATATTCACACACACCATCCACAAACCTACACACACAAACACACACAGACAAAGACTACATATACAGTATATACACACACACCATCCACAAACCTACACACACAAACACACAGACAAAAACTACATATATATATACAAACACACACACACATCATCAACAAACCTACACACACAAACACACACAGACAAAGCCTACACATACACATTTGCAACACCACTACACTTCACTGCATTTCATCTGACTACATATATCGCCTCAGGTAGCGCGCACACACACACACATATATACGCACACACACAGACACAAGCCTACACACACACACACACACACTTACACATACACACCCGCACACGTACATACATACACACACACAGACACAATCCTACACACACATTTACACACACACACACACAAGTACATACATACACACACACAGACACAACCCTTCAGACACTGTGACGTTAACCACTCCGTTAGAACCGCATGGCTTGTCCTACAGTGACTCACTAGGATCGCCAGGGCAGTGGATGGGGCTACAGTTTATGTATTAGAGTGTGCTTTATTTCATATGAAAGCTCATGTCATGGGCAGTCCAGAAAGGCTCTTTGTTTTCACCCATGTCAAGGCTTTATATATTTAATTGTAAAGTATATGTTTTATCATTAACTAGTAATGATGGGATCTGGGAGAGAGAGAGAGAGTAGAACAGAGTGAGAGGGGGGCGCCCAGTGTTTTTGTCCCGCTCGATGACGTCACGGCTGGCTGCCTCGCGGGGGATGGTGGATAGAGGTCCTTACCATGCTGCAAGCTCTCTTGCTAGTGGCTAGAGGACTTGTAACCGCTTTTTTCCCAGGCGCCTCGAGCTAGTGCGAGTATATATACAGTTCCTCGCCACTCTCTCCCTCAGATCTGGTTTCTAGAACGCACCCATCTTTTTCCCTTGCTATCTGTCCCCTGCTCCGCACCTGAGAATCTTTTCCTCTGCCTACCTCTCTCTTTTTCATATCTTTCACCACTTTTTTATTAATATTATACCCCGTCTGGTTAACTCTGCAAAATCAGCTTCATGCTGGCCAGTTGTATTGTGCGTTAAGGTCTGATATAACCCATGTATGTTAGTTGTTAAGATAAGTGGATCACGAAGCATTGGTTGGCATTCATATTGTTTAGTACTGCTTCCTTTAATTATTAGTGTTCTGCTGGATTAGATAATGCTAGACTAGGAGTCTGATATTATAAGGTATTGTTTCCTATGAGTGCTGGCTTTAGTTAAAAGCTGCATGACATACCTGAGAACTGGAGTTGATTGAGTAAATTCTAGTCTGTGTGCCATTGAGAGTAGAGCATGCACGAATGAGGGCTTTTTGCCTATACCATTCTGCCCTGTTCTAAGCTCGTTGTTTGTCTTTGAGGTACGCCAGGAGAACGCTTAATACTTCGGTACTAAGGTTTCTCAAGAGAGCTACCCTTCATTATAACGTAATATTTGACGCACAGACTTGAGATTTGCACTAGGCTATGCGGCATGCCATGCGCACCAATATCTCGTATCATTGACTCTAGCTAGACTTTATCAATCATAGTAGACATTAAGTATATTAAACCAAGTACTCTTTTTATGCATACCCATTTATGATTACACAAGCATTTCGAAGCCTAGTTTGATGTATTGAGACACAAACGACTTAGGCTCTTTTTGTTGATAGGAATATTGCATTGTCGTGGCGATTATTATTATTGTTGTAGTGTTTAGGATATTCTTGGCTCCGACGGCATTATATATTCTGCCTTTTTGTGTGCATAGCCTGCACGAGCATTGTTCCGCTGCCTGCCTTTTTGGGTTCCATTTCCGATACGAGCATCTTTATAGCATCTATTTAAAGAAGATTCCTTGTTAGTGTTGAAGGACTTTAGTGCACTTTCTTTCATGCAGGAGTGCCTGACATTTATTGATTAAAGTAACGTAAGCTGTAACTTCTCTTACCACCTTACTTTGCATACCATAACCAAGCACCTTCGGTTATAGGTAGTAATAGGCTGTTTTCACATAACATTAAGCCTAGAGTAGACGCACATTTATTGAGAGTTTGATAGCCTATTATTGCATATAGAACTCTGTAGAGTATTTGTGTTCTTTGTTCACTGGGAATATACATCAGAGGTTGGATCTAGCGCTTTCCGTTGTAGCATTTATGCCATTACTAGTCCAATGAATAAGAGCCCTGATATATTTGAACCCCAGTCATAACAAATGGCGACCTCGCCAGGGTTTGGTGAACATACATTTATTAGCAGGGAACATTTGTTGTTTTGGAGAATATTTTGCGGGGATCAGCAAGAATAATTGTTTTATCGGACATCGGAGTTTGTTAGAGGCATTTCTTCCGAGGTAAATACACTGCCAGTGCAGAAGGATCCGGAAGGCTTATTCCCTGTCCGTGATGCCTTTAGTGACCACAGGGGACTCGGTTGTGTGGAGTGTAGAAGACATGAGGTGAGAATTTTGCGTGACACTGGGGCATCGCAAACACTGTTGAGAAATTTCACTGGTAAACCTGTCAATACGGCGCGGGTGGTTGTGGTTCAGGGAGTTAATGCGACAAGGTCATACCCGCTTGTAAGAATGAAGGTGGAAGTTGATGGTGTGAATCGGGACCGGGATGTAGGAATTGTGGAGAAGTTACCTGTTGGGGGCGTCGACCTCCTTCTCGGCAACGACTTTGCGGGACCTACTTCTGAGGCTCCACCCTTGGTCGTTGCCGAGAAGCCGGCCGACGTGAGTAGGGAGGAGCAGGAGTGGGTTGAGAAGTGTCCGGGGCAGCCTATGGCGTGTGTTGTCACCGGAGATCCTGCATCCAGGGAGTCACATTCTGGTCAACAATATTTAGATCAGCGGAGGAAGGGTACCGAGAATGGGGTGGAAGTTGATGCGGTTGAGAGTTTAGTGTCAACGGACCTTCTCGGGGACTCATTATTAGGACCACATTTCGAGTCTGGAGAAGACCCAGTAACTGTTCCTGAAGGGGCAGAGGATGGGCTTAAAAAGACGAAAGAGTTGAAGGAGGACAGTGATGCACAGTCGGGAGATGTAGCAACAAGGTACCCTGACGCGTACCCTATGAGAAATGGGTCGGCGAAGACGGTGGTCCGAAGCTTGCTAGTGTATTTTTCCCGGTATGGTTACCCGCAGGGGATTCAGTCAGTCCGGGGACCCAACTTCACTTCTAGCCTCTTTGTACAAGCAATGCCGCAGCATGGGATTGTTGGGGTTGTGTCATCTGCGTATCATCCGGAGAGCCAGGGTGTGTTAGAGCGATGGCACTCAGCCTTGAAATCTGTGCTTCGTTGTTGTTGGTTTGAGAGTGGGAGGGATTGGGATCTTGGCCTGCCATGTGTTTTGTTTGCTGTGTGGGAGGTACCTGGGGAGAGTTTGGGATTCAGCCCTAATGAGCTTGTCTTTGGACACCGTGTCAGAGGGCCTCTCCATATGGTTGAAGAAGTATGGGAGGGCGCAGAAAAACCTTGTTCTATGCTCAAGTGTGTCCTCAACAGTCGAGAACGGATGTTGCGCAGTCTGGAGTTGGCTGGCCGTAATTTGACTAGCTCTCAGGCCCTCAGGAAGGACAGGTACGACCTCAAGGTTGAACTCAGGGAGTTTCACGTGGGTCAGGAGGTGTTGATTCTACTGCCCCTTGTAGGTCACCCCTTATCCGCGAAGTACGCTGGTCCTTATAGGGTGGTGGAGGAGCTATCGGACCTGGTTTACTTGGTAGCCACTCCAGACAGACGGAGGCGCAATCAGTTATGTCATGTTAATCCCATGAAGGAGTATGGGAGGCACCCCCCTGAGCCTCGCACTGTGCCTGTGATGACGTTTAGCAGTCAAGGTGGAGAAGGAGAACGGGACAGTCAAGCTCAGGTGGAGGATAACTGGAAGGATAAGAAATTCAAATGGGCGCCTGAGTGTGAGAAGGTGTTTAGAGAAGTAAAACACCTGTTGTACACTCACCCGATCCTCAGGGCCCCTGACTTTAGCCTACCTTTCCAACTAGCAATGGAGGCTAGTGGTGTGGGGGCTGGTGCCGTCCTTGTGGAAAAGGACGATGATGGGCTGGAGCATCCTGTTAGTTTCTGCTCGGAGAAGTACAATTCGGCCCAGGGGAGCTGCTCTGTTGTCGAGGAGGAGCTGCTGGCGGTTGTGCTTGCGCTGGGGCATTTCGAGGTCTATGTTCCAGCCTATGGTCCGGTCGTTGTAGTTTACCCAGATCATCACCCTCTCAAGTTCTTGGACCAGTTTCACAATCGGAATATGAGGCTGACCAGGTGGTCACTAAGGTTATTGGTATATAACCTGGACATACGCCATATTGCCGGTTGTGACAACGTGGTTGCAGATGGTCGTTCAAGGGTATATGATCCTGGGTAGATTGACACACGGGTAGCCTCCTGCTTTAGTTTGGATAGTATTTTGCGCTTGGTGCTTGTTGGCTCGCGGTTGTAGCCCAGCGTATTGGGTCGTAAAGCAGGAGTTGAGCATTTGGGATAGAAGAAAAAACTAGGCTTGCCCCTATAGTGCAGCCAAAATAAACAAATTATAAACATAAAAATCAAATAAAAAACTCTTTCTTTGATAGTTGATTTTTTTTAGTATGTTATAGCAGTAATTCTGAGTTGCACTCCTCTCAGAATGCTGGGCTAGAGAAGCTCGCTCTTGAGGAGCATAACTACATATAATTTAACCTATGGTGTTGGGGAGGGTTATAATTTTGAAAAATGTTTTGTTGAAGAACTGTGCCAGATATTTTACTGCCGCTGGGTGATGGGAAGTGGAGATATAGCATGGGTTCTAACCATCAGATTTTTGTGAGCCTTGGGGCCTCTGAGAAAAATCTTGGGGGGGGTGTGATGTTAACCACTCTGTTAGAACCGCATGGCTTGTCCTACAGTGACTCGCTAGGATCGCCAGGGCAGTGGATGGGGCTACAGTTTATGTATTAGAGTGTGCTTTATTTCATATGAAAGCTCATGTCATGGGCAGTCCAGAAAGGCTCTTTGTTTTCACCCATGTCAAGGCTTTATATATTAATTTTAATTGTAAAGTATATGTTTTATCATTAACTAGTAATGATGGGATCTGGGAGAGAGAGAGAGAGTAGAACAGAGTGAGAGGGGGGCGCCCAGTGTTTTTGTCCCGCTCGATGACGTCACGGCTGGCTGCCTCGCGGGGGTTGGTGGAGAGAGGTCCTTACCATGCTGCAAGCTCTCTTGCTAGTGGCAAGAGGACTTGTAACCGCTTTTTTCCCACGCGCCTCGAGCTAGTGCGAGTATATATACAGTTCCTCGCCACTCTCTCCCTCAGATCTGGTTTCTAGAACGCACCCATCTTTTTCCCTTGCTATCTGTCCCCTGCTCCGCACCTGAGAATCTTTTCCTCTGCCTACCTCTCTCTTTTTCATATCTTTCACCACCTTTTTATTAATATTATACCCCGTCTGGTTAACTCTGCAAAATCAGCTTCATGCTGGCCAGTTGTATTGTGCGTTAAGGTCTGATATAACCCATGTATGTTAGTTGTTAAGATAAGTGGATCACGAAGCATTGGTTGGCATTCATATTGTTTAGTACTGCTTCCTTTAACCCTTAATTAGCGGCTCACCACATAAGTCGTATTTAATAAAGCTGGACTATGTGGCGGCGCTCGACATAGGTCGAGTGGCAATTTCAGCACGTAATGTTGCTGAGAGAGAGAGACAAGTGGTGGCAGGAGACTAGCGAGCGTATGACTGCTCCAGACCACCGCGGCGAACCTACTGACACGAATCTCAGCTCCCTCCTCCCTCTCTCACTCGCTACATACTGAATTATATGGGGAAAGTACCGAATTACATGCTTTTTGCACTCGCGTTGCACGGTTATTGCAAGAAAACTAGCCATCATAAAAGGATCGTTATGGTGTCCTTCGAAAGCTCTGTTTATGCCCTTTCAGGGATAGGTACTTGTTTTACGTTCTGGGTCTTATTTAGGCATGAAAATGATCACGTAAACAGCCCTATTTTGGCTAAAAACACCCCGCTGGGCGGTACATATAAATAAACCGCATAGGCCGCTCGTAAGGTGTTAATTATTAGTGTTCTGCTGGATTAGATAATGCTAGACTAGGAGTCTGATATTATAAGGTATTGTTTCCTATGAGTGCTGGCTTTAGTTAAAAGCTGCACGACATACCTGAAAACTGGAGTTGATTGAGTAAATTCTAGTCTGTGTGCCATTGAGAGTAGAGCATGCACAAATGAGGGCTTTTTGCCTATACCATTCTGCCCTGTTCTAAGCTCGTTGTTTGTCTTTGAGGTACGCCAGGAGAACGCTTACTACTTCGGTATTAAGGTTTCTGGACTGTTGGACCGTTAGTCGATGAAAAAGGAGAATACACCAAAGACGAAGTACAAATGAGTAATGCCCTCAATACCTTCTTTGCATCAGTTTTTACAACAGAAGACCTCAGTGATATCCCTACACCATCGCCGATTCAGATTGATAATTCAGATGTTCTAAGCAATATCACCGTTACAGAGAGAGAAGTATTGAATTGTTTAGATAAACTCAAGGTAAATAAAACGCCAGGACCTGACACAATCTCGCCTAGAGTTCTAAAGGAAGCTAAGAATGAGCTCTCCAAACCACTGACATTACTATTCAATATATCCTTGCAGTCTGGAACTATGCCTGATCAGTGGAAGCTAGCCAACGTAACACCGATATTCAAAAAAGGCAGCAAATCCCTACCCAGTAACTATCGTCCAATTAGCTTAACCTCAGTTGTATGTAAAATGCTAGAAACGGTCATACGAGACAGACTCGTAAATCACTTGGAGGAAAATAACATACTTAAAGATACTCAACACGGCTTTCGTAAAAAACGTTCCTGTTTAACAAACCTCTTAGACTTCTTCCACGATATCCTCAACCTCTACGATGAGAGTAAAGCTGTAGATATTATATACCTTGATTTTCAAAAGGCCTTTGACAAAGTTCCCCACAAACGTTTACTGCTAAAACTAAAAGCGCATGGAATACAAGACGGTGTGTTGAAATGGATAGAAAATTGGCTCAGCAACAGAAAGCAAAGGGTAGTCATAAACGGTAAGGCATCTAAATGGACCAATGTAAGTAGCGGGGTACCCCAGGGATCGGTACTAGGACCAATTCTCTTTCTAATTTACATCAACGACATAGATGAGGGTCTCACCTGCACAATCTCAAAATTTGCTGACGATACAAAAATTGCAAATAGCGTACTCTCAAAAGAACAAGTTGACGATATGCAACACAATCTAGATAAATTGTCATGTTGGGCCCAAATTTGGCAAATGAGTTTCAATGCGGATAAATGTAAAGTACTACATGTCGGATACCTAAATGAGAAAGCAAACTATTCGATGAATGGCACTCAGCTTAAGAATGTAAACAGAGAAACTGATCTGGGAGTAACAATATCGAGTAACCTAAAACCGAGTCAACAATGTTCAGAAGTTGTTAAGAAGGCAAACAAAATAATTGGCTTTATAGGCAGGTCATTTGAGCATAAATCCAAAGAAGTTATCCTAACCCTTTACAATTCCTTAGTCCGCCCTCTTCTGGAATACTGCGTTCAATCCTGGTGCCCTTATTACCAAAAAGATATAAACAAGCTAGAACGAGTTCAACGTAGAGTTACCAAAATGATACCTAGCCTAAAGAACAAACCATACGAAGAGCGTCTTAGAGAATTAAATCTATTTCCTTTAACCCAGCGCAGATTAAGAGGCGACTTAATTCAAGTGTTCAAAATCATCAAAGGCATCGACAATATGAACTGTAGTAAGTACTTCACTATCGACCAATCTAATTACACGCGGGGAAACGGTTGCAAAATTATTGGTAAATCTTTTAACTCGCACGAATCTAAGAATTTCTTCTTCAATCGAGTTGTCAACTTGTGGAATGGGCTTCCCCGAGACGTTATAGACTGCAGCACCGTTGATTCATTTAAATTCCGCCTAGACAAATATCTCGCATCAAACCCGCGACTGACTGCGTTTGTAAATGAATAACTTTATCCTCCCCTCAGTTACTAACCCATATGTCCCCTACTAACTTCCTAGTCCTGCCACGTTAGTGGCAGGGCAGTAGTTCCCTTTCCAATGTTCCCTTACCCACTCTAAACCACTGTTTGGACACTTGATCCTCAGTGTTTTGGAGGACAAGCAACCTAGAAGGGTCACTAGATCTGTTGTTGCTTGATTTCCTTTGTTTCTCAAGAGAGCTACCCTTCATTATAACGTAATATTTGACGCACAGACTTGAGATTTGCACTAGGCTATGCGGCATGCCATGCGCACCAATATCTCGTATCATTGACTCTAGCTAGACTTTATCAATCATAGTAGACATTAAGTATATTAAACCAAGTACTCTTTTTATGCATACCCATTTATGATTACACAAGCATTTCGCAGCCTAGTTTGATGTATTGAGACACAAACGACTTAGGCTCTTTTTGTTGATAGGAATATTGCATTGTCGTGGCGATTATTATTATTGTTGTAGTGTTTAGGATATTCTTGGCTCCGACGGCATTATATTCTGCCTTTTTGTGTGCATAGCCTGCACGGGCATTGTTCCGCTGCCTGCCTTTTTGGGTTCCATTTCCGATACGAGCATCTTTATAGCATCTAACATTTAAAGAAGATTCCTTGTTAGTGTTGAAGGACTTTAGTGCACTTTCTTTCATGTAGGAGAGCCTGACATTTATTGATTAAAGTAACGTAAGCTGTAACTTCTCTTACCACCTTACTTTGCATACCATAACCAAGCACCTTCGGTTATAGGTAGTAATAGGCTGTTTTCACATAACAATAAGCCTAGAGTAGACGCACATTTATTGAGAGTTTGATAGCCTATTATTGCATATAGAACTCTGTAGAGTATTTGTGTTCTTTGTTCACTGGGAATATACATCAGAGGTTGGATCTAGCGCTTTCCGTTGTAGCATTTATGCCATTACTAGTCCAATGAATAAGAGCCCTGATATATTTGAACCCCAGTCGTAACAACACACATTTACCAAACCACTGCACCTTAACGCATTTAATCTGACCACATAATTATATCGCCTCAACACACACACACACACACACACACACACACACCATATGGAAAACAGCAAACATTGTCCCTTTGTTCAAGAAAGGAAATAGAGATGATCCTCTAAATTACCGACCAGTGTCCCTCACGAGTGTAATGTGCAAGGTCTTGGAGATGTTGATTAGAAAGAGAGGGGTAGAACACTTAGAAAAATATAGTTTATTATCAAGTAAGCAATTTGGTTATAGATCAGGTAGGTCATGTGTGACTAATTTATTAAGTTTCTATGATAGAGTTAATGAAATAGTGCAAGAGAGAGAGGGCTGGGTGGATTGCATCTATTTAGATTTTAAAAAGGCCTTTGATCGTGTTCCACATCAACGGCTATTATGGAAGCTGGAAATGAAAGGCGGAATTAGAGGATCACTTCTTAAGTGGATGAAGGATTTTCTTGTTGGAAGAAAGATGAGAACAGTAGTCAGAGGACAATTTTCAAGTTGGAAAGAGGTTACGAGCGGGGTACCAAAGGGCGCTGTTTTAGCACCGATCATGTTCCTGCTGTATATTAATGATATGCCAGGTAACATCAGCTCGGAAAGTTATGTTCACCTGTTTGCTGATGATGCAAAGTTACTGAGACAAATAAGAGATCAAGATTCTTGCGTGGCTCTGCAGCAGGATGTCACAAGTTTGTTCGAATGGAGTAAAATTTGGCAAATGGATTTTAATGCAGAGAAGTGTCATGTCATGGAGATGGGTGAAAACCAAAGAAGGCCGCATGGAAGATATAAAATGGGTGAAGAAGAGCTTAAACCTTCAAGGAAAGAAAAAGATTTGGGGGTAATAATAAATCCCAAACTATCACCTGAAGATCACATAAACGAGAAAATGAGAAACGCTTATGGACTGCTAGCCAATGTTAGGGTTGCTTTTTCATACGTAGATTTAGATATGATTAAAAAACTAATAGTTACCTTTATAAGACCCACATTAAAATATGCAACAGTTGTATGGAGTCCACATCTGAAAAAAGCACATAGATAAACTGGACAAAGTTCAGAGGGCAGCAACAAGATTAGTTCCAGAATTGAGAGGGTGCAGCTATGAAGAACGACTGGAAAAGATAGGCTTTACTACATTGCAAGATAGAAGAGAACGCAGAGATATGATCACGATGTACAAAATGTGTTAACAAGATTGACTGAATTGACAGGGAAGACTTCATCATACCATCAAAAGGAAGAACGAGAGCCCATGCATTCAAACTGGTGGTCAAGCCTTGCTAGAAGGATGTGAGAACATTTGCCTTTCCTTGTAGAAGCATAGGAAAGTGGAATTCACTCCCAGAAAAGGTAGTGTGTGCCAAGAGTATAAGCCAATTCAAAGTAAAATATGATAATATGAGTTTGGAAGACGGGACATCACGAGCTTAGGCTCACTCCTGTAAAATTACAATTAGGTAAATTAGGTGCACACACACACACACACACTTTAGTAAACAGAGACTGGACTATTGTATACAGTTTTAGTATTCTGTATTTCTGACCGCTTTTAACCCTTCCTGTACCAGTGGCGTCCTTTTAACTTTATGGTGGCTACTATTAGACGCTTATATTCAGTTTAAAAAGGGCCTTCAACAATTAACAGGCTTCGAACTTTCTCACTTAACCATTTTTACTACCACAGATCTTTCTTAAACTGCACAAAATCGTCAAAATATAACTATAATAAACTGAAGACGACACCGGTACAGAAGGGGTTAACCCAGTCAGTACCGGTGACCTCCTTTTCATTATAGTCTGGCAATGATGAGACGATTGTATTCAGGCTAGGAAGGACGTCAACCCATTAAAGGGTTACATAGTATCTCAATCAATCCTTTAGGAAGGACGTCAACCCATTAAAGGGTTACATAGTATCTCAATCAATCCTTTAGGAAGGACGTCAACCCATTAAAGGGTTACATAGTATCTCAATCAATCCTCTAGGAAGGACGTCAACCCATTAAAGGGTTACATAGTATCTCAATCAATCCTCTAGGAAGGACGTCAACCCATTAAAGGGTTACATAGTATCTCAATCAATCCTCTAGGAAGGACGTCAACCCATTAAAGGGTTACATAGTATCTCAATCAATCCTTTTAGCTACCATATATTTATCCTAAGCTTCATACAATCGTCTTATTGCAGCTGAAATCAAATAAGAAACACGTCACCGGTACAGAAAGGGTTAAGGGGGGTCACCGGATTTTGTTTTATCTTTCTCTCCTTTTCTCTCTTTCCCTGGCTTGTATCCATTCGGCCCCATTCAGCCAATTGTTTTAAGACGTTTATCCCCATCCAGGTGTCGATTTTTTCCTGGGGAGCGATAGCGAGCCAGCATTGTATGGAGAAATCCGGCTTCGCCGATGACATTTTTCTATCGAAAAATGTACAAATTTAGCTTGCTGTCAAAACAAAAATATATGTATGCTGGCTCGCTACCGCTCGCCAGAAAATTATTGACACCTGGATGGGGCTGAACGTCTTAAAATAGTAGGCTGAATGGGACCGAATGGATACAAGCCAAAGAGAGAGGGAGAGAAAGAGAAACAAAGCGAGGTGGGCTCCGGTATCACACGAGCACTTTTTCCCTCAACATTTATCCTCAACACTGGTCTGGCAACTTATGAGGTCAACATTTAAAATATTTCGGTCACCTAAACTCATCTATCATCAGTATAGTTTCCGATACCAGTGTAAAATATTCCAGAAATGTTGCCAGAAAAATGTTGACTAGAAAAGCTCTCGTGTGATACCAGCTTGAACCTCCACCGCACACGGGCTGATCGGTTTGGATGAGATATATTCGTGTTGGGCTTGTTGTGAGAGAGAGAGAGAGTACAAAGGAGTACAAAGGAAATCAAGCAACAACAGATCTAGTGACCCTTCTAGGCTGCTTGTCCTCCAAAACACTGAGGATCAAGTGTCCAAACAGTGGTTTAGAGTGGGTAAGGGAACATTGGAAATGGAACTACTGCCCTGGAACTAATGTCCGTGGCAGGATTAGGAAGTTAGTAGAGGACAGATGGGTTAGTAACTGAGGGGGGGATAAAATAAAGTTATTCATTTACAAACGCAGTCAGTCGCGGGTTTGATGCGAGATATTTGTCTAGGCGGAGTTTAAATGAATCAACGGTGCTGCAGTCTATAACGTCTCGGGGAAGCCCATTCCACAAGTTGACAACTCGATTGAAGAAGAAACTCTTAGATTCGTGTGAGTTAAAAGATTTACCAATAATTTTGCAACCGTTTCCCGTGTAATTAGATTGGTCGATAGTGAAGTACTTACTACAGTTCATATTGTCGATGCCTTTGATGAATTTGAACACTTGAATTAAGTCACCTCTTAATCTGCGCTGGGTTAAAGGAAATTGATTTAATTCTCTAAGACGCTCTTCGTATGGTTTGTTCTTTAGGCTAGGTATCATTTTGGTAACTCTACGTTGAACTCGTTCTAGCTTGTTTATATCTTTTTGGTAATAAGGGCACCAGGATTGAAAGCAGTATTCCAGAAGAGGGCGGACTAAGGAATTGTAAAGGGTTAGGATAACTTCTTTGGATTAATGCTCAAATGACCTGCCTATAAAGCCAATTATTTTGTTTGCCTTCTTAACAACTTCTGAACATTGTTGACTCGGTTTTAGGTTACTCGATTTTGTTACTCCCAGATAGGTTTCTCTGTTTACATTCTTAAGCTGAGTGCCATTCATCGAATAGTTTGCTTTCTCATTTAGGTATCCGTTATGTAGTACTTTACATTTATCCGCATTGAAACTCATTTGCCAAATTTGGGCCCAACATGACAATTTATCTAGATTGTGTTGCATATCGTCAACTTGTTCTTTTGAGTGTACGCTATTTGCAATTTTTGTATCGTCAGCAAATTTTGAGATTGTACAGGTGAGACCCTCATCTATGTCGTTGATATAAATTAGAAAGAGAATGGTCCTAGTACCGATCCCAGGGGTAGCCCGCTACTTACATTGGTCCATTTAGATGCCTTACCGTTTATGACTACTCTTCGACTTCTCCTCTATGTTCCACTTTGCTCTTCATGTTCCCTTCGTCAAAATTCAGGATAGCTCCCGTGCCCCCTCCCTTTTCCTAGACCTTGTCTCCCTCCGCTATAGTACTCACTTCCCTATTTACACGGATGGCTCCCACACCTCCTCCCCCCTGTCCTCTACTGCCGCCATTTATGTTGAGCACCTTTCCCTTTGTCGGGCTTGGCGGCTGTCCGGTTTCCATTCAGTTCTTGCTTCAGAATTATATGCCATCCATCAAGCTTTCCCTTTCATTCGCAATTTCCTTGGCTGAGCCAATTTTCTATCCATTTCAACACACCATCTTGTATTCCATGCGCTTTTAGTTTTAGCAGTAAACGTTTTTGGGGAACTTTGTCAAAGGCCTTTTGAAAATCAAGGTATATAATATCTACAGCTTTACTCTCATCGTAGAGTTTTTTTTTTTTTTTTTTTAAGAGACAATGAACGGAGGAAGGAAAACACAGATAAAACAAAAAGGTCCATGTGCCTAAAGGCATCCTCCATTCATAAAATGTTTGTAACAACTGGATTTAAACATTTGTAGATTGTAAGTTTGTGGAAAGCAATTCGAGGGAAGTTAATTCCAAAGAGTAGTAGCTCTGGGGATAAATTAATTCTGATAAGCAGAAGTTCTGCATTGTGGAGGAGAAAGTGTAAATTCATGGGCGCTCTCAGCTGCCCTAGTTCTACGGGGAAAGATGTGGAGAGGCGGCACAATTGAAGCAAGTTCCTCGGAACAATTGCTGTGAAAATATCTGTAGAATAATGCAAGGGATGCAACGTTTCTTCGTATGGATAATGTAGGAAGGTCCTGTGTGATTGCAGGGTTATTGATTAATCTAATAGCTTTATTTTGAATTTTGTCCAACTGCCTCAATGCAACCACTCCACTTCCACCCCACAGAGGTGAACAGTAATCCATCTGAGAACGCACATGACTTTTATATATCACGGCCAACTGCTCGTCAGTGAAGAATTCTCGAACTCTGTACAGGAGTCCCAGTTTTTTAGAGGCATTCTTAGCAATGCTTCTAACATAATGTGTCCAGCTCAAGTTAGTAGTTAATGTTACACCGAGAATGTCAATACTAGGGGAAGTGGGAATATTTACATCATTAAAAAATATATGGGAGTCAGTGAGATTCTGTCGGTTAGAAAATTGAATGTACTTGGTTTTCTGTGCATTAAAGGAAACTAGATTCTTTTGTCCCCATCCATTAATTCTAGAAAGGTCCTGGTTCAGAGAAATTGCAGTGTTTATTTTTGAATTTATAAGATCGGGTTGGGTGAAAGAATTGGTAAATGTGAAGGAACTGTGGAGTGTTGAGTCATCTGCGTAGGAATGTATTGGATTATGAGTGGTAGATATGAGATCATTGATATGAATGAGGAACAGAATTGGGGCCAAAACTGATCCCTGGGGAACACCAGCATTTATTGAGTGAAATTGAGAATAAAGGCCATCTACCATTACACGTATTTTTCTGTTATGAAGATAAGAAGAAATTAGTGGAACTAATGATGCAAGGCCGTAGTGTGACATCTTCGACAATAAGGATTGATGTCAGACTCTATCAAATGCCTTTGATATATCCAGTGCTATTGTATGTGTTTCACCATGTTGGTCTGTAGCTTGGTTGATTTGATGCGTAAGAAGGCAAAGCATGTCTGCAGTTGATTGACATCGTCTAAAACCATATTGCCTATCACTGATTAATTTATTATTCTCAAGATGCTTAATTATGTGATTATTTAATATAATTTCAAAGACTTTACCAAGAGTGGAAGTTATAGCTATTGGTCTGTAGTTTGATGGATCTGAAGAGGCACCTTTTTTAGGAACTGGATGGATGTTTGCTTCTTTCCAGGGTACTGGGAAGCATGAGGTATGAGTACACAGACGGAAAAAATTTGCCAATACAGGAGCGAGCACCAAGGAGCAATTCTTAAGTACTATTGGAGGAATTTCATCTGGACCAGGAGCCTTATCTACCGAGAGATTCTGCAAAATAGTTTTGACATGTCTGGTGTGGATCTTAAGTGAGGGAATTTCAGGCGAATTAAAATTAAGTACAGGGACATCTTGATTTATTTCATCTAAGGTTGAGTTGGTGGAGAAAATATCCGCAAGAAGGTTAGCTTTACCTCGTGGGTCACTTACAAGATTGCCAGTCGGAGATTTTAATGGTGGAATGGATGAAGCAGTGGTGAAGTTGGATTTAAATGAGTTAAGAGTAGACCAAAATATTTTGTTATCATTTGGATTATTTAGAAGTTTATTTGCCTGCTTGTGGAGAAAGTTTGATTTAGTTAGGTTTAATACAGTTTTGGCATGATTTCTGATGTTTCTAAAGTAATTAAAGGCTTCATGTGTTTTTGATCTTGTGTATGCATTGTAGGCTATTGCTTTTTGTTCAGTTACTCTAGCACAATTATGGTCAAACCATTTAGGTGAATTAGATCTTTTACTGTACTTTTGATGAGGAATAAAAGTTTCCATTCCAATTTTTACAAAATCTTGTATGTGGCTCAAGGTGGAGTGTGCATCATTAGAAAAGAAAGAGGTCCAGGGAATATCAATAAAGAAACCTTGAAGACCCTCCCAGTCTGCCCTATCGTAATGCCATTTAGTCACCAAAACAGGTTCAGAGTGGGAAGGTGTGGTAGGTGATAGACAGGTGGCCTGTATCAGACAGTGATCAGAAGATCCAAGCGGGGACCTCACTGTAACATCATAATTTTCTGAATTGGTTGTTAAAAATAAGTCCAGTAGGTGGGAATTATGATTAGGATTATCTGGTACACGGGTGGGTTGGTTGACTAGTTGAGTGAGATTAAATGAGAGTGCAAATAGCTCACATTCAAGACCAGCATCATCAGTCCTGGCTGAATGAGTGAGCCATTCAACATTTTGGACATTAAAATCACCCAACACAGTGATTTCAGAAGAAGCATTTAAGTTGAGGACACTGAGTTGTGAGGACAGAGAATCAAAAAGACTTTGCTCTGGAGGAGTATTTTGGGAACGGTAGATGCAACATATGTATTTAAATTTACCAGCAGAAATTAATTTGTATATAGAATAATCAAAATAGGGACAATTGAAACTAGTAACCTCCTCCAGGGCAATTTCAGATTTTGCGAAGCAACATACACCTCCTTTAGGCCTGAAATTTTGGAGCAGTTGATAACCTGGAAAATTAAATCTAGACGTGTCAGATGTGGATGTTACTTGAGTCTCTGTCAAAAAAAGGAGAGTAGGGGATTCTGCTTGAAGAAATAGGTGTACATAATTGATGTTAGAGTGAAGTCCCCTTATATTGCTAAAGAAAAAGCTGCACCGACGAGCAGCTTTGGGACGTTGCAATGCTCTTGACACAGTCGCATGATGACGACCGGGAGGGCCCTGTGTCAATGACCCAACCCTGCCGGGGGTGGATATCCGAGGGACCACCAGGTTTGCTCTTAACAATTGTACTGCCATGTTTATTGGGTAAGGTGTATGGTGTTACATGTATGATATGTAGTGGGAAGAGTAGTGTTTTATGGATAGAGGATAGCAATGTAGGGCAATGTCGTGAAGTTGGATGTGTATGTTATATAAAGAGGGTTTTCCTGATACCCCTGATGTGTGAGGCAGAAAGATATGTATCCAGCTACCAAGGCCTGGGAGAGAAAATGGAATTCAGGCTATTCCCTGAGTCTCCCGAAACCTTGGCGGTAGTACTTCCCTGGGCGGGGCTGCCTACCCCTACTACCTAGGTTGAGGATATCGTGGAAGAAGTCTAAGAGGTTTGATAAACACGAACGTTTTTTACGAAAGCCGTGTTGAGTATCTTTAAGTAAGTTATTTGCCTCTAAGTGATTTACGAGTCTGTCTCTTATGACCGTTTCTAGCATTTTACATACAATTGAGGTTAAGCTAATTGGACGATAGTTACTGGGTAGGGATTTGCAGCCTTTTTTTAATATCGGTGTTACGTTGGCTAGCTTCCACTGATCAGGCATAGTCCCAGACTGCAAGGATTCATTGAATAGCAATGTCAGTGGTTTGGAGAGCTCATCCTTAGCTTCCTTTAGAACTCTAGGCGAGATTGTATCAGGTCCAGGCGTTTTATTTACCTTGAGTTTATCTAAACAATTCAATACTTCTCTCTCTGTAACGGTGATATTGCTTAGAACATATGAATTATCAATCTGAATCGGCGATGGTGTAGGGATATCACTGAGGTCTTTGGTTGTAAAAACTGATGCAAAGAAGGTATTGAGGGCATTACTCATTTGTACTTCGTCTTTGGTGTATTCTCCATTTTCATCGACTAACTGTCCAACAGTTGAAGTAACTACTTTTTTCTTTCTGATATAACTATAGAATTATTTCGGGTTTGTTTTACTTTGATTCGCAACATGTAACTCCAGGGTCTTTTTACTTTGCTTAATTAACTTTTTGGCTTTGCGTCGTAGCTCTACAAATTTCACCCGTTCTTCGTCATTTTGTGAGGATTTTAATCTATCATTAGCAAATTTTTTAGCAAGCAGACAGTCTGAAATATCTTTATTCCACCATTTGGGCTTATCATTATGGCCTGGACGCCGTATTTTCGATGGTATGCAGTCTTGCACTGCCTTAAGGTAAGTGATTGTGAAACACTCCCAAGATGTATTTATGTCGTTATTGTTAGTCAGTTTCTTTAAGCTTTGATTTAAGTTTATGAAAATTTGCTTTCTTGAAATTAGGGACTTTCTCAATGCTGCTATTTGATTTGTTACTAGTAAACTTTAAAGTGAAAGTTATCGTACGATGGTCGCTGTTACTGAATTCATCACCAACATTCAAATTCTCTATTAATTCTTCTTTTGTTGCGAGTACAAGGTCAAGCACATTATTACCACGGGTCGGAGATTGTACAAATTGAAAAAGTTAATTCTCTTGCAAGTTAGCATAGAGGTCGTGTCCAGAGTGTGAAAAAAGAATATCGCCCCCTTTAGTCACGGGTAAGTTGAAATCGCCAAGAATTACGGTATCTTGTATGTTAGTTATTTCTGCAATTTGTTCATAAATTTCACTGTCAGTTTGCACTGATTGAGCTGGGGGTCTGTATAATAAAGCTAGTGTTATTTTAGTTCCTCGTCTATTATTTAATAGTACGTAAGATATGTCTATATTCGCAATTTGAGGTTTTGACATTAAGATGGGATTAAGACTTTCCTTTATAAAAACCAGAACTCCTCCTCCATTTCTATTGATCCGACTTTTCTCAAACATTGTATTACCAGGAAGCGTATATTCGGCTAAAAAGTCTCTGTCTTCCGTATTTAACCAAGATTCTGTAATGCCGATTATATCATAATGTTCTGTAAACACGATTTCCTCTAGATCTGAAAATTTATTGCGTATGCTACGAGCATTTACATAAAACACCTTAAGAGTATTAGAGTTGGATGTTACTGATTGTGCATTGTCTGAATTTTCAGTTCGTATTTGACTTACACTACCCCCGGATACCCCCGGTTGACCCCGTTTTCTGAACGGAAATCCTTGACTGCATCGTTCAGCAGACGACCAAAACGTGCAGCTCCTACTTCATTTAGATGTACACCATCTCCTGAAAACAAAGATTTATCATAGTAAAAATGATCCCACGTGTTGAGAAAGCCGATGTCCTCCTCCCTGGAGAGTTTGGCTAGTCGGCGATTTGTACTGGTAGCTATGTTGAAGAATCGGTTTTCTACATCAATCCAGGGAACAATTCCTGAAATTAAGATTCTATTAGATTCTATTAGAGAGAGAGACAGAGAGAGAGAGAGAGAGAGGGGGGGGGGGGGGGGACCCTTTTTTCCTCATATTTAGCACCAGTAATATTTTTACCTAGAAATGCACAAATTTATCTTGAAGGTTGCATTTGGCAGTATTCTTTTTTGCTTAATGGAGGTCTAGGGAGCAATAAAAAAAAAAGGAAAGTAAATATATAACTAAACTAAATAAATTAAATACACTCCTTAATATAATAGTAAATACAGTATAGCTCTCAGTTTACATTGAGAGCAATCCAGCTAGCTCTCACAAACACCTCCTCCTCCTATCCACTTCACTACACTAAACATGCACACCACACTTCATTCCTCCACACCAAAATTTAAAAAAACAAAATTATGAATTCTTGCCCAGCCTCGGAGTGCCCAGGGGAGCGGGGACCATAAATGCCCCCACACCAGACCGACCATCCCCTGACGACCCTACAAAATTACCTGGACCTCGGCCTGTTACTCTTTCTATTAATTTCTGCAACATTCGCGGACATTCCTCTAACTTTCACTCTGTTGAACACCATCTCTCCTCCTACAAACCTGATCTTCTCTTCCTCACCGAAACTCAGGTGTCTTTAGCAACATTCAGCAGCCCCATCTCTGTATTCTCCTACTTTCTCTATCCTAGTTTCAAAGCCAAAGGCTGATGTTGTGCATATGTGCACAACAAACTCACTTGCTCTCGTGTTCCCGATTTTGACTCCTCTGAATTCTCAACTTTATGGCTCAAACTTTCCTGTCATTCTCTTACTAAATATTTCTGTGCTGTCTATCTTTCCCCTAACTCTACCAACTTTCCCGAATTCTTTGACTATCTAAACTCTACAGTGGAACACATTCTATCCATTTCTCCTTTCTCAGAAATCTCAATCTTAGGAGATTTCAACGTTCACCACCGCCAATGGCTCTCCTCTCACACTACTGATCCACCTGGTGAACAAGTCTACGTCTTTTCTATCCTAAATGACCTAGAGCAGTTAGTTCAGCAACCCACCCGTATCCCGGATCGCATCAAAGATCGGCCCAACATTCTTGACTTGTTTCTAACTTCCAACCCTTCTTCTTATACTATCGATCTTTTCTCTCCTTTGGGCTCCTCCGACCATAAACTTATCTCTGTCACCTGTCCTATCTCTCCAGTACGGCCACCCGATCCTCCTAGCCGGCGGCGCTTGTGGCACTTTGGCGCTGCCGACTGGGAGGCTCTCCGGCAGTACTTGTTTGATTTCCCATGGAATGATTTCTGCTTCCGTGGCCGAGGACCCTCGGAGAGTGCTGAATGCATTACCGAGGTAATCCTATCGGGCATGGAAGCATACATTCCATTCTCTTTCTCTCAGACTAATGCTAAAAAATCATGGTTTACTCACACCTGTTCTACTGCTGTCTTCAATAAGGAGGAAGCATTCAAACGGTACCGACGCCTTAAAACTCAAGACTCTCATTCTTCCTATGTTTCTGCCCGGAATCAAGCCAAATCTGTTCTTCGACTTGCCAAACACTCTTTCATCAATAATAAATGCACTGAACTATCAAACTCTAGCTCTTCCCAAGCTTTCTGGCATCAAGCCAAAAACCTCTCCAACAATTTCTCTTCCTCGTCTTTCCCTCCCCTTTCCCACTCTGATGGTACAACCATCACTTCTTCCTCTGACAAAGCTAAACTCTTCGCTCAAACTTTTGCTAGAAACTCCACCTTGGATGATTCCGGTGCTATTCCTCCCTCTCCACCCACCTCTCTCTTACTTATGCCTAATATCCTAATCTCTTCTAAAGATGTACTTTCTACCCTCTCTGGGCTTAACACTAATAAGGCGTACGGTCCGGACGGTGTTCCTCCTGTTGTTCTCAAAAACTGTGCTTCCGTGCTGACTCCCTGCCTAGGCAAACTCTTTCGTCTCTGTCTATCCTCTAACGTCTTCCCTTCATGCTGGAAATTTGCTCACATTCAACCTGTCCCGAAGAAGGGTGACCGCTCTCAACCCTCCAACAATCGTCCAATTGCTCTCATCTCTTGTCTTTCTAAAGTTTTTGAAACTATTCTTGCTTCCAAATTTCTTAAGCATTTCTCTTTCTCATAATCTGCTCTCAGATCGCCAGTATGGCTTCCTTAAGGGTCGCTCTACTGGTGATCTTCTTTCATATCTTACTAACTCTTGGTCATCCTCCTTTTGGGACTTCGGTGAGACTTTTTCTATTGCACTAGACATATCGAAAGCTTTCGATAGAGTCTGGCACAAATCTTTAATTTCTAAACTACCCTCCTTCGGTTTCTATCCCTCCATCTGTGCCTTTGTCTCTAATTTCCTTTCCGGCCGTTCCATTGCCGCGGTTGTGGACGGCCATTGTTCACTTCCTCACCCTATAAACTCCGGTGTTCCTCAGGGCTCTGTCCTATCTCCTATTCTCTTTCTAATTTTTATAAATGATCTCCTTAACTGTACCTTAATTCCCATCCATTCATACGCAGATGACTCAACCTTTCACTACTCCATTAATTTTTCAGAACGCCTCAGCCAGCAATCCCTCAACGACAAACGTAATGAAGCCATAGAACTCTTAAATTCTGATCTAAATACTATCTCCAATTGGGGCAGAGAAAACTTTGTTTCCTTTAATGCTTCCAAAACCCAATTTCTCCATCTATCTACCCGTCAGGATCTCCCAGCGGACTATCCCTTATTCTTCAACAATACAAAAATCAACCCTTTCATCTTCTCTCAATATTCTTGGTGTCTCTTTTTTTTCTGCTCTCATTTGGAAGGACCATATTACCAGTCTTGCTAAGGCAGCCTCCCAGAAGATGGGTGTGCTCAACCGCCTTAGGGGGTTCTTTTCCCCTGCACAGCTTCTTGCTCTGTACAGGGGCATAGTGCGTCCTTGTATTGAGTATTGTTCACATGTGTGGGGAGGTTCCTCTCACACCGCTCTCCTAGACAAAGTTGAAAGGAAGGCCTTTTGTATCATTAACTCCCATCCACTCACCAACTCTCTGCAATCTCTCTCTCTCCGCAGCAATGTTGCATCTCTCTCGCTATGCTATCGCTACTATAATAATCAGTGTTCCTCAGAGCTTTCCCAGTGCATACCACCTCCTTTATGTAGGGCATGTGGCACCCGTCTTGCAACTCAATCCCACCCCTACTCTGTGCAACTCTCTAACCCAAGAGTGAAACGTTACTCAAACTTTCTTCTACTCAACAGCTGAGCTCTGGAACTCTCTCCCAGAATCAGTCTTTCCCTCTTCCTATGACTTAAATTGCTTCAAACTCCGTGTGTTCAGGCATTTTGGCTCGATCGTCCCTTGATTTTGGCCCTGTCACTCTTTCAACTATGGGGGAGGCACTCGCTATAGGCAATTCTGCCTTTTGCCTCCCTCAATCACATAGAAAAAATAAAAAAATAAAAAAGTATAGCGCGCTTGTGAGTGTGTGTGTGTATTTACCTAATTGTATTGTACAGGATTGCGTAGTGTCCCATTAGCCTTTAACTTATCATAATTTACTTTAAAAGCTTGAATACTTTGTGCACACACTAGGTCGTTTGGTAACTTATTCCACTTCTCAACCATTCTATCTGGAAAACCAAACTTCCTAACATCCTTCCTAGCTCTCCTCCTCAACAGTTTATAGTCATGTCCTCTCGTCCTCCCCACCGCCGGCCAAACAAAATGTGGTTGATCAATATATTCCTTTCCGTGAACACACCTAAATAAAGCTATCATGTGTGTGTGTGTGTGTGTGTTGTGGGTGTGTGTGTCACTGTGTGCCTTAGGTGCTAACAAGTAAATGTTTTTTATACAGTGCAATACTCCCTTCTACACACTCAATCACTTCATATATATACTGTATATATATACTGTATGTATATATATATATATATATATATATATATATATATATACAGTATATATATACAGTATGTATATGAAGTGATTGAGTGTGTAGAAGGGAGTATTGCACTGTATAAAAAACATTTACTTGTTAGCACCTAAGCCTCTTATTGAAGGGCACACAGTGTGGCACACAGGGGAGGTGTGGTGGAGTGGTCTTGCCACTGGCCTGGTAATCCAAAGGTCCCGGGTTCAAATCCCGATGTATCAATGGGAAGATATTATTGGGATGGAATTTGTGCTGTACCTAGTATCAGTGCATTACCACAAGCCCACCGAAACGTCAATAAAATACCCTCATTGTTCCCTGATTAAATAGCACTGTATGAATATTCCCATATTCAAAATATGCTATAGGGGTGCAATGCCTGGTGAGTTATCTGCTCAACAGGTGGCGTTGTGTGTGTAAGTGTGAGAGTCCGAGTGTAGGGGGTGAGACTGTGAAGCACGGGAACGAGGTGGCTTCAGAAATGGGGTCGTTTCGGGCCAGGAGTGAGCACCGTGCCTAATGTGAAGGCAAGATGGCAGGTGCTCGTTGTACTCTGCGTGCTTCACATGTCTCACTCCCTAGACTGGAACAAGACCTCACGGGCTTCACTGTTCATTGTAAAGCGGTGAATGTTAAGGCTCTCAGCCTATGCCCGAGAGGAAGTAAGTTGGAATATAGAAAAAAAAAAAAAAAAAAAAAAAAAAATATATATATATATATATATATATATATATATGTGTGTGTGTGTGTGTTTATTTGTATTTTGATTTTGTTTTACACCATCAGCTGGGCTCGAACCACAGACAGTCAGGACGAGTGTTCATGCTGTATTAAACTACACAACGGCGTGATAAATAATAGCTAACCATTGTCTACAGTATATATAATAAGGGTAAAAGAGAAATCCTACTAGGAGAAAGAAGTACATTACATAAACAAGTCATACGATCCATAATCCAGACTACCATACAGGGAATTGACCACTAGGAGAAAGAAGTACATTACATAAACAAGTCATACAATCCATAATCCAGACTACCATACAAGGAATTGACCACTAGGAGAAAGAAGTACATTACATAAACAAGTCATACGATCCATAATCCAGACTACCATACAAGGGAATTGACCACTTCCGAGTTTCAGGTTATAAGGAAGTTGGAGCCATAAACATCGATATTAACACTTTATTAGCGGCCTAGGCGGTTTATTTATATGTACCGCCCAGCGGGGTGTTTTTAGCCAAAATAGGGCTGTATACGTGATCATTTTCATGCCTAAATAAGACCCAGAACGTAAAACAAGTATCTATCCCTGAAAGGGTATAAACAGAGCTTTCGAATGACACCATAACTATCCTTTTATGATGGCTAGTTTTCTTGCAACAACCGTGCAACGCGAGTGCAAAAAGCATGTAATTAGGCACTTTCCCCATACAATTCCGTATATAGCGAGTGAGAGAGGGAGGGAGGAGGTGGGATTCGTGTCAGTAGGTTCGCCGCGGTGGTCTGGAGCAGTCATACGCTCGCTACTCTCCTGCCACCACTTGTCTCTCTCTCTCAGCAACATTACGTGCTGAAATTGCCACACGACCTATGTCGAGCGCCGCCACATAGTCCAGCTTTATTTAACTCGACTTATTTTGTGCGCCGACAGTTAAGGGTTAAGCACAAATACAATAATAATGTAGGTTTCTAATGGATAAAAAGTATGTTTAATTGGGTTTTATGTATTTATATAAGCACTACGACCGCAATTTAGATGATAATTCTGTTAATTATCGATGTCTACAGCTCCAACTTCCTCATAGCCAGAAACTCGCGAGTGGTCAATTTTACAACTATCCCCACACAACTCTGGTTAAAGTGATTTAATTTAATTCTCGACCAGCCAAACACGAGAGTCATTAATATTTAATGACTCTCGTGTATGGCTGGGCGAGAAATATATTAAGGGTGGGTCACCGGCTTTTTTTATTTATTTATCTCCTTTTCTCTCTTTCCCTAGTTTGTATCCATTCGGCCTCATTCAGCCAACTGTTTTAAGATTGTATCCCCATCCAGGTGTCGATTTCTTTCTGGCGAGCGATAGCTAGCCAGCATTGTATGGAGAAATCCGGCTACGCCGGAGAAATTTTTCTATCGAAAAATTTACAAATTTAGCTTGCTCTCAAAACAAATATATATATATATTCTCGCTCGCTACCTCTCGCCAGGAAAATATTGACACCTGGATGGGGGTAAACGTCTAAAAACAGTAGGCTGAATGGGGCCGAATGGATACAAGCCAAAGAGAGAGGGAGAGAAAGAGAAATAAAAGCGAGGTGGGCCCCCTTAATTTATTCTATTTGCTGATGACTGACAGACAGACATACCGGTACTGCCATGATCATATAATCCCCGTTTGGCAAAGGATAGTACATAGTTTTTGGGGTTTGCTTACATAATAATTGGTTTTCCTTTTTCCTTTGCTTCTTCTCGCATAATAACTCGATTTATCTTCTCTTCTATTACCCCTCCCCCCCTCCTCAACACATGTTCACCCCTTTTATCTCTCATCTCTCCTCTTCCCTTTCTTTCCTCCCCCCCTCACATGTCCACCCCTTTTATCTCTCATCTCGTCTCTTCCCTTTCTCTCCCCCCCTCCCCTCCTCACATGTTCACTCTTCTCCCCTTCCAATTCCTCCTCTCTACCCCCCCCCCCCTCCTCGAATGCTCAGTCCATTCCTCTCGTCCATCACATTCTCTTTAATTTCTCTCCTCTCCTCTTCCCTTTACTCCCCTTTCTATTCACTCTATTTCTCTCCTCTCCTCTTCCCTTTACTCCTCTTTCTATTCACTCTATTTCTCTCCTCTCCTCTTCCCTTTACTCGTCTTTCTATACACTCTATTTCTCTCTCTCCTCTTCCCTTTACTCCTCTTTCTATTCACTCTATTTCTCTCTCCTCTCCTCTTCCCTTTACTCCTCTTTCTATTCACTCTATTTCTCTCCTCTCCTCTTCCCTTTACTCCTCTTTCTATTCACTCTATTTCTCTCCTCTCCTCTTCCCTTTACTCCTCTTTCTATTCACTCTATTTCTCTCCTCTCCTCTTCCCTTTACTCCTCTTTCTATTCACTCTATTTCTCTCCTCTCCTCTTCCCTTTACTCCTCTTTCTATTCACTCTATTTCTCTCCTCTCCTCTTCCCTTTACTCCTCTTTCTATTCACTCTATTTCTCTCCTCTCCTCTTCCCTTTACTCCTCTTTCTATTCACTCTATTTCTCTCCTCTCCTCTTCCCTTTACTCCTCTTTCTATTCACTCTATTTCTCTCCTCTCCTCTTCCCTTTACTCCTCTTTCTATTCACTCTATTTCTCTCCTCTCCTCTTCCCTTTACTCCTCTTTCTATTCACTCTATTTCTCTCCTCTCCCCTTCCCTTTACTCCTCTTTCTATTCACTCTATTTATCTCTCTACCTTTTCGTCCTTTCTCTCTTCACTCTATTTTTCTATCCTTTCTCTCTCCTCCCATCTTCCAATTGTTTCTCTTTCCCATCATTCTATTAACTCTTTCACGCATTTATGACGCAGAGGTTAGCAGATTAGCAATAATAAATAGAGTTCTCTCACTCTTATAATTACCTCTCCAAAATTAGTTTTCTGCCCACAGCTAACTCAAAAACAACTGCAGAGGTTGAAGTAACTAAACTAAAGGTTTGTAAATACCCCTGATGGTAACAAAGGCTTTAAAGTATCCATAATAGGCTCAAAAATCATAAGCGTGAAAGGGTTAATATTCTCTCCTCCCTATTCTCTTTCCCCCTCCTCCCATCCCCCACCTTCCACACTCCCACAACTAGTCCAGATCTGAGAAGAAGGCCCCTTTACCTTTGAGATGGCCCTGCTGTCGGGTAAACAAACAGAAGGCTCATGTTTTCACCTCCGACACCTACTAACTCCGATACTGGCGAGTAGTGAGAGAGTGGGGGAGCTAACCCTATTAGGTGCAGGGCGGGCCAATTTGGAGCCTCCCTGTTTTACTCCATTAGCTTGGAGATTTTAAGACGCTTCACCTCATAGTTTGGCGATTATAAGATGATTCAACCCAATAAGGTGTGGATTTTTCCTGGGTGAGCGAAAGCGAGCCTGCAAAATGGGAGAAACCGGCCTTTGGCCGGGAAATTTTTCTACCAAAAAATTTACATATTTAGATTGAAGGGGGTCTCGGTGGGAGTTTTTTTTTTAGTTTGAAGGGGGTCTGGAGATGCGTGTTTTTTTAAGTCTAGGGGTAAACTAAAATGACATTGTTTGAAAATGGCCAAAATAACTAAACCCTCAATAATAATGTAACAGAATACCATAGTAACCCCTAAGACGTTGCACCAGATAGTGTTAAGGGGAGATGGGTCGTTTTTGGCCACCCTTCATCATGTTTAGCCCCAATCGTTTTCAGATTAGAAGACGTTTGGCCCATAGTTTGGAGATTTTAAGACCTTTCGCCACATTTCTTTGTCAGCATTTAGATTGTTCGTGGCATTTAGGTGTCGTTTTTTTCCTGGCGAGCATTAGCGAGCCTGTAATTAAGCCGGCATTCGACCGGGACATATTTCTATCGAAACATGTACACATTTATCTTGAAGAAGGGTCTTGGGAGTGTTTTTGTTTTGTTAAAGCTTGATAAAGGTCTAGGGAGGAAACTAAAAACTAATACAAAATTACATAAATGAGCAAATAAAAACGTTTTTCTGGACCCCCTTCTCCCTCGTGTTTAGCCCCATTAGTTTTCAGATGCTAAGATGTTTGACCCATTAGTTAGTCGATTTTAAGACCTTTCGCCCCATTTCGTTGTCAATTTTAAGACCTTTCGTGCCATTGCGAGCTTGCATTTTTAAGAAGAATCGGCCTTCGGCCAGGATTTTTTCTACCAAAAAATGTACAAATTTATCTTGAAGGGGGGTCTAGGGGGTGTTGTTCTAAGCTTGATGGAGGTTTAGGGAGGAAACTAAAAATATATATGAATAAATTAATTAATAGACCAAACAAACGGCCAGTCTCCCATTAACCCTTCTTTAGCGGGGCCCGACTTAAGTCCGTATCTAAAAAGCTGGACAATGTGGCGGGGCTCGACTTAAGTCTGTGTGCAATTTTGGCGCAATATTGGCTCTGAGAGAGAGACGAGCGACAGGAGGAGCGTAGGTTACCACATGACCGCTCACCACGGCCGTCGTGGGTCTACTGACATGTACTCCACACTACTCCACCCTCCCTCCCTCGCTACACACGCAATTATGTAACAAAATTACCGTATTTTAGCGATTTTGCCCTTCGGTTGCACGATCGTTGCAAGACAACCAGTGATCGTAGAAGGATGGTTCTGGTGTCATTGGAAAGCTCAATTGACGCCCTTTCAGGGCTACATAATTGTATTACGCTCTGGCTCTTGTTTATGCATGAAAAAGAGCACGGAAACAACGCCATTTATGGTAAAACCCCCCCGCTGGGCGGCACGGTGAAATATACTCCACCAGCCGCTCTTTGAGTTTTAATAGTGGAAAGAAAGTGTGAGTGGGGGAGTTTGAGGTTGAGAGTGTGATTGGGAGTGGGATTGGGGGTAGGGATTGAGGTTGAGAGGGAGATTGGGATTGAGGTTGAGAGGGAGATTGGAAGTGGGATTGAGGTTGGGAGGGAGATTGGGAGTGGGATTGAGGTAGGGAGGGAGATTGGGATTGGGGGGTAGGGATTGAGGTTGAGTGGGGGAGTGGGATTGGGGGTAGGGATTGAGGTTGGGCGAGTTTGGGGCTGGGTTGGGGGTTGGGTTGGGTTTGAGAAAGAGTATTATTAGGCAGAGGTGAAGTTGGGGTTGGGGTTGTTTTTTTCAGAGATATTAATACAAAAAAACTAAAATATAATAATAATAATTATAATACTAATAATAATAATAATAACAATAATAATAATAATATAATAATATAATATAGAAAAAAAGAATAAAAAAAACAAAAAAAAGGGAAAAGTGGGGATTGGGCCCGAGCATAATAGATTGATAAATAGATAGGGTTAAGGTTGGGTTTGTGATTAGAGTTGATTTTTGTTTTTGTCTATGTGAATGAGGGAGACAAAAGGCATAACTACCTGCAGCGAGTGCCTCCCCCAGATTTCAAAGAGTGACAGGGCCGAAATCAAGGGACGTTCGAGCTAAAATGCCTGGACACACGGAGTTTGAATCAATTTAAGTCATAGGAAGAGGGAAAGACTGATTCTGGGAGAGTTCCAGAGGGGTGTGTTTTGAGAACAATTATTATGTGCAGGGTTAAGGGGGCATGGGCGTATTTAGTTGTTCATTTATGTATCTTTATATTGTATTTTTAGTTTACTTCCGAGACCTCCATCAAGCTTAAAAAACACCATCCCAAGATCCTCCTTCAACATAAATATGTATATTTCTCGATAGAATAAGGCCGGTTCTTCTTAAACTACAGGCTCACTATCGCTCGCCAGGAAAAAATCAACAACTAAATGGCACAACGAAAGGTCTTGATATGGATATAGAAATGGGACGAAAGGTAGTAAAATCGACAAACTAAGAGGCCGAACGTCTTAAAATTTGAAAACTAATGGGGTTGAACATGAGGAAGAAGGGGGACTAATGGGGATAGGGAGAGAGTGGGGGAGTTTTGGGTAGGGGTTGGTGGGGGTTGGGTTGGATTTCAGACAGAGTATTTTGGGCAGGAGTTTTAGTTTGCTCCCTAGACCTGTACAAGCTAAAAAAAACAAAAAAAAAATACATTCTCGTACCGAAGAATGTACACATTTGTCTTGAAAGGGGGCTTAGGAGATATTGTGTTATGCTTGATGGAGGTCTAGGGAGCAAACTAAAAACCTCCCTTTAAGGTAGGGTTGGGGATGGGGAAAGAGTGGGGTAGTAGGGTAAGAAGGGAGATATGTGTGTGTGTGTGTGTGGTGTGTGTATGTGTGTGTGTGTGTGTGTGTATGTATGTGTGTGTATGTGTATGTGTGTGTGTGTGTGTGTGTATAATAACTAATTGTTGGTTTATTGTTCATTGCAGGCCTGAGGCTGAAAATCTACAGAGTTTTTTCTTAGACCCAGGTACAGTACAATACTTATTCTACCTTAATTACGAGGGCACATGCGACCTTGGCGACCGTGAGGTGCCTGGCTTCCCACCAAGTACATACGCAGATGCACTTTGTATTGGTGAGAAGACGTGTAGGCTAACACAGGCTGATAGCAGCTTGGTTAGGAAGGAACCACGATACAATTCTCTCCGTTGCTATGGCCGAAACAAAACTTTAGCATTCTGAAGGGGACTCGAACGCTCGCCCCGGCCGCGCAAGACACAGCGCTCTAAACCACTGGACCACCACGACCCTGTGTGTGTGTGTGTGTGTGTGTGTGTGTGTGTGTGTGTGTGTGTGTGCGTGCGCTGTTATTGGAGGTTATTAGTTTGTTCCCCAGATCTTTCGCTGTCGCTCATCAGGAAAATATCGACACCTACAGTATATAGCACGTAAGGTCAAAGAATGGACAAAGAAATGGGGCGAAAGGTCTTAAAATCGTCAAACTAATGAGGGCGAACATCTTAAAATCGCAAACTAAAGAGGCTAAACACGAAGCAGAAGGTGGTTCAGAAAAACATTCTCTCAAGTGACAATTTCCTCCGACATATGACGCGATTTTGAGCCGATTAGGGATACTTTAAAGCCTTTGTTACCATCAGGGGTATTTAGAAACCTTTAGTTTAGTTACTTCAACCTCTGCAGTTGTCTTTGAGTTAGCTGCGGGCAGAAAACTAATTTTGGAGAGGTAATTATAAGAGTGAGAGAACTCAATTTCTTATTGCTAATCTGGCAACTCTGCGTCATATGAGTCTGAAGGGGTTAATGGCGTTTAGATGTTAGGCTTGATGAGCAAAGAATGGATGAAAGGTGTTTTTTTTTCGGCGGAGGGGGGTGGGGGGGGGGGGGGGGGGCATTTTTGTGTGTGTGTGCTTCTAAAAAAGGTAGCTCTCAAGTCAAGAAGCCAATTCGCCACTTGCGAGTTTCGTTCTATAATGAAGTTGGAGTTGTAGACGACGATAGTTAACATAATTTACAGATAAAATACGGTCGTATTACAGTTCTAAATACATAAAACCTAATTCAACATCCCATATATCCATCAAAAACGTACATTATTATTGCATTTCTGTTTAATATCGATGTCTACAGCTCCAACTTCCTTAAAGAACGAAACTCGCAAGTCGGCAATTACAGTAGTCTTTAAATCAATAATTGTTGAGTGGTACTTGAAAAGTAGACAGAATGGATAAAAAAACACCATCTGAGGAAGAGCACTTTATTGACAACGTTTCGCAGATAGCTTCATCAGGTCACCTGATGAAGCTATCTGCGAAACGTCAATAAACTGCTCTTCCTCAGATGGTGTTTTTTAAATCAATAATTATTAGAAACGGAATATTGTCACTTGTTTGATTGTCGAGAGAGTACGTGATAGTGTGTGTGTGTGTGTGTGTGTGTGTGTGTCGTGTGTGAGTGTTTGTGTGTCATGTGAGTGTGTGTGTCATATACAGTATGTGTGTGTGTGTGTGTGAGCGAAAGTGTGTGTGGGAGAGTGAGAGTGAGTGTATATGTGATGTGATGTGTTATGTGAGTGTGTCTGCGTATGTGTGTCATATACAGTATGTGTGTGTGTGTGAGGGAAAGTGTGTGTGGGAGAGTGAGAGTGAGTGTATATGTGATGTGTTATGTGAGGTGTCTGCGTATGTGTGTGTGAGGGGGAAGGGTGGGGAATATTAGTAATTAGGGAGAAGAGTATAAGTCCAGGTTAAAAAACAAAAAAGAGAGAGAGAGAGAGAGAGAGAGAGAGAGAGAGAGAGAGAGAGGGGGGAGGGAGATAGTGTGAGAGAGAGAGAGATAGAGAGAGAGAGAGAGAGAGATAGAGAGAGAGAGAGAGAGAGAAGGGGTTATAAAAGGGTGAGGTATTAGCAAAGTATATATGCACTAATAGGTATATATAAACTTTGGGTACGGTACTTAGGTTAGAGATTGGAGTAGTTTGGTAAGGTAGAGGTTTGTTTATGAAGCATGTGTGTGTGTGTATGTCTGTGTGTGTGTTTATAAGTGTGTGTGTGTGTGTGTATGTGTGTGTGTGTGTGTGTGTGTGTTTATAAGTGTGTGTGTGTGTGTATGTATGTGTGTCTGTGTGTGTGTGTTTATAAGTGTGTGTGTGTGTGTGTATGTATGTATGTCTGTCTGTGTGTGTGTGTGTGTATGTATGTCTGTGTGTGTGTGTGTTTATAAGTGTGTGTGTGTGTATGTATGTCTGTCTGTCTGTGTGTGTATGTATGTCTGTGTGTGTGTGTTTATAAGTGTGTGTGTGTGTATGTATGTACTGTATGTCTGTGTGTGTGTGTGTATGTATGTCTGTGTGTGTGTTTATAAGTGTGTGTGTGTGTGTATGTCTGTCTGTCTGTCTGTGTGTGTATGTATGTATGTGTGTGTGTGTGTGTTTATAAGTGTTACTTAGTTACTCAGTTACTCAGTTACTTGTTCGTCAAGGGGAATCCACGCAATGCGAGCTAAGCTCATTATTATCGCGCCTCCTTAACTGGGAATGTATTGCGTGAAATGCATGTTAAGTGTTTTATGTACCGTCGGAATGGCTGTGGATGTGTGTGTAGTCTGTATTTTAGCCAATTGGCGACATCGGAAACGAAGGCTTAGGGTGGATCTGTATGGTACCATTCTCACTATAGACGGTACCGTCTCGCCCGAAGGCTTAGGTAGCCATCAGCTTAGGTGAACCATATGATACCCATCTCGCCTTGTACCATTTTTGCCAACCCCAGATGGGACGTCACAACGTCGTCCACTTATTCCAGGTACCTATTTACAGCTAGGTGAACTGAGGCTAACACATGAAAGGAGACAAGCCCAATTTGTCTCCGCCCGGCCGGGGATTGAACCCCCGACCCCTCGTGTGTGAGACGAGAGCTCTACCTACTAGGCTACGGGCTGTACACACACACTTTGTGTGTGTGTGTGTATGTCTGTCTGTCTGTCTGTGTGTGTATGTATGTATGTGTGTGTGTGTGTGTTTATAAGTGTGTGTGTGTGTACAAAGGAGTACAAAGGAGTGTGTGGGGGGGGGGGGGGGGCAGTTACGATCAAATGGATACTTTACTTTCTGGATTGTTGTTTATGATATTGTCGGCTAGAAGTACGAGGAAGCTTTAGATTTTGTATATGTGTATAAAGGAGACAAAAGGCAAAGCATCCTGCAACAAGTGTCTCTCTCAAAGTTGAAAGAGTGAGAGCCAAATTAATATTATAATTATTATTATGTATATATATGTTTGGTACAGTATTGGAAAGAGTGGTGTGTTTGTTTAGTGTAGTGAAATGGATAGGAGGAGGGGGAGGGGTTTGTGAGAGCTAGCTGGATTACTCTTTGTGTAGGTGAGGCACAAACAGAAACAGTGAGGGAGGCCAGACAAATGAAACAAGAGTTCCAGCAACTCCTTAACACATGCCTATGAGGCCTCCCCTGGGTATTAGGGTTGGTTCTAGGCAGCTATCTTATTTGGAGAGTTGGGGGAGCGGAAGTTTATAGTACCGTAGATTTTAAGGTACGAAATGGCGATATGGGGGGGGGGGGGAGAGAGAGAGAGAGAGAGAGAGAGAGAGAAAATGCCTATAAACACCATAGGCTATAATAATTATGAAGGAGCACTTAAAGGGAAGGCTTTTAGTTTGTTACCTAGACCTCCATCAAGCTTAAAATTACAACCCCTAGACCCCATTTCAAGATAAATTTGTAAAAATTTTGGTTGAAAAATGTCCCGGCCGAAGGCCAGTTCTTCTTAAATTACAGGCTCGCTATCGCTCGTCAGAAAAAAAGTCGACACCTAAATGGCACGAAAGGTCTTGATATTGATAACAAACTGGAACTAAAGAAGAAATGGAACGAATCGCCAAACTAATGGAACGAACGTCTTAAAGTCTTAAAACAAATGGGACTAAATATAAGGGAGAAGGGGAGCCACAAAAACAACCCATCTCCCCTCAATAGTACAAAGGAGTACAAAGGAAATCAAGCAACAACAGGTCTAGTAACCCTTCTAGGCTGCTTGGCCTCCAAAACACTGAGGATCAAGTGTCCAAACAGTGGTTTAGAGTGGGTAAGGGAACATTGGAAAGGGAACTACTGCCCTGGAACTAATGTCCGTGGCAGGATTAGGAAGTTAGTAGGGGACAGATGGGTTAGTAACTGAGGGGAGGATAAAAAAAGTTATTAATTTACAAACGCAGTCAGTCGCGGGTTTGATGCGAGATATTTTTCTAGGCGAAGTTTAAATGAATCAACGGTGCTGCAGTCTATAACATCTCGGGGAAGCCCATTCCACAAGTTGACAACTCGATTGAAGAAGAAATTTTTAGATTCGTGTGAGTTAATAGATTTACCGATAATTTTGCACCAGTTTCCCCGCGTGTAATTAGATTGGTCAATAGTGAAGTACTTACTACAGTTAATATTGGCGATGCCTTTGATGATATTGAACACTTGAATTAAGTCGCCTCTTAATCTGCGCTGGGTTAAAGGAAATAGATTTAATTCTCTAAGACGCTCCTCGTATGGTTTGTTCTTTAGGCTAGGTATCATTTTGGTAACTCTACGTTGAACTCGTTCTAGCTTGTCTATATCTTTTTGGTAATAAGGACACTAGGATTGAACGCAGTATTCCAGAAGAGGGCGGACTAAGGAATTGTAAAGGGTTAGGATAACGTCTTTGGATTTATGCTCAATGACCTGCCTATAAAGCCAATTATTTTGTTTGCCTTCTTAACAACTTCTGAACATTGTTGACTCGGTTTTAGGTTACTCGATATTTTTACTCCCAGACCGGTTTCTCTGTTTACATTCTTAAGCTGAGTGCCATTCATCAAATAGTTTGCTTTCTCATTTTGGTATCCGATATGTAGTACTTTACATTGATCCGCATTGAAACTCATTTGCCAAATTTGGGCCCAACATGACAACTTATCTAGATTGTGTTGCATATCGTCAACTTGTTCTTTTGAGAGTACGCTATTTGCAATTTTTATATTGTCAGCAAATTTTGAGATTGTACAGGTGAGACCCTCATCTATGTCGTTGATGTAAATTAGAAAGAGAATGGGTCCTAGTACCTATCCCTGGGGTACCCCGCTACTTACATTGGTCCATTTAGATGCCTTACCATTTATGATTACTCTTTGCTTTCTGTCGCAATGACAGCGTTTGTCATAGAGCTTCACCAGGCCCCTAAAGTTGGCCTTAAGGGGGGATGGGCCGGGTTTATGGACCACTTTCTCCCTCATGTTTAGCCCCATTAGTTTTCAGATGTTAAGATTTTGCCCTATTTGTTAGTCGATTTTAAGACCTTTCGCCCCATTTCTTCATCAATACTTAGACCTTTCGTGCTATTTAGGTGTCGATTTTTTCCCTGGCGAACGATAGTGAGCCTGTAATATTGGAAGAATCGGCCTTCGGCCGGGACATTTTTCTGCCGAAAAATGTACAAATTAATCTAGAAGGGGGATCTAATGGATGTTTTTTTTCTAAATTTGATGGAGGTCTAGGGAGGAAACTAGATATATAAATAATGAATACATGCAAAACACACCCAAAAAGTGAACCATCCCCCTTAACCCCTGCTGTACCGGCAGCGGGTTTTTCATCATATTCTGCCAACTATTCGACGATATTATTCAGTTTAGTAATTCTTCACTGACGAGCTGTTGGCCGTAATATATAAAAGTCATGTGCGTTCTCAGATGAATTACTGTTCACCTCTGTGGGGTGGAAGTGGAGTGGTTGCATTGAGGCAATTGACCAAAATTCAAAATAAAGCTATTAGATTAATCAATAACCCTGCAATCACACAGGACCTTCCTACATTATCCATACGAAGAAACATTGCATCCCTTGCATTATTCTACAGATATTTTCACAGCAATTGTTCCGAGGAACTTGCTTCAATTGTGCCGCCTCTCCACATCTTTCCCCATAGAACTAGGGCAGCTGAGAGCGCCCATGAATTTACACTTTCTCCTCCACAATGCAGAACTTCTGCTTATCAGAATTCATTTATCCCCAGAGCTACTACTCTTTGGAATTCACTTCCCTCGAATTGCTTACCACAAACTTACAATCTACAAATGTTTAAATCCAGTTGTTACAAACATTTTATGAATGGAGGATGCCTTTAGGCACATGGACCTTTTTGTTTTATCTGTGTTTTTCCTTCCTCCCTTCATTGTCTCTAAAGAAAAAAAAACAAAAAACAAAGGAAGGATCTGTGGTAGCTCAAAGGATTAATTAAAATAGTGTGTAGCCTTATAATGGTTAAAGGTCCTTCCTAAGCTGAATAAAATCTTCTATTGGTAGCTCGAATATAATGAAAAGGACGTCACCGGTACTGAAGGGGTTGAAGTGCTCCTCCTAATATGGTGTTTTTTTAGTTTTTTGGTCAACTTTTCCGAGCATTTTTTGTTTTGGTTTTTTGTTGATCGGACTAGAAATATGTTCTCGCCAGACGTTTTGGGTGTTGGAGAGACCTGTCGTATTCAGCCCGAGTCACTTGGCTGTTAAGGGGAGATGGTTCACTTTTTGGGCGATTTTTGCATGTAGGCTATTCATTATTTTTCTAGTTTCCTCCCTAGACCTCCATCAAATTTAAAAAAACATCCATTAGATCCCCTTTCTGGATTAATTTGTTAATTTTTCGGTAGAAAAATATCCCGGCCGAAGGCGGATTCTTCCAACATTACAGGCTCACTATCGTTTGCCAGGGAAAAAATAGACACCTAAATAGCACGAAAGGTCTAAATATAGACTAAGAAATGGGGTGAAAGGTCTTAAAATCGACTAACTAATAGGGAAAACATCTTAACATCTGAAAACTAATGGGGCTAAACATGAGGGAGAAAGTGGTGCAGAAAAACGGCCCATGTCCCCTTAAGTGTGTGTGTGGGGGGGGGGAAGGCATGATTTTTTTCTTCTTTTCTGGAGTCACAGTATCTGAGTAAAAAATGAGCTATATTACTTTACTTTGTTAACCCGGGAGCTGCGGGTAGACTCTTAAGAGTTCCCCCGGCGCACTGCGGGTAGACTCTTAAGAGCAGAGACTTTGAACACGTACCAAAACCGCGCGTTTATAGCCAGGCGGCTGAAAATTGGTGTGGGTATTGTACTACATGTCAACTCTCGATACCACCCCGCCAAACGCTCGCCCCGCACTCGTGCAAGCACCACCGCGCCAGTAACCACGCACTAGTCATGGAGCCTACACGTCCCTCACGCTCGCTCCCTGATGACACAACCAGCCCTCCTTCTGGTGGTGTTAGCCGCCGTGGAAGGCAGAGGGTGGCTGCCAAAGACCCTAGCTACCAGTACGACACGCCCTACAGCTCAGAGGACGAATCACCAGCACCAAAAGCACGTAAAACACGTGCAAGCAGGGCAATGGCACAGAGGTCATTGGTCTTTCGGGACACTGCCACCACGACCCAGGCCACTGCAACAACCACTACCACCACCACTGCCACCACTGCCACCCCTGCCACCGGTACCAGCGACGCAGGAGGCCGCCCTAGGGCTGCATTACCTGCGGGGGCAGGAAAAATTAAAGGCACGGGCGTAGGGAAGAGAACCCGTACGCCAGCCACAGTGCCCCTACCACCACCACCACCACCAGCCGCCCCTGGCCCTGGCCCTGGCCTGGCCCCTGCTGCCCCTGCCGCCCCTGCCGCCCCTGCTGCCCCTGCCGCCCCTGCCCAATGAACAGGGAAGGGGAAGGGGAAAGGGAGAGGGTGACTGGGAAAGCGACTGCTGGCCCTGCCCCTGCTGCCCTGCCGCCCCTGCTGCCCCTGCCTGCCGCCCCTGCCGCCCCTGCCGCCCCTGCCCAAGGAACAGGGAAGGGGAAGGGGAAAGGGAGAGGGAAAGCGACTGGGAAAGCGACTGCTGGCCCTGGTGTCCCTGCCGGCCCTGCTGCCCCTGTTGCCCCTGCCGCCCTGTTGCCCCTGCCGCCCCTGCCGCCCCTGCCCAAGGAACAGAGAGAAGGGCGACAGGCACCACCATCATCTTGCCATCAAGGCCACGCACCACTGCTGCCCCTGCCGCCGCCGCCCCTGCCGCCGCCGCCGCCCCTGCCGCCGCCCCTGCCACCACCTCTGCTGTCCCTGTCCATAAGACTCCCGCACGTGCCAAAGTGACCCGGAAAAATCTTACACCATCTAAGTATGCCGCCCTGCTGTTTGATGGTGATTCGCAGGACATTGGCAGCCCGGGTTTCGACGACGAAGCCCTAGCACGGGACCAAGGGTGGGGGGATTTGGGAGTGGACAGTGGGAGTGAGTCCGACGTCGGTGACGAAAACGAGGAAGGGCATCGTCTGTCGAGTGAAGAGGAGGGTAATGATGATGAAGTGCTGTATCGCGACCATGGAAGCGATATTTCAGACGCAGAAGAAGACGCAGACGACATTCCGATCCCTGGCATGCCTTCGTTCGATTGGTCTGACGGGGTCAATTTTGTACCTGACGTGCCCCAGTTCAATCCTGGGACGTCAGGAACAACTGACAACTGGCCCTGTGATGATCAAGCGAATGAAAGCGACTTCTTCCTCGCTTTTTTCGACATGGAGGTAATGACGTACATCGTTGCCCAAACAAACGCCTACTACAGGTGGGTGTTTGGCAGATTGGACGTCCTTTCTCCAAAAGCGAGAATACGAGGCTGGGTGGATACGACTGTGGCAGAATTTCTGACGTTCTTTGCCTTGTTGTTCCTCATGCCTCTGATCAAGAAGCATGTGTTGCAACACTACTGGAAGCACGACCCTCTCATCGCCACCCCAACTTTCAATAAGTTCATGACTCGTGACAGATTTTTGTTGCTGCTAAGATTTATGCACTTTGCAGACACGAAAATCCTAACAGGATTGACAGGATATGGAAAGTTCGGGATGTGTTCACCATGTTGTTGGAGAGGTATAGGAAATACTTTTACCCCTTCCTCAATTTGGTGATTGATGAGTCGCTCGTGCTCTTCAAAGGACGTCTTGTTTTCAAGCAGTATATCCCCTTGAAGAGGCATAGGTTCGGAATCAAGCTCTTCGTGTTGTGCGACTGTGAAACTGGAATAGTGCTTGACATGATCGTGTATACAGGCACTGACATTGACATACCGAAAGCCGCTGCCAATGACCCCATGGGCATGTCAGGTGCCATCGTCAGGAAAATGTTGGCACCTTACCTGGGCAAAGGCCACATCATCTACACTGACAACTGGTATACTTCTCCTGCTCTCTGCCAGTTTCTTTATGACAACCAAACGGGGTCATGTGGGACTGTCAGAAAGACAAGAAAGTTTATGCCAAAGTTCACAGGTGATGTCATTCCTCTCACAGATGCCTCCTCCAGTGACACACCTTCAGAAGACGACCTGGCCAAGGAACACCGCGAGAGGCATGTGCGAAGAAGGCGACGAAAGGGGCAGAAATACAAGCAGCTCGAGAAGTGTGGGAAACTGATAGCCCTGAAGTGGAAGGATAAGCGAGACGTCCACCTGCTTTCCACCGTCCACACAGGTGCCCAGGTGGATTCTGGCAAAATCCACTACCGAACCAGGAAGACAATCTACAAGCCCGACATGGTAGTGGACTACACCAAAAACATGCGCCTGGTGGACAAGTCTGACTGTCAGCTGTCAGGTGTTGAGTGTCTGAGGAAGACTGTGAAGTGGTATCACAAGCTCTTCCTCCACCTAGTTGACATAACGATGCTGAACGCCTACAACTTGTGGTTGGTGAAGAAGGATATGGCCCCAAACCAGAAGCTGAAATTCCGGGAGTTCGTGTACAACGTCTCCTACCAACTCCTGGAGAAGTATGCCACCACCACTCACAGACGTACGGCATGGCGTGGGGATCACGTTCCTGACCGCATCCAGCTGGGTGTCGAAAGACACTACACAACCAACACCGAGCTGATTGGCACTCGTCACAGGCAGGTGCAGTGCACCGTCTGCAGCTCCAGTGTGAGGAAAACCCCATGTGACCAAAAGAGTCACCTCAATGTGCGCTGAGTGCAAAGTTGCACTCTGCCTGGGTGACTGCTTCAGGGACTACCACACCTTCAAGAACTACTGAGTGTCGGCCCCTGCCCTGCCCTGCCCTGCCCTGGACTCGCCCCGTGCCCTGCCCTGGACTCGCCTCCTGCCCTGCCCTGCCCTGGACTCGCGCCCTACCTTACCTGACCTGACCTAATTGATCACGCTACCTCATAATGTAACATATATTATATAATGTATAAGTTCCAAAGATGTCCCTGTGATATAGCTTTTACATTATATAATTGTATGTTTCATTATTTAGTTTATAAGTTTCAAAGATTTACATGTAATATGCCTTATTTTTTTTAGTATATCAATATATATGTTTGTTATTAGCCTAAGTAATGTGTATATAATTATTTTCTTACCTCAAATGAATTGTACAAAAATAAATATGTTTCAATAAATCATGTCAAACCTACTATGATAATAAAATAAAACAATAAAAAAAGAAAAAAAAGAAAACAAGGTCATGTCATTGTATTCTTACAATATGATATATTCTATGAATATTTCATATTGTTTGAATACAATGGCATGATCTTGTAAAAAAAAAAATTTATAAAAATTTTTCTAGACAATATAAAACCTTCCCCATAACCCCCTCCTGGATTCGATCCCACTACCCTACGACACTTTGAGTTTTCCAGTCCGCGACCTTACCAACCATGCCACAGGAGCTCATACCAAATATCACTCAAAACTTCGTGTGTACAATCGAAATGACAATATACAAAAAAAATGAATTATCCCACCAATTTACGTTTGTAAATTGATGGGATTATCAATTATATCATGCCAAGGTTTATAATAGTTTGTCTCTGTCAAGAATTAGTAATTATATAACTTTATTCTGTCAAAAATTGCCCAAACACTCAGCAAAATTGCCCCTCTCAGTGTGACTCCACTCATTTTCACACGGTCAGGCGGTCACGAGGTGACCCTTGCCGCTCCTTGATTCTCCAGCTACAGCAGCTCTGTCTGGGAACAAAATTGGTATAAATACAATAATGGATAAAATACTCTTCACAAATACATTTGTATTGTATAATATTGTAAATAAAAATGAATAATAACTGTGTGGGTGTCGAAAATTGCTCAACCAGCTTTCTTATGTCTCGCCTACGCGCGTATATTGGATTATACATAGTCATGACTGTCATACAAATAATTGCAGTAGGTCTCGAATATACATTTAGATTGCATATTACTTCGAAATAAATAAGTAAACGTTTCTCTGGTGGCAATCTACCCTTTCGCAGGTGTAAGGAGACACCAGTCTATATTTAGCCCTCTATCACAACAGGCAATCTGCCTGTGTTGACTCAGCACCGTCGCTGGTGGTCTATAAATATAGTACTTTATTTACAGTCAATGGCCTACATGTTTCTGTGGTACTTCACATGTGTCTAAAATGCAATGTCTGCTTGCATAAAAATGCAATTCTGAAGTCCATTTATATGTACGACATACGCATGTCTCAGTTTCTCTCTCTCTCTCTCTCTCTCTCTCTCCATTCCTGACTCATGTTATTGTAGACCTGTTGATGGCAACGAACACCAGCCATCTGGTAGACATAAGGGTCAAAATACCAAACATCAATACGCCTGGGGCGCCTCCACAATTATCACTAAGCTGGTTATCTATCTAGAGATCTGCCTTACTTCCATCTCTCCACGACTCACTCACTCACTGCACCCCTGCATGCCTCCCTCCCACCCACCCACCCACCCCCAACCCCCCCTTTCAGGCTTCCGTCTGCTAGAAACACATTCACAATTTGCGTAAATATCGCATCAATTGGGCTATATGCGGTATATTCCTTGTTATATGGGACGCCTACATATGTACACGTCTTTATTATAGCATGAGAGTGCTCTAAATACAAGATTGACGTGATATTTATGGCGTAACACACCCTCTCCCCCTTTCATTCCCACCACAACTCACTCACACCTTGGTTCACGCATAGAAACTCATTGATAATGTGCGTAAATATCGCATGAATTGGTTTATATGCGGTATATATTTTGATATATGGCACGTATACATACGTACAAGTCTGTATTATAGCGTGACAGTGCTCTACGTACAAGATATACGTGATATGTATGGCGTAAACCACACTCTCAGCTCATAAATTGCCGCCAAACCTCCAACACATCTTCATTCCCGCCTAAATATTCTCTTATAATTCCCTTATATATTGCAATTTTTGGTCACTATGAGGCATATTCATTGTTATATGGGTGCCCTACACACGTATACATACTCTAAATAGCCTAAAAGGGCTCGAAAAAGGAGATATACGTGATAATACGCGGTAACCCACCCCCTCCTCCCTCTCCTTCTATCCCCTGCGCGCGTAAATATTCGGCAGGGAAATCTCGCCGCTCGATGACAATCTAGCCGCGCGGTGCCATTCGCTCCACATTTTTCAACTACGGACCGTTCCCCTACCCCCCCCAGACATTTTTTGGGGGGTCAAATATATATGGGCCGATGCACGCAAACATTCCCTACACGATGATGTACTTTTTATCGAAATTGGCAATAGGTCCCAAAATCATCATAGGTGCGCACAGTCTTACCCTGTAGAAAACCCCCTGTGCGCCGCGGAGAGGTTAATAAACAGTATAATAGCATATTATATACAATGCTAGAAGGAAACAGCCATATAGTGGGTATAGGTAGGGGTCTGTATATTTGGTTTACCATCAGTCTACTTTATTACTATATAATAGTACATGTACAGTCGTCGGTATAAGTTCGTTACCACCCCACCATGTTCATTATGCAAATACTGTAAACCTGGTATAAACCGTCTTGGTGGTGTAATGGTTAAAGTGTTTAAATATGTGTGTGTGATAACCCAGGTTTGAATCTCATTGGATCACATACATGGTTTCATTAATTTAATTGGAGGTGTTTGGTGTTGGGGTGAAATTAATAAAATATAGATAATAATATTTCGAATACACTTTGTTTTTTCATACATACACTGTCGGGTGAATGACTTTTTAACCAATATTTCTAAACTGTTCCCAGCAATATGTAATAATTGCATGAACATCACACGACCGTACAATTAGCACTGGGCCAGCTGGAAATATTGCTATGTATACAAACAAAATGAAAACAAACAAACCCACACCACTGATCACATAAGCCCCCCCCCCCCCCCCCACCTAGCACTGTGAACCCAAGAACAAAATCCAGTGGCATTTAATTAGAGTAGAGTGCCGTCCCAAAGAGAGAGAGAGAGAGAGAGAGAGAGAGGGTGAGTTAGTGAGAGAGAGTGTGAGTTAGTGAGAGAGTGTGAGTTAGTGAGAGTGTGAGAGAGCGACAGAGAAAAAAAGAGTGAGTGGGTGAGAGAGAGACGCCTTTTACACTACAAGGGTTAAATACTGTATATATCATCAATTATATCAGACATTGTATAACGCCAAGGATATCAATAATGGAGAACAGGTACAAACCTCAGTAAGTTTTAAGGGGGGTCACCTGTTTTTTTTTTTCTTTTATCTTTCTCTCCTTTTCTCTCTTTCCCTGGCTTGTATCCATTCGGCCCCATTCAGCCAACTGTTTTAAGACGTTTATCCCCATCCAGGTGTCGATTTCTTCCTGGCGAGCGAAAGCGAGTCAGCATTGTATGGAGAAATCCGGCTTCGCCGGACACATTTTCTATCGAAAAATGTACAAATTTAACTTGCTGTCAAAACAAAAATATATAAATGCTGGCTCGCTACCGCTTGCCAGGAAAAGCTTGACACCTGGAGGGGGTTAACCGTCTTAAAACAGTAGGCTGAATGGGGCCGAATGGATAGAAGCCAAAGAGAGAGGGAGAGAAAGAGAAAAAAGCGAGGTGGGTTCCCTTAAAAAAAAAGACTGGCAAATTAAATCAAAATCATTATGAACTTTAAAAATGCAAATTTCAAAGGAATACAAACACAACAAGGAAAGGACAATACAGAACCAGCAGACAGAGTTAATTAAGGAAATGCCTAGACAGAACAAATAGCAATAACAGTAAAACTAACTTTACGAGTTGAAAGAATATAACCAAAAATATATATACAGTATATAACCTGTAGACGAGTTAATGAAAACGGTTTGAGAGAAAAAAAGCGATAATCGTAAAAATATATAAATATGCGCCTATAAATATAACAGTAACAAATATATATATATATGTATAATGTCTAAAAAAAAAAAAAAAAAAAAAAAAAAAAAAAAAAAAAAAAAAAGAAAAACGACAACTCCAAGAAGAGGGCAGATAAGCGGGTACCGGTACTCACTTTTGCGTTTGTGTCGCGAGAGGCCATAGGTTGGAGCAGTGGAGGCCAGCCCGGAGGTACTGAGAGGCCTGGGAGGGAGGGAGGAGGTCTTTGGAGGTAGCGAGGGAGGAGGCATGGGAGGGAAGGAAGAGGTCGTGGTCTTTGGAGGCAACTCTCTTCTTCCCAACTTCACTCTTCTCGTCATTTCCTGTATTTTTCCAATCTTTTCTCCTCGTCTCACCTCTCTTCTTCCCACCGTCTCTCTGCCCCAATCTTTTACAATTTTATCCTCCCGATTTCCTCTTCTACTCGCCTCTTCTTTCCCCTCCTCTTCTCTCTCCTCCTCTTCTTCCGACTTCCCCCTCCTATTGTGGTTGGGGTTCCTTGCCGGTTTGTTTACTCCGTTCATCCGGGCATTAGACAACTCGAGACCCGATATCTTCCTCCCAGGGAGTTTGTCCGGTGGGAGATTCGGTAGCTTAATTCCCAACTTGTCTTGTGATTTTGTGCAAGGGTGAGAAAGAGATACCAGTATGCCCCAACTACGTGCATCTGTATCTAAGTGAGCAGGTGAAGGAAGGAATGAGTGCCCCATATTTGAGTTAAACGTGGCATGGGTAGAAAAGGAAGAGGGCCCCCTATTTGAGTTAATGTTAGAGGGGACAGCGGTGAGAAGGGATGAGGGCCCCCTATTTGACTCAATAGAAGATGGGGTGGAGGTAGGAAGGGATGAGGGTCCCCTATTTGACTCTATAGAAGAGGGGGCAAGGGTTAAAGGGGTTGAGGGCCTCCTATTTGAGTGTATATAAGAGGAGGCAGTGGTAAAATGGGTTGAGGGCACCTTATTTGAGTTTATATTAGAGGAGGTTGGAGTGAAAGGGGAAGTGGCCCCCCTATTTGATTTTATATTAGAGGGGGCAAGATATGGAAGGAATAATGGCCGCTTATTTGATTTTATATTAGAGGGGGCAAGGTATGGAAGGAATAATGGCCCCCTATTTAATTTTATATTAGAGGGGGCAGATGTATGTAGGGATGAGGCCCCACTATCTGAGCTTACATTAGAGGGAACACGGTAATGGGAAGGAGTCGAAGCTATTGAAGCGAGTGAAGCAGCGAACCCTGGGGACTCGAACCTGAAGAGATGCCTAGGGTGGGTCCGCTCAAAGGGAAAGATGAATGAGGTGGTGAGGCTGAAGGGGCCATTGTTGTTCTCACTCAACTGTTTACTACTTGGCTTGGCTGTTGACTTAATGTCTGTCTGTCTTTCAGCTGTTGCCTTTATGTCTATCTCTAATTCAGCTGTCACCTCACTGTTTATTTCTCTACCAGCACTCGTCTCACCATCTTTATTCCTTCCAATTGCTCTCATGATCCTTGCTCTTTTCCCAGATGTAGCCTCGCTATATGTTTTCCTTCCAGCTTTCAATTCATAGTCTACTTTTCTCTCACCCGTCGTATCTCCACCTGTCTCTCTCGTCATACTATCTCTCTCTCTTATTGTTCCTCTTCCAGGATAGAAGGCCCTTTCACCGGTCCCCTCATTGTCTGGCTCTCCCTCATCTACCTTAAGGCCTAAGCTCAAATGTTCCTCCTCCGTGTTGTTGTCTCGTTGGTGCCTGGGGCTTCCATTTATTCCATCTATTGTCCCCCCCTTCACGAAGTTACTCTTCTCTTCTTTCTCCTTACCCTTTGATGTTTCCATTTGTTTGTGATTTTCCCCTCTCCTGATGATGGTTTCTTGGGATAGTTGGTAGATATCATCTACACCTAATTTTCCGTCTCTCCCTCTCAAGCCTTTTCTTTCTTTCGACAGTTGGTCAGCATCTTTGCTATATACGCTTATGCTTACATTAGACCAAAGTAGATCTTCCACTTCTTTTGATTCAATGTACTTCATGTCTTCCAAGTTGGTTTCAGCTGCAACTTCCTTTGTCAGACAAAAGCGATGATCAGCTAAGGAAGCTGTGAGGGGTTGAGCACTCGATAAAGTATCTGGTATTGATGGCTGAGGCGACAGTGCATGATTGAGAGGACTTTGCTGAAAATTGGAAGAGTAGCCGAATATGTCTGTGTGTGCCTGAGAGGATAGGGAATCTAGTGTATAAGTTTCTGGTGATCTGGTGGGAGCTACTGTCCCCCCCAGGTTGACATCTGAGGGTGTGTGGGCATCTGTTGCTGCCTGACACAACTCCACCAGGAGGACCACCACCACCAGGAAAGGCCGGTAACACAGCCAGTTTATGCCGGGGAGCTGAAATAATGTCTTCCATCTCCCCAGTGCCCTCTTTCCACCCTGCGGGACACATAACACCACAGGAGGCCACGGGATAACCCGGGAGAGCAATGTGACGCGCCGGAAAGTCATACACATAGGGTCTCCTCTCACGACACTTAGTTGAAGACAAAGTTTTGATTCATCGTGTGGAATTTGGGATTAGTTTCTCATCTCTCCCATTGAATAAAATAGAATAAGTACTTTGTCTTATTTGGAACATCAACATTGTCTAGATTGCCATATTTGTGTCCCATATACCATGGACATTTAATCACAGTGAAATTAAATCAATTACGCTTTCTTATTTATTTCAAAGGTTTTCGTCCTTTCAATTACTTCAGAAATACGTGTCCAATCAATGAATGTTATTCACTCGATATTCGGGAACCACTGTTTTCTGTTATGTTAAGAATCTCTATATCCATAATTTTATTTCAATCAATAACTATTTTTGTAATCACGCACTGCTTTTCAGTTTCCCTTATGCATTAACTCATATCTTGTATTTTTGTTTTAGACTTACGAGAATTCAAAACAAGAGAATGGCTAAAATACACAATGTTTAAGGGGGTCACCGGCTTTCTTTCTATCTTTCTCTCCTTGTCTCTCTTTCCCTGGCTTGTATCCATTTGGCTCCATTCAGCCAACTGATTTAAGACGTTTAACCCCTTCCAGGTGTCGATTTTTTCCTGGCGAACGATAGCGAGCCAGCATTGTATAGAGACATCCGGCTTTGCCGGAGAAATTTTTCTATCGAAAAATGTACAAATTTAGCATGCTGTCAAAACAAAAAAATATATATATATGCTGGCTCCCTACTGCTCGCCAGGAAAATATTGACACCTGGATGGGGGTAAACGTCTTAAAACAGTAAGCTGAATGGGGCCGAATGGATACAAGCCAAAGATACATTTTAGGGTATAGGTCTATAATTGCACCTATACGAGCTAAACAAATTATTATTGTATTTAACAGGAAGGTACGATGAGGTAAGTGATGTGGTATAGGTGGCGATAGGAACTGGATTATAAGCCCCCCCCTTACCCCCTTACGTTAGGCTAGTTTAGGTTAGGTAAGGTTGTTAGGTTAGGTTAGGTTAGGTTAGGTTAATGTCTCTCTGAAACAATGTATAATCTGTGTCACATCTAGATTGACAGACTTTTGTCAGAGGGGTCGGAATGCCCTTATAATCCATTTCCGCATATTGCCACCTATACCACATCACTTTCCTCGTCGTACCTTCCTGTTAAATACAATAATATATTTTTTAGCTCGTATAGGTGCAATTAGAGAAATTTAGCCATTTTAGTACCATACACAATGTTTAAGTGTATATGCCCGCCCCTCTCTTGTCATATACATTGGTTCTACAATGCTTTTACAATAACCTTAAGGAGGGGTCACCTGCTTTTTTTCTCTCTCTCCTGTTCTCTCTTTCTCTGGTTTGTATCCATTCGGCCCCATTCAGCCAACTGTTTTAAGACGTTTATCCCCGTACAGGTGTCAATTTCTTCCTGGCGAGCGATAGCGAGCTAGCATTGTATGAAGAAATCTGGCTTCGCCGGAGACACTTTTCTATCGAAATGTACACATTTAGCTTGCTGTCAAAACAAAAATACATACTGTATATGCTGGCTCGCTCGCCAGGAAAATATTGACACCTGGGTGGGGGTAAACGTCTTAAAACAGTAGGTTGAATGGGGCCGAATGGATACAAGCCAAAGAGAGAGGGAGAGAAAGAGAAAACAAGCGAGGTGGGCTCCCTTAAGGGCGGTCACCTGTTTTTTGTTTTATCTTTCTCTTCCTTTCTCTCTCTCCCTGGCTTGTATCCATTCGGCCCCATTCAGCCAACTGTTTTAAGACGTTTATCCCTATCTAAGTGTCGATTTCTTGCTGGCGAGCGATAGCGAGCCAGCATTGTCTGGGGAGACATTTGTATATTGTAAAATGTACAAATTTAGCTTGCTGTCAAAGCAAAAATATATACCGTTTTATATATGCTGGCTCGCAACCGCTCGCCAGGAAAATATTGACACCTGGATGGGGGTAAAAGTCTAAAAACAGTAGGCTGAATGGGGCCGAATGGATACAAGCCAAAGAGAGAGGTAGAGAAAGATAAAACAATCGAGGTGGGCTCCCTTAAAAACACTGTATGCGAGAACAAACTTGGTCATCGAAAATTACCGAAAATGCGCTCGTGTAACACCACAATAACAAAATAAGGTAAACATTGAAGAGACCCCGGACAGCCTTTTTACTAGTTAATTCCAGTTGTTTGTTTATTTGTCTTTGATATACAGTGTTGTTTAATACCGAGGACCGTCGCATTTTAGTATTTTCAACATTAGCCTAACCTAACCTAACTACCTATCCTAACCGAAAACTAAACAGGGAACATGAGTTGGGTTTAGACCGTGGCGTACCCATAAACAGGGAACGTGAGTTGGGTTTAGACCGTCGGTTAGTTTTCGGTTAGGTTAGGTTAAGTTAGGTTAGGCTAATGTTGAAAATACTAAAATGCGACGGTCCTCTGTGTTAAACAACACTGTATATCCAAGACAAATAAACAAACAACTAGAATTAACTAGTAAAAAGGCTGTCCGGGGTCTCTTAAATTTGTACCCAAAATAATGTATGTATGTATCTATGTATACTGTATAATGTATGTATGTATCTATGTATACTGTATACTCAGGCACATTTCCCATAGGGTGACCGGACAATTCAACCAGTAGATCATTTCAACCAGTAGCTCTCAACCAGTACCAAATCAAACAATAAGGTTAGGTTAGGTTAGGTTAGTACTATATTTTGGCACTGGTTTGGTTGGTCTTGTTTGATTTGGCACTGGTTGAAATGGTCTACTAGTTGAGATGTCCGGGAACCACCCCACAGCTGGGGGTGGCCGACTCGAGACAGAGCTCGAACAGAAACAACAAAACCAAATAAAAGTAATAATTGACACACATCTAGGTCACCCAGGGTTTTCATATTATTGCATCATTCTTTGTGTTAACCCCTTCACCACCATTACGTAATATGCATCTTATTTGGGGTTACCATTAGACGATTTTCTGTAGTTTATAATGTACACTCGGTCAAAAAGGTATCTGCACCCCTACGCTGATCATCTAGTGTGTACAGCTCGGTAGGGTTGGCATCTCTACCTGCAGCTTTATCCATCTATTATACTACCTAAGACCAACAACCTACAGTATACTACCAAGCTGTACACACCAGATAATCAGGGTAGGGGTGCAGATACTACCTAAGACCTACAACCTACAGTATACTACCAAGCTGTACACACCAGATAATCAGGGTAGGGTGCAGATACTACCTAAGACCTACAACCTACAGTATACTACCAAGCTGTACACACCAGATAATCAGGGTAGGGTGCAGATACTACCTAAGACCTACAACCTACAGTATACTACCAAGCTGTACACACCAGATAATCAGGGTAGGGTGCAGATGCTTCTTTGACCGAATGTACCTATGCGACTCAATTGGGTAAACACGATCTCAATAAACCCTCTTACTAACATAGGTCCTTCTTAAAATGCATAAAATCATCTAACTTTAGCCAGAATCAAAATTTAAAAAAAAACGTCATGGTGCTGAAGGGGTTAAATAACAATATCTTATTTTTTGTGTAGAGCCAGGTAGCATTGTTTGTGTAGAGCCAGGTAGCATTGTTTGTGTAGAGCCAGGTAGCATTGTTTGTGTAGAGCCAGGTAGCATTTTGATTCTATAGTTGTTTCTTTGGTGACACATTGACAATGATGTAATAGTTTTAAGGGGGGAAGTGTATGTTTATTAGTCTATTGACAATGATGTAATAGTTTTAAGGGGGGAAGTGTATGTTTATTAGTCTATTGACAATGATGTAATAGTTTTAAGGGGGGAAGTGTATGTTTATTAGTCTATTGACAATGATGTAATAGTTTTAAGGGGGGAAGTGTATGTTTATTAGTCTATTGACAATGATGTAATAGTTTTAAGGGGGGAAGTGTATGTTTATTAGTCTATTGACAATGATGTAATAGTTTTAAGGGGGGAAGTGTATGTTTATTAGTCTATTGACAATGATGTAATAGTTTTAAGGGGGGAAGTGTATGTTTATTAGTCTATTGACAATGATGTAATAGTTTTAAGGGGGGAAGTGTATGTTTATTAGTCTATTGACAATGATGTAATAGTTTTAAGGGGGGAAGTGTATGTTTATTAGTCTATTGACAATGATGTAATAGTTTTAAGGGGGGAAGTGTATGTTTATTAGTCTATTGACAATGATGTAATAGTTTTAAGGGGGGAAGTGTATGTTTATTAGTCTATTGACAATGATGTAATAGTTTTAAGGGGGGAAGTGTATGTTTATTAGTCTATTGACAATGATGTAATAGTTTTAAGGGGGGAAGTGTATGTTTATTAGTCTATTGACAATGATGTAATAGTTTTAAGGGGGGAAGTGTATGTTTATTAGTCTATTGACAATGATGTAATAGTTTTAAGGGGGGAAGTGTATGTTTATTAGTCTATTGACAATGATGTAATAGTTTTAAGGGGGGAAGAGTATGTTTATTAGTCTCTTTATTTAATTATTTATTTGTTTATTTTTATTTTATTTTAGTTTGCTCCCTAGACCTCAACCCAAGCTTACAAAAGCATTCCAAAGACCCACCTTCGAGATAAAATTGTACAATTTTCGGTAAAAAACGTCGTTAAATCTCGAAACTAATGGGGCTAAACATGAGGGAGAAGGGGGTCCCGAAGATACATAAACCTCCTCAGAATAATAATAATTCTAAGTAATATATTATGATGATTTGCCGATATACATAATGAATATAGCTTCCAAGTTGTAGTGTATATAATTGGAAGTTGTGAATTTTCCCTTAAGGCTCTTTCGCATTGGGATCGGAAACTAGAGCGGAAGTAGATTATGTTAGGTACGATAGTTTAAGGGGGTATGGGCCGGTTTTCTGGACCACTTTCTCCCTCGTGTTTAGCCAAAATTAGTTTTCATATGTAAAGACGTTTGCCCCATTAGTTAGTCGATTATAAGACCTTTCGCCCCATTTCTTAGTCAATATTTAAACCTTTCGTGCTATTTAGGTGTCGACATTTTCCCTGGCGAACGATAGTGAGCCTGTAATGTTGGAAGAAGCGGCCTTCGGCCGGGACATTTTTCTACCGAAAAATGTACAAATTAATCTAGAAGGGGGCTCTAATGGATGTTTTTTTTTAATTTGATGGAGGTCTAGGGAGGAAACTAGAACACTAATGAATACATGCAAAAATCGGCCAAAAAGTGAACCATCCTCCCTTAATCCTTATGAAACGTATATTACAAAGCTGCCAGTCTACAATTACAAAGCTGCCAGTCTACAATTACAAAGCTGCCAGTCTACAATTGCCGTAAATAAATTGATGGAAAAACTTATCATGCGAGACCACCTTAACCCTTTCTGTAACGGCGACGTCTTTTTAACTTTACTGTGGCTATTTCTATGATATTCCTATATTACAGTCTCGCCATCACTCGCCCGCAAAACATAAATAAATAAATAAATAAATAAAAACAAATATACCTGTATAGTGTATACCGGTATATATATATATATATATATATATATATATATATATATATATATATATATATATATAGTGTATACCGGTATATATATATATATATATATATATATATATATATATATATATATATATATATATATATATATATATATATATATAATTAAAAGAAAATATTAATAATAATAAAAATAAATAAATATAGATAAATAATATATAAATATATACATCTATCTGCACCTGAATGGGGTGAGGCGTCTTATCGCGAAAACTAATGGCATGAAACGCCTGAAAATCTTTAAACTAATGGAACAAAACGAGGGAATCCAAAAAAAGACCTCCCTCGAACCAAATAGGGTTAACATCAACAATATAGGTAGCAAATTTATAATGGTAGTTTTGGGTTCCTATCATCATATGCATCATTTCTATATACTTTTTATCCCCGGGGGGAAAAAAAAAAAGAATCTTGGGATTTTTCATTTTTTTTCTTTGGGATTTTTTGTTTTTGGTCATTAAGCTAACCAAAAAACCTAACCTTACCTAACCTAATAACCCCCAAATACATTTAGGTTAGGTTAGGTTAGGTTTTTTGGTTAGGTTAATGAAGAAAAAAAAACCCAACCCAAGAAAAAAATGAAAAACACCAAGATTTTGTTTTCATGGGGACAAAAAGTATATAGAAATGAAGCATTTTTTTTTTTTTTTTTTTTTTTTACTATATTCCAACTTACTTCCTCTCGGGCATAGGCTGAGAGCCTTAACATTCACCGCTTTACAATGAACAGTGAAGCCCGTGAGGTCTTGTTCCAGTCTAGGGAGTGAGACATGTGAAGCACGTAGAGTACAATGAGCACCTGCCATCTTGCCTTCACATGAGGCACGGTGCTCACTCATGGCCCGAAACGACCCCATCTCTGAAGCCACCTCGTTCCCGTGCTTCACTGTCTCACCCCCTACACTCGGACTCTCACACTTACACACACACACAACTCCACCTGTTGAGCAGATAACTCACCAGGCATTGCACCCCTATAGCATATTTTTGAATATGGGAATATTCATACAGTGTTATTTAATCAGGGAACAATGAGGGTATTTTATTGACGTTTCGGTGGGCTTGTGGTAATGCACTGATACTAGGTACAGCACAAATTCCATCCCAATAATATCTTCCCATTGATACATCGGGATTTGAACCCGGGACCTTTGGATTACCAGGCCAGTGGCAAGACCACTCCACCACACCTCCCCTAATGATGATAGGAACCCAAAACTACCATTAGAAATTTGCTACCTATATTGTTGCGTCTCCTGTATATTAACCCAATATTTGCTACCTATATTGTTGCGTCTCCTGTATATTAACCCAATATTTGCTACCTATATTGTTGCGTCTCCTGTATATTAACCCAATATTTTCCTGGCGAGCGGTAGCGAGCCAGCATATATACAGCATATAATTATACAGTATATATATATATATATATATATATACTGTATATATATATATATATATATATATATATATATACAGTATATAATTATACAGTATATATATATATATATATATTGCTCGCTATCGCTCGCCAGGAAAGATCGCCACCTGGATGGGGATAAACGTTTTAAAACAGTTGGCTGAATGGGGCAGAATGGATACAAGCCAGGGAGAGTGAGAAAAGGAGAGCGATAAAAAAAGCAGGTGACCCCCCTTAAGTTACCTCAATTAAAGCAATTCGTTCCACATGGTAATTATTCAACAAATGATCAGACAAAAACACTAAAACGAAGATGCCTTTAATTAACTGTCTTCGTAGCGCAATGGATAAATCCACTGAATTTCGGTGTGAGTATCCTAGGTTCGAATCCCTGGACTGCCACATGTATTTGTTGATTTCATTAATTGAGTTTAGGAGTAAAGTCGGTTGGTGGAGGGAACATAATAAATCATGTAATACTTTATCGATATTTTGTTAAATTTGTTTGTTTTCAATATACGTCAAAACTCCTGTCAAACATCTGTCGAATGCACTACAAGTTCCGTGTTATATTACGACACAAAGATGGCTAAATTCGCATATAAACAATCAGCCAATAAAACAATAGTTTTCTAAGTAATCGGATTGTGTACACAAGGATGATGTTACCGAGAAGCAAGGTCTCAGAACGCGCCGCAACACCCTAACCCTACGACCGCCAGAGGACTACTGAGCTAGGGCCTAGGAGTGAGGCTGTGAGGCAAGCAGGGCCAGGGTTAGCCAGAGTCGCCAGAACACCGTAGATAATAATAGTCAAGGGGATTTATTATTGTACGTTTCATTTCTCAACTTATTCTTCCTCTATTAACAAATCTCTACTCTCCTACTTTACTATAGCCATTTGACCTGACCTGACTCGCATTTCACTATTCATGTATAACGCCAAACAATTTAGCCATATACCAGGCAGGTCTACAAAAAGTTATTGCTACGATATAAAATTGAACACTTTAGGGGGTTGGGGGTAGTATGCTCCCTATCAAGCTTATGAACACCTCCAAGACCGCCCTTCATGATTTGTATTTTTTATTTTTCGGTAACAAATGTTTCGGCCGAACACCAGTTTCGCCAAAATTACAGGTTCGTTTTCGCTCGCCAGGATAAATCGACACCTACATGGCAAAGAAATGTGGCGAAAGGTCTTGTGTGTGTGTGTGTACCTACTAATACCAAGCTTACACAGGTATTACCTGTAATAATGTGTGTGTGTGTGTGTGTGTGTGTGTGTGTACCTACTAATACCAAGCTTACACAGGTATTACCTGTAATAATGTGTGTGTGTGTGTGTGTGTGTGTGCCTGTGCCTACTAATACCAAGCTTACACAGGTATTACCTGTAATAATGTGTGTGTGTGTGTGTTTGTGTGTGTGTGTAGTAATACCAAGCTTACACAGGTATTACCTGTAATAATGTGTGTGTGTGTGCGTTTGTGTGTGTGTGTGTGTGTGTGTGTGTGCCTAGTAATACCAAGCTTACACAGGTATTACCTGTAATAATGTGTGTGTGTGTGTGTGTGTGTGTGTGTGTGTGTGTGTGTGTGTGTGCCTACTAATACCAAGCTTACACAGGTATTACCTGTAATAATGTGTGTGTGTGTGTGTGTGTGTGTGTGTGTGTGTGTGTGTGTGTTGTGTGTGTGTGTGTGTGCCTACTAATACCAAGCTTACACAGGTATTACCTGTAATAATATGTGTGTGTGTGTGTGTGTGTACCTACTAATTGGGAGGTTTAACGACCCTCCCAATACCAAATAAGGTAAACCACCTATTTGTTTGTAGCCTCGGAGTATCCAACGTAGAGCTTATACTATGACGATGTAATCTGCTTCGCTCTAGAGCGGCAATTATCGTATACCCATAGCACGAATTAAATCGATAACATCTAGAGTAGCACCTTACTCTCTCTACTAGGTACGTTGTACATACTTTTGAGGTATTTTGAATAGAAAAATGAAAAGAGAAACGAGAAAGAAAAGAAAAAGTTGTCGACTAGGCCATTCCATCTGGCTCTTCGCACCGTTGTTAGGGGCGTACCTTCTAACCCGTTCCGGATAAAAGGGCATCTCGATATCAAGCTACAAAAGAGGCAAGATTGGATGGGCAGGGGCACGGACTGCGGGAGGGATACTTTTTTTTTTTTTTTTTTTTTTTTTTTTAAGAGACAATGAACGGAGGAAGGAAAAACAGATAAAACAAAAAGGTCCATGTGCCTAAAGGCATCCTCCATTCATAAAATGTTTGTAACAACTGGACTATGACGTTGGATACTCCGAGGCTACAACCAAATAGGAGGTTTACCTTATTTGGTATTGGGAGGGTCGTTAAACCTCCCAATTTAGTAGTAGCCCCTACGTTCCAACGTAGAGCTTAGAGTACCAAAATTGGAGGCAGACATCCAAGCTGAAAAACTCAAACAACACCAATTAGTTAAGGATCATGACAAAGAAAAGACAGACTTAAACAAGAGAGTTTGTATAAAGAGTGTACGGACAGTACTTAACATCAGATAACTCAACAACAACATCAGCAATTTTCCGTGGTGTAAGCTTCACATTTGAGTATTTATTCTTAACACATATTAGCCTCTCCTGGATAGACAATTTTTTCACTAGCTTCCTGGTCCTTGTACCGAGTTTCTTTTTTCAATCCATTTTTCAAATCGTATTATGTATGGTAGGTGTAATTTGGAAGAATAATTATTGTTTGATGGCTCTAAAACACAGGCGAAATGGGCGAAAACACGCACCGCAGCAACCAGTTCTGCCCTCTTTGCAGGTAACGCAGGCAATGAACCAAAACTGAAAAAAGGTCAAGGTTACCTGGGCCACCTGACATGGTCAGGTGAACCTGACTTGGTCAAGTAAACCTGACAGATGAATGTCTCTACCGCTCTCTCTCCCACTACTTTGTGTAGCCCAGATAGCGGGAAGATAGGAGCATGTTGTTTGAAATTAAAATTTAATGAAAATGCAAATATATTCAAATATCTTTATTGTTGTAAAGATAACATAATACACCTGTAATGTGTAATGTGCATAGGTGCAAAACATATACATTATACAATAATAATAGCTTATAATTATAGAAACAATAATAGTATTAGTAGAAATAATATTTAATGATAATAATAGTTAGAAAAACCATATATAAAATATATATTTATAATGCCAATAGTAACAATAAGAATGATATAATAGGTGTATGGCTTCGTTCTATGTGCATGACGAAAATAACGCCATCGGCACGGCTACGGTTGGGAAGCGGATGACGAAAAAATAACGTCATCGGAATGGCTACAGTTGGGAAGTGGATGACGAAAATAACATCATCGGCACGTCTATGGTCGGGAATCGGATGACGAAAATATCGTCATCGGCAAGCCAAAGTGTTAAGAGTGTTCTCGCCGTTCCCGGGTTAAGTTTCTGTTCAACTTTATAAAGGTGACTAACACCTCTACACCGGACCTGTGATGTCATAGGAGTTTAAGTCCACCATCTAGTCCAGGATGATGACACTACTATGACATTACTATGACGTCACAGGTCCTGTGTAGACGATCCACAAAATCCTGTATACCATTGTTAATAATTATTTCGGTGCCATTGCATTTGCAAGATAATTATGTGCTGGTTGGCAATTATTATTCCATGTTTATCTAAACTCATGCACCACCACCTTTAAGATCAGAATGCAAAGTCCGATACCACGTCTTTATTGGTCCGCCCCTAGGTGCAGCTCCCTCAACATTCATGGACCTGCATCTTTTCACTCAGCTTTGTTCATCCATCCTCTCCACATGTCCAAAACATCCAAGCCTGTTAGTACGCATATCATCACTGATATTCTTGATACCTAGCCTTTTCCTTAGCTCTACACTTGATATCCTATCTTGCAGTTTGACACCACACATACATCTCACCATCCTCATCTCATTAAGTTCCATTCTGTTGGTATCATCCGCTTTTACAGGCCACGTTTCTGAAGCATATGTCATTGCACTTCTGACGCATGAAGTGTACACCTTTCTCTTCAAGGGGAGAGGGAGTCTCCTCATAGTGAGCAGTGGCAAAGGTTCTCTAAACCTTCCCCAACCGCATATTATTCTTGCGACAGTGGCGGCCTCGGCCCCACCACCGGCAGAGATTGTATCTCCCAAGTAGCAAAACTTGTCCACCATCTCTAGTGCCTCATTGCCAAAGTTAATACTCTCGAGCCGGTCATTGAGTGCAAGATGAACAAGATGCGGGAATATACTTGAGCCGACCAGGCCAAGTGATATATCTCTATTGGTCTAACTGGTAGAGTGACTGCCTCATAGACCAAGGGTGCCGGGTTCAACTCCCGCCCAAGGCAAATTTTTGCATCAAAATTTGTTTAGCTGTGTTGGTAAAATTGACTAGATGGTTTGAAAGTAAGATCAGAGCTCCATACTCCTCTTTCGGGTATGGTGTAAAAACTTATTCCTACACTCGCAGTTGTGATTGCGTCAAATTTGATTTTTTTAACAAAAGTATCCCACATCCAGCTGTTATTTACCCCTACTGGCAATATTTATGATGATGAAACTAAGTCCTGGGGGCTTCGTCCCCTCTACCTATTATTGTATCCCACGGTCGGTAGCAAAACAATGTACGGTAAGGGTTGTGTTAGCAGGCGCACTGTCCGCATTGTTTCCATAGTTGCACGCTCGCAGCTACATTCGGGTCTAATTTTACTACTTTTTTGTTTCGCCCCTGCTGGTGATAAAATTATACTGTATATGATTATTACAATAAGTCATGGAGGGTGAGGGGGCTTTGCCCCCTGGCCCCCTCAACCCACTGTTGTATCCCACGGCCAGGTGTTGGATAAATGGTAAATCTACACTTATACTACCCCTATTTTTTCCTTATTTTCCTTTCAAAACTGATTTTTTTTTAGTGTTACCATATTCATGAAGCCCTACTGATGTTCGAATGCTCGCTACCAAGAATACACTTGAGACCTCTGGTGGAACTAGGCCCAGAGCTATGACTGTCGACATCAACAATACTTAACACCTAGGACATGCACAGTTCATCATGATTTCTTGTGATAATACTTTCTTTTATTATATAGAATACGACTACACTAAAGCCTTATAAAATATAGTAATCATGGGAATGTCCGTATGCAGCTGACAACGACTACAAACATAATTATTAGCTGATTAAGTATCATTACAAAAAAGGCGTGAAAATGCTTGCTGACTTTGTATTCACCCAACCTGGAAGAAATGGATCCAGAGGTTGCAGTACGTAGTGTTTCCCCGGACTGGCACTTTCCGCCCAATAGTATAGGGGTCCGAACCTGGTGGTAGCGCTCCAGGAGGCTGCCCTGTCATTGGGCGAAAAATACCAGGCCAGTCGTAGTGCCGTGTACGCGCACGGGGTGCGTCCCTGCGGCTGGTTCTGGTGGGACGTACCGAAGCCACTGGATCCTACCCCTTGTAATCTCTTGGGGGAAGGTGCTGGGAATGGTCCTGGGGTAGACTGGAGCCGGAGTTCTGGGGGGGGGGGGGGGGGGGGGGGGTGATGCCCATCTGCCAGACAACCTACCTAACTATGACTAAAACCAAAGAAAATAAACGTAAGTCCGATGAATCAAAACCGCACAGGACAAGGACAAATGCCCCCACTACAATCTCAGACTTGCTAGTGTGAATGTTAGTAGTTTGAATCTGCGTGCGAATGAAGTGGCTGATATGTGTGAGAGGAGGCGATTGGACGTCTGCTATACCCAGGAAACACTCTGGAAGAGGCATGGGGTACAGTGGATTGTCGGAAGGAGGAAAAGATATAGGATATACTGGATGGGTGTGGAGACTGATAAAGCGAAAGGAGGAGTGGGTGTTCTTGTGGCTGAAGAGCTGGCGGAAATTGTGCTTCAGATTACGAGAGTTAGTGAAAGGCTGATTGTTTTGAAGTTGAAAGTTGGTGAAAGAATTCTGAATGTGATATCTGCATATGCCCCACAGGCTGGTTTACAGAAAGAGATAAAAGAGGACTTCTGGAATGACACCGTCAGTGTCATTTCAGGCCTCTCGGAGAATGAAATAACAATCGTGGGGGGGGGGGGACCTGAATGGTCACGTGCGAGCATCTGCAGAGGGGTATGAGGGGGTACATGGAGGAAATGGTTACGGAAGGAGGAATCTGGAAGGCGAATATATATTGGAGCCCTGCGTTGAACTCAACATGGTTGTGTGTAGCACAAAGTTCAAGAAAAGACAGAGCCATCTGATCACATATAACTCTGGGGTCTCCAGTAACCAGATAGATTACTTCTTGGTTAACAGGAAAGACTGGAAACTGGTTCGAGATGTAAAGGTCATCCCGGGCATCATCCCCCAGCATAAGCTACTTGTGTGCGACATGCGCTTATACAGAGATCCTAAGCGCAAGAAGGTATACATACCCAAAAGGAAAATGTGGCTGCTGAAGAACAAGGAAGTTAGGGATAGGTTTCATAGTGAACTGGAGGAAATGAATAGAAATAAGGAAGCTAGGCCTAACAATGTAAATAGTCAATGGAACTTTCTTAAGCATAGCCTTATCGCTGCCACTGACAAAGTCTGTGGGAAAACAAAGGGTCACCCCAGGAATAAGACCTCCTGGTGGTGGAACGATAAGGTAGAACATGATGTGAAAGAGAAAAGGAGATGCTTCATTGCATGGAAGAAGGGAGGTAGCAAGGAGGAATACCAGGCAACTAAACGAACTGCCAAAAGAGTTATTTACAATGCAAAACAAGGCATTAAGGACCTGTTCCTCGAACAAGTGTGTAACACTGACAATCCCAATGGGATCTTCAACCTAGCTAGGCGAGTTAAAAATGACAGTAGGGATATTATAGGTGAACAGTGTGATAGAAACGATAATGGGAAGATCGTGTACGTATGCAGATCATGAAATCAGAGAAGCATAAAAGGCACACTATGAACGATTTCTAAATATAGAGTTTGAATGGGATAAGGAACAGCTTAGTATCGAAAAACCAATATCCTTTGATAGCACCAGCTGTAGTGAGTGACGCAATCAATAAAATGAAGGACGGTAAAGCTCCAGGGTGCTCCGACATTGTCGCTGAGATGATAAAAGCCTCAGGGGAAACTGGTGTCAACTTAGTCACCGAGTTGATAAACACCATTATTAAAAATTAGAAAATTCCAGAGGATTGGCTCAAAAGTGTAATAGTAAATATATACAAAGGAAAAGGGGATGCGCTAGATAGAGGAATGTATAGGGGCCTGAAAATGCTTGACCAAATCATGAAGGTCTGTGAGAGAGTCTTTGAGGGTTTGATCAGGCAAAGCATCTCCATTGATGATATGCATTTTGGTTCTATGCCAGGACGGGGTACAACCGATGCTATCTTCATAGTCAGGCAGATACAGGAAAGATACTTACTAAAAGGCAGAGATATTTACTTTGTTTGTAGATCTGGAGAAGGGCTTTGATAGGGTGCCTAGAGATGTTGTGCAGTGGGCTATGAGGAAACTTAGTGTGGAAGAGTGGCTGGTGCGTGTGATAATGAAGATGTATGAGGATTCGTGAAGTGCGGTGAGGGTGAAGGGTGTACTGAGTGATGAGTTCGCAGTCCGTGTTGGAGTCCATCAGGGTTCAGTGTTAAGCCCCCTCTTCTTTATTATGGTCTTGGAGGCACTGTCTAGAATTTTTAGAGGCGGACTCCCGTTAGAACTGTTTTATGCAGACGATTTAGTCCTAATAGCTGACAGTATGCAAGATGCTGAGGCCAAATTTGGAGAATGGAGAGAGGGCATGGCGAGCAAGGGTTTAAGAGTCAATATTAACAAAACCAAGGTTATGCATTGTAGATTGAGACGAGGTAATGTGGAAAAGAGCGGTGCATACCTATGTGCAATGTGTGGGGAAAGGGTGTGGGTGTTAACTCAATTCAATGTAGCATCTGTCGATGTTGGGTACACCATGGGAGTAAGCGCTGTAGTAGAATAAAGGGTGCGTAGTGTGGAAAGGCGAGCTTGTGTTAAGTGATGATCCTGTGGCTGTGAATTTTGGAAATGAGTCATTGGAGCTGGTGAACAAGTTTTGTTACCTAGGACATACCATCTCTGCCGGTGGTGGGGCAGAGGCTGCCACTTTTGCTAGAATTAGATGTGGTTGGGGGAAGTTCAGACAACTGCTGCCAATCCTGACCATGAAAAGCATGCCTCTCCCCTTGAAGGGAAAGGTGTATACCTCATGTGTTAGAAGTGCCTCAGAAACATGGGCCGTTAAAGTAAAGGATGTCAGCAGAATGGAACGTAATGAGATGAGGATGGTCAGATGGATGTGTGGGGCCAGGCTACAGGATAGAATAACAAATGTTGAAATGAGGAGACGTTTAGGTATAAAGAGTATTAGCGAGGTGATGCGTACAAGTAGACTGGGATGGTATGGACATGTGGAGAGAATGGATGAACAAAATTGGGTGAAAAAATGCAGGTCTGTGATTGTGGAGGGAGCTGCACCAAGGGGTGGACCGAGGAAGACCTGGGATCGGACTATTAGTGCTGATCTCAAATCCAAGAACTTGACAAGTGAAGCAGCCCTTGACAGGGTTGCCTGGAACGCCGCCATTAGGACAAGAGCCTGAAACTGCACGTATGTGTGGAACACTCAGTCTTAAAATGTTATGTATGGATATGGGTATGGGTGACTTTAAAATATAATGAACAAGAGTATTCATAGGCTACAATATGTGTCAGCTACAGACATTTCGACAGACCGCTTATAATAAAAAATTGTTGAGAGAGAGGGTGCAGAGATCCGCGATGTATAGTTTCCCATGATGCACTGCGGTCAACGTTGCATTCAGCGTCTCTGTCGGCCACTTTTGGCATTTGTTGGTAAGGAGAATTTTGGGAGTCTGGGGAAAGCAGCCCCCAAGTTAAGTTAGGTTGCCATGTTAGATCAATGCTTCCATTGAAAATGAGAGTCGGCAAGGTAGACACCCGCGGACCGCGGCAGATTCCGCATAACGTAAACAAACCAATCGGCCGCCTCCTCTGATGATAATATTGTCGTTAACCTAACCTAACCTGGGGAAAGTACTACGGGAGAGCGAAAAAAAAAATCGAGATCATGCGTTGTAAGAAAATGGGGTTACAGAAAACGGAGTTTCGGGGGGTTCAGTAGTCAAACCGTGGTGGACAAGTTTCACTTTAGTGAAGGTTTTTAATACTTCAATGTATCTATATTTCATGTCAAATATACATTTCCGCGCATCATCAAACCATACTAAGTCTATTACAAATAATATTAACCTATTAGGAGCAACAGAATAGTGACAAAACAGGGGTAGTGAAGGTGTAGACTTATCATCATGATTATATGTTACTGTACCAGCAGGGCAAAAAAAAAGCAGTCAAATTAGACACGCATGTAACTGCGAGCGTGCGACTATGCAAACAAAGCGGACAGTACGCCCACTAACACAACCCTTACCCAATTTGATAAGGATCTAGTATTCGGCCTGCCCGCATTTATTTACACTACTCGCACGCTCATAATCATGTTCACAATTCCCATCTATTTTGAGTGACGTGGGATACAATAATAGGTAGCCACTCCTCAGCCCCCATGACTTATTGTCATTATCATACATATTGCCTCAGGGGGCAAATGACATATAAAATAGCTGTCAAAATTGACGGGACCGTAACTGTGAACGCACGACATGACAACCAAATACTACATCCTTCCCCCTAATGTTTACATTTTTACTTGTTGATTAAGGCATGAAAGCATCAAGTGCTTATGTACATCTAATTTACCCAACCGCTTGTATCCAACAGCTGGCCCCCCTGGCCCTTACCCCCATGACTTTTTGTCATCATCATATATATTACGGACCAGCATGGAACAAATAACGGCTGGCTGTGGAATGATTTAAAAAAAAAAAAAAGCAAAAAGGAGGTCAAATTATACACGAAGCGAACCCTTTGAAACTGCGAGCGTGCGATTTATGAAATTATGTGAACAAGGCGGACGTTCCGCCTGCAGCCCACTAACACCATCCTTACCCATTTTTTTGTTGGTGGATTGGAAAGAAATGTGGTGTGATTGTTTAGTGTAGTGAAGATATTAGGAGGAGGTGGTGTTTGTGAGAGCTAGCTTTGTTACTCTGTCAATCTGTATAGGTGCAACACTAACAAACAGTGAGGGAAACCAGACAACGGAAATAGAAGTTCCAGGTAACTCTCTATGGATCCCATCACATGCCTCTGAGGCCTCCCCGCGGCCTGGGTATTGCTCTGTTCGATTGGTGTCTACATCTACAATCTAATGTAGGATATACCGGTATGTCTATAATTCAGAGAATAATGTATCTACATCAATGTCCCCCAGATCCTCCAACAGTTCATCTTCACTTGGAATGTAATCAAGGTATTCCGGCAGCGGCAGATTCAGTGTGGGCGAGGCAGGCCGGGGACACTCAATTTTATCATGAGACAAATCATTCAGCATTTTCGCAAACTGCTTTAGATCACTTAATACAGATTCTGTAATATCACTCGGGTTAATGATAGAAAGCAGTGAATCTGGGCATTCTGGGGACACTGGAGGAAGACTGAAAGGTTCAGATGATTTAGTAGTGGTGGGTGATTCAAGGCGACGTCATTTACGCGGGGGAAATGGTACAAATGGAATTTCATCAGTGGCAGAGGATGGTGGTGATCGAAGTCTTTTACGGTTTACTGACTTAGGAAGGTAGAATGGGTCAGATGTAGGCCTAGTGATGGCCCTCATACGTGATTCAAGGCGACGTCGTTTATGTGGAAGTTCATCACTGGCAGACTGAAGTGATACCGGCAATGAGTCGAGTACTACAGTACATCGATGTAATTTTAGTCCACAATATGCATGAACTTTAGATTCATCATTCTTGCTTATATTGTTAATTTTGACCCCCATTCTACCAAGCAACACTCCGATATTATAGGCCGATGCAACGGGCACATTATTTAGATTACAATATTTGTTATAGGTTACTAAAATACGTTTTTATACGTTGTGTCGTAAGGAGATGCTGTAATCAAAAAATTATGTGATAAAAAAGTCAGGAAGTCAGACTTTCCCACAAATTTTTTTCCTTGAGGCCTACCTTCAGTCGGGTCAATCCCATGGTGAAATAAGCCTAGCCACTATGCAAACTAAAAGGCGTACACTGAACCAGAAGGTTGCTCAAGAATCAACACACAATTCACTAAGTCCTTTATTCAAATGCGTTATTGACTAAAATCACTTGGAACGCTCACTGAAGCTATACACACTTGCTCAAGAATCAACACACAATTCACTGAGTCCTTTATTCAAATGCGTTATTGACTAAAATCACTTACAACGCACACGGAAGCTACACACTTGCTCAATAATCAACGTCCAGAACAAAAGTGAGCTAGCTCGATCTTCCTTGAGTGATCTGACTAGGCCTAAAATATCTACATAGCTTACTGATGTTATGCTGGGTCATTAACTTTAACATGTTCTCATCATGCTCTCTCTCACGTTGTTTCTCCTCAAGCTCACACTGTTTTTGTTCATGCCCCTGTTCAATCTCATACTGTCTTTGTTCCAACTCTCTTATTGCCGCACACTCCCTCTGCTCCCTGTCAGCTTTTGCAGTCTCTAGTTCCAATAGTTTCATTCTCATCCATATATCACTACCTCCTTCCTCTACGCACAACTGATAGGCTGCCTCAGACAAAACACCAGAATTTACCAATTTCTCAATCACACTCTTTATAATCTCACCTTTGGTATTACTAGATTTGTAAGGTGCTTCATACTCTGTGGCTAAGGCAATCCAGTCTCCTTTTCTGAGCTTCGACACAGACAAGGTGCTCAAGGAGGGGTCAGTAACAAATGCACTAATTTTAAATTCCATGATTGAATGCTATGAACAATGGATGAACGAGAATATGTATGACAAATTAGGATGAGTGAGAAACACAAATAATTGGCATTAACCCGGTGAGACCCAGCGTTGCACGTGTTGCGTCGGCAGTGTTTGATCACCAACTCCCAGCGACGCATCACGTCCGTCCGACATATAAAAAACACTTACGTGGCTCGTAAGGTAGGAAATGGCGGGAGAATAGGAGGGGGAGGTACCGTAGTGTGTGTGGGAGCCGGGCCAGTAGGTGTGAGCGGGCCGAGACAGCCGTGCGGCTGGTTGTGGTGGGCTTAGTGGGGATAGTTTACACCCTTAGTTCACCGCCACTTTGACCCTTCATTACTCCGGTCGTATGGGAGCTAGAGGCTTGAAATTTATGTGAGACACTCCTTAGGATGTATGCCGTACAATGCCATACTCAGTTTTTACCCTAGTGCTCCCGGGCAGGAGCAAATGACCGAAATGAGTTTTTTTTTAATGTTTGTCTTCATTTCTCACCATTCTCTTCCATTTTGGCTCAACACATTTTTTTGAGGCTCCCCCCCCCCCCAAAAAAAAAATGTCCGAGGTGATTTTTTTTTTTTTTTTTTCATTTCTCATCCTTGTCTTCCATTTTAGCAAAAAAAAAAAAAAAAGAGAAAATGGCTTGGGACTGGGGTGAACAAAATATTATAACTAGCCGGGGCTCAACGGGTTAAAGAACGTAGAGGCTGACACAGCTCTCTCAACTCATAAACAGTACAAAACGAGATGGATGAGATGAGTATGCGATATCCTAGCGAGGGACTTAATGTTTCACTAATGTTCTCAATTACTACCAAACGAGGGAAAGAAAGGAATCCTGGTCATGGCACCATGTTACGTTACGAGCGGGGTTCGAACCCATAACATAAAGAAACATTCCACTAAAAACCACAAAACGAGGACTTATTATTTAGCCTCACCAAAATGCGGAAAATATGACTATCAGTTTCAATCAAGAAGAAGTGGCATGTTAAACTTCCACAAAACTAGCAACTCTCTTTGTAGTCACTAAAACCTTGGTAGGTGAAAAGATGTGGCAAGTTCATAAAATATCAGTTGATATCAAATGGCTTTTTTAGCCTAAAAACCCAAAAGTTATTCCTTTCTTATCACTCGTTCAGAATTCGTTATCTTTAGTTACTTTGACTTAGATTGATCAAAAATCAATAGAATAATATATTAGCATAAAGGTAAAATGTAAAGATTAAGTAAATTATAATTTATTTACATGATTAATTATACACAAAAGTTACTTCAAGTGAAAATATCAAAGTGAGAAACATTGAAGTGAAATAGTAAAGAAACTCTCAAGAAAATAATACATAGTTAAATAAATACCCTCCAATAGAGTAAGTGAAAGCAATCAATAAACATAGAAAAAATCCTAGGCGATACTTATTCAACTCATGGTGATTCTTTTACAAACAAACTCAGGTCAGGACAGCTTAAGATGGTGGTGGAGAATATACTACCTGCTGTTAGGCTACAAGCAGCTTATATACCCTTCGCTCACCTGGCTCTGATACCAACCTCTCTAACTGCATTATTCTCAACTCATTATATACTTGCTGAATTAAAGTATTACTTTTACCAAGAACTCTATGATATATCTTGTAAACAATACTTATGATTAGAAAAGCCAAATACATTATTCTATCTATCTATCTATCTATTGCCTGACGCCGCGATCCCCGAAGGGGTGGCCACGAACGAACCGCCCCCATGCACCTCTGTCCCCAGTCAGTCGACGCCCCTCCCCCCAACCAGCACCGCCCTCGTTCATGTACTTCCTCACTCCATCCTTCCACCTCATATTCGGTCTACCTCTCCCTCTCTGTCCCTCCACCTCGCTCTCGTACACCCTCTTAGTCATTCTCTCGCTTTCCATACGTTCCATATGGCCGAACCATCTCAAGTTGTTCCTTTTCACACTTTCCAGCACATCTACCTCCACACCACACCTCCTTCTTACTTCCTCATTAGTCTGTCTATCCCTCCATGTAACTCCGCACGCACTCCTTAAGTAATTCATTTCCACTTCTCTCACTCTTGGTCTGAGTCTCTCAACCAACGTCCATGCTTCGCTTCCGTAAGTCAGTGTCGGGATTACCACACTGTCATGCAAGGACTTCTTCACTTCCATACTGACCACTATATTTCTTGTTACTGCTTTTAGCATTCCTACAACCCTCTTCCCCTGTTGTACCCTCTCCCACACTTCTTCATCCATAGTCCCATCTTTACTCAATACACTGCCCAGATACTTAAAAGAGTTGACGATCTCCATAGCCTGACCGTTCAGCTTCACCTCACACTCTGTGACTTCACCCCTTTCGAAGACCATAACCTTGCTCTTCCCCGTATTTACCTTCAAATTCCGTTTTTCGCGCACTGTTCCAAACTCATTTACCAGACCCTGCAACTTCCATTCATTATCACTCATCAGAACTGTATCATCCGCAAACGGCAGTATAGGTAGCTTACACTCAATTCCCTCCCTTTTCAGCGATACACCAACATCCACTGCTCTTGATAGTATTTCTTTCATGACTCCATCCATATATACAGTAAACAACCACGGGGACATCACACACCCCTGTTTCAAACCACCATTCAGGTCAAAGAACTCACTCTGCTCACTCTCCACACGTACTGCCGCCTTTGCACCCTCATACATGCTCTTCACTGCTTTCAGCAACTTGCCCTCTACTCCGTATATTTTTAGTACTTTCCACAAACCTTCTCTATCCACTCTTGTCATAGGCCTTCTCCAAGTCCATAAAGGCAACATACACCTTTTGTTTCTTCTCCAGATACTTCTCCACAACACAATTCAGGGTAAAAATCTGATCTACACATCCTCTTCCCTTCCTAAAACCTCCCTGCTCATCGCCTATCCATTTCTCCGTTCTCACTCTCACTCTCTCAATCACTACCCTACTGTATACCTTCCCTACTACGCTTAGAAGACATATTCCTCGGTGGTTACCACACACTCCTCTTTCCCCTTTGCCCTTATATAGGGGGACTATTATGCCAGTTTTCCAGTCATCGGGTGCACTCCCCTTCTCCCATGCTAGTTTGTACATTTTCCATACCCATTCTATCACTATCTCACCACCACACCTCAACATTTCCCCACACACTCCATCTGTTCCTGGTGCTTTCCCCAACTTCACTCTTTTCATGGCTTCCCACACTTCTGACCTCCTGATCCCCACCTCCTCCTCCACTACTTCTCTTCTTCTCCCTCCCATACCCTATCCAGCTATGTTTGCTGGCTCTTCATTCCTTACATTTAGCAACTCACTGAAGTACTCCCTCCATCTTTCGACACTCTCTTGCTTCTCGGCTAGCATTCTCCCATTCTTATCTTTTACACCCTTACTGTTTCCCTTGCTACCTTCCCTAACTTTCTTGACTTCTTTCCAGAACAGTTTCTTACTCGCCCTCCATTTTACACTCAGATTCCTTCCAAATTCCTCATCTACTCTTCTCTTACTTTCCTTCACTACTCTCTTCACCACCCTCTTACTCTCCACGTACCTCGCTCGTTTCTGTCTCTCGGAATCTTCATTCCCTCTACTACCCAACCACTCTCTATAATATGCTTTCTTCTTTTCTTCCACAGCGTTTACCTCTTCTGTCCACCATGCTGTACCTTTCACTCCCCTCCCTCTTCTCCTCACTCCACACACCTCCTCACATGCTGCACAGATTTCATCCTTAAACACCTTGCTCATCTCCTCCACTTCCTCCATAACTTCCAGGTCGAACCCACCTAGTCGTCTTTCCACTGCTCTCCTGTACTCCTCCCTGACTTCCTCCTCCTGCAACCTCTCCACCCTCCTCACCATTCCACCCTCCTCTCGCCTCCCTCCAGCTCTCCTCACCCACTTCTTTTGCATCCTAACCTTAGCTACCACTACATAATGATCAGACAGACCCCCTCCCAATACCCCTATACACCCTAGCATCCATCACAGATTTCTTCATTCGTTCATCCACACATACATAATCAATCAATGACTTTCGTTCCACCACTGTCTTATCCTTCATCGTCAACATCCGTTTCCACGTGTATTTGTGGATCATTCTGTGTCGGAAGGTGTTGGCTATCCACAGCCTCCTCCCCACACATACGTCCACAAGTGCACTACCATTCCCATTCACCTCTGATGGTACCCCCCACCCTCCCACCACTCCCTCAACTTTCCTATCACCCACCTTACCATTCATATCCCCAATCAGAAATATTCTTTCGTTCTTGTCAAACTTCTCCAGGCACGCCTCATTATTACATTATTACCTAGTTATAATCAATATTATTCGTACGTCAGGTAACGAAGAAGAGCAAGGGAGTTGGAGGAAAGGGGGGGTGAATGAGTAGGGTTACGAGTGTAGGACGATAGGGGGTAGAATGGAATGTGAAAAAAGGGGGGTAGTCTGCATGAAGCCTCCCAATACCACCTCACTCTGAATCGTACACTCTTGAACAAAAATATCTTCCTATATATGAAACTAAGCTGTCAGCTACAGCTTAATTAATTATACCGGGCTCATAACATTGCATACGATGTTCAATCATAAATAATTAAACATAGTACCCACCATAACAAGCACAATACCTCAATTACAACCAATGACACTTGAATGAAATAGAAATCCTTAACAGCTGGACTTTGTGGTCTACAGCGGCAGTGGTGGGGATATAATTACAGACCCTGACATCGTCTTTGAGGGTGCCGTTGTACAGAAGTTGGTGGAGCAACACTTCCATAAGAACCACATCCTGTACACGGATAACTATTGTACGTCGCCCATCCTGGCCAAGTACCTCCATGACCGCAAGACCGGAACTATCGGCACAGTCAAGGCAAAGAGGAAGGGCATGCCAGTGTACCCGACCAAGACCAAGAAGACGGAGGTCTTCCACATGATGAGTGGCCCCATCCTCTCTATCCACTGGCATGACCAGCTAAAGGTCAACCTCCTCACCACATGCCACAAGGCAGAGATGGTCGCCACAGGGAAGGTGGACAGGAAGACCAAAAACCCCGTCCAAAAATCAGTTGCTGTCCTGGACTACAACCTGAATATGCGGCTCATAGATAAGTCCGATATGCAGATGGGCTTCATCGACTGCCTGCGAACATCCTGCAGGTGGTACAAGAAGTTTGTTCTGCATACGGTAGATATGTCGGCCCTCAATGCCTACAATTTGTTAGTAGTCTTGGCAAATCCAACGTCAAGGCTATTAACCTAATTGCAATGACGACTTGTCTATTTTGACTGCTATGTCGTCATTCCAACCGCGGTTAAAAAGAAAACGTCTAGAGTCTACTCCTTATCTTGCTCTAGGAGACGTTGTACATTAACCAAAACTACCACCGAAGGTGAAAAAAGCATAGAAGAGAAGAAAAAGGGGTTTACCTTAGTTACCGCTTAAGGCCCATCCTGTGTTCCGTCATGTGCAGATCCCTGTCGAACGTGCGCATGAGCGACCCTCTCTTGTCATCATTTTTTCACGCGCTCCATTGAATGCAGTCGCTTTTGTTGTGCTCCTTTAATTCACCCTGTTTAGGTTCGTTTCGGCTTATCTGGCCTTCTTTTTTGTTAGACAGATGTTACGTGATCTAGGGCACACGTAAATGGGCTCCTCAGTGTGTTTAATGGAGACGCGTGTGGAAATAGCTACCGAAGGTACGGGGGCGCCTCGCGTTCCTCGTGTGTGTTTTTCATTCCTTTCTCTTTTCATATTCTTTTTTCCTGTTAGTCTGGGCATAGTTTAGCTTTTAGCTTATTTTAGCCTAGCTTGTTTCTCATTCAGGAATTGCTATGCCCCTATGAGTTTTCATATTTTCATAGCCTAGGTGTACAGTTGGTTCACGATCTGAGATTTCGTGGTGGCGGTGCTGTTTGTAGGGTTTGTGTCGGCCGCATTATTAGCGTTATTCCCGAGTCCCCCCTTTCGAGCCTTCACTGTGTCTCAAGGGCCTGGGCGCTTGGTGGTTCGTGATATCCTGGGGTACCCCACGGGGGCCCCTCCCTCACACCACAGGGTTTTTCGCCCCTGACACATTCTCTCCTCACGGCTAGGCCACCCTTTTTCTCGCCAGTTTCATTTACTGGTTTTTGTGTTCCCTTACTGTTTTCACCTCCATCCTTTCATACCCTTTTGCCCAATCCTGGGGTACCCTACGGGGGCCCCTGTTTGTGCCAAACCACCCTTCCTGCCCCTTCTCCTCATGGGCTTTGCTCTATCTCTGTGGGTTGGGTGGTTCCTAGGGGATGTGCCTCCTCTCCCCTGGTGTGTCTTCCTTGCCTCTCCCTTGACCGGTTGAGTCAGGATATTATCAAGGAAGACACTGCTCGGCTTGATGGCCATCGTCGCTTGGAGTTCATAAGGAGATGACGCTTTTTTCTGGGCCTCTTTTGGTATTTCCTAGACGCTCCTCTCGCTTTTTCGGCGCCGGACCATCTCGGCCGGTCCCGCAAATTTGCGGGGTGCTCGATTCGGTCCTCTGGGACATTTCGGTTCCCCGCAAATTTGCGGAGATCGTTGGGGGGTCCCGCGAAATTGCAGGAGGGTGGTGTCGGTACGGTTATGCCTCCATTGGCCCGCAAATTTGCGGTAATAGTTGGCTTTCACTATTGACTTTTGTTATGTCATCTTGTTGCCTGATACTATATTGGTGTATGCACTTTACTGGTGTTATAGGCCCTGCATGTAAGATGTTGAGTGGTGGTTAACACTTTCTCCATCTTTGCAGGTTCTGCTAGTGCTCTTCCGCCTCGGCCGCCCTCCTCACCTACCTCTGTGCTCCCAGTTTAGGGTGAGTACGGATACCTGTTTGCATGTGTGTTCCTGTTTCCCCATGCTCCTTCCCTAGTTCTTCTTGGACATTCTCTCCACTTACTCCTTCGACGTGCTGATTATGGTGTGTGTTCTTCTAGTGCAGGTAGGCTGCCTTGCTTTCGCCTTGGTTGTCGCTCCCCGTGCTTGGAGAGCCACAAGTCCTGCTTGCGCCACTCGCTCTGTGTGTCCTCTACGGCCTACCTCCCTGCTCTGTGTGGCACGTGTCTGGCCCTGGTGGTTGTGCTGCTCCATGGCCCTGGTTCCTCGGCGGCGGCTGTGGCCTCCTGCTTCCCTTCCGTCGGTGTGGACGATGGTCTCCCGCCACATTAGGACTGTGGGCCACCGTTCCCCGGCCTTTGTTGGCGACCGGATCCGCGTCGCCCTGGGTATCCCTGACCCGACTGAAGGCCATTTACCTGGCCCTCTCCCTGCTCGGGCCCTCTCCCCTGGGTCCCGCAGCCGGTCGTCCCATCGTCGGGGGTTCCCCGGCTCCGTCCACGCTCTCGCTCGCCTCGTCGTCCTCCTGATCGCCTTGACGACGCCCATCGCCCTCGTCATGGCTCTCGCCCTGAGGCCGGGGTTAGCGGCTCTGCCCCTGTGCGCCCTCCCCTGGCCTCTACGGATAGGGGCTCTACTCCCTTCCGCCCGCTTCCCCAGCCCAGACGACTTCCTCTTACGTTGTCCTCTCCGCGCGCGGTTGTTCATGCTGTAGCTGGCCCTCTGCTCCCTCCTCCTACACTGTCCAGGAGGGTCCGCCTGGATGTCGTTGCTTCTCCTACTTCACCTGCTTCAGTGCCTATTCTTCCTTCACGGTCTCGTCCCACGGTGGTGGTCCCTCCCTCCTCCGCCTCGGTGTCGGGCCGCCCTGTTATCTCAGCCCCGGGGATCCTTGCTCTGTTTCCCCCCGCGGCTCCTGGCCTCCTTTCACCCGGCCAGCCTTCCCACTCCTGTCGTCCTGCTCCTCCTCATTCTTCTCTTCCTGACCTTCACTTACCGTCTCGCCAGGGGGGTACCCCTCCTCTTGCCTCGGTGGAGTTTCGCGAGGTTTCGGGGTCCCCTTTCTCAGGAGCTGATGTGTCGCTGGAAGAGGGGAATGGTGCTGTTTCCCCCTCGGCCGTTCGTGATCGGGGACGAGTCCCTCAACGGCGACCCAACCGTCGTCGCTCGCCTTCCTTGGGCCGCGACGCTGCTGGTTCGTGTCGTGGGTCTCGCTCCCGCTCACGCTCGCCCCTGCGGGCCGACCAATCTGGGGGGGGGGGGGGGGGGTAGCCTCTCTCGGATCTATTGTCGGCTATGCAGGGCTGGGTTGTGTCACGCTTCGACGGGCGCTTGGAGTCGATGGAAGACTCCCTCTTCTCGCCCTTCTTGGCGGTGCCTCACCCTCAGCACCTCACCCTACCTACCCCTGCTATGGTCCCCCTCCCTTCTGCAGGCCTACGCTCTGGTCAGACTTCAGCCGCCCTGACATCCTTCCGGCTGTTCAGTCCCTGGCTGTGTTGACGGGTCTGTCCTCCTATGGGACAGGTTTGTGCGACGCCGGTACGCCTGGCTTAGCCATCATGCTCGGTCACCCTCTCCCATTGGAGGCCTGGTTTGCTGAGGCCTTCGCCTTCACACACCGATCCGTCGACGGCTCTCCTTCCGTCCCTCCCCCGGAGTCGTCCCTGATTTTGCCTCCTCTTGTGTCTGTCGGCGGGTTGGACGGCGCGTTCTGGTCCTGGATGAGCGCGCCCGTTCTTGAACTTTGTTCTATTGCTACCCCGTTCTTCTCTCACCCGGATCAGCCCTCTGTCGCCAAGGTTTTTCCCTTGCGACGGAGGGTGACGGACTTATTGTCTTGTCTTTAGGTTCCCTCCAGACGTCTGTTCACCACCTGCGGCTTTTCGAGGCGTCTGCGCCAGGCGATCTTCGCGAGGGTTTGGACCGCGTTCAGCGGGTCCACCTTCGGCTCGCGGTGTCTTTGGTTCCCGAGCTGAAGGCGGTTTTGTGCGCAGCAACTCGGCACCGCACGACGGTACGGTCTTCATTCTGCCGGCCGGCCCCCTTGGTTATTCGTCAGGGTTTGTTGTACTCTGCGCTATATACGTCGGGGTTTTTTACGCAGGATGCTTGGGAATGCTCCGCTTCTCTGTCGGCGGCCCCTGCTTCCGCCACACGACGCCGTGCTGTGTCGTTACGGACCCTGCTTACGTCACGCACCGACGCGCTGTGCCGCGCGCGGGGTCTTCTCAGTCCCGTCCTTCTGCCGGTCCTCTTCGGGGTGCTGCTGCAAGTGCTGCCGCCTTGCACGGGCGCAGGACTGGGACGTTGCTGGCCAGTGCTTCAGTTCCGCCTCGCACTTCTGTTCTTGCCCCTTTCATCCCCTCTGTGTCGGGGCTGGCCGGCCTTCCACTTCCGGCCGCCTTTCAAAGGGGTCAGCCCCGTGCCGGCCTGGGGTTGGGGTGGCCCGCCCTTTTCGACGAGGTTGGGGGGGGCGGGGGTAGAGGAGGTCAACGTGGCGCTCATGCCCGCATGGCCCGTACCGGGGGTACCTCCACGTCAACACAATGTGTAGTTCTCTGGGTCGGCCTCCTTGTTCTCCTTCTCGCCTGGGCGTACCGGGTCGCTCCCCTCCTCTCGGGTGCTCCCTCGGGTTGTTTTCGCCCTTGCGCCCCTCGGTAGCCGCGAGGGACGTTGGGGGCGGCGGGTTGCGCGGAGGGGTCTCACCTGGAGGTGGACGTCCAGACCCCCACTCCGCTCTTGTCACCGACAACGGCCCATCTCTTCAGAGGTGGCCCTCGTGTTCACTTCCCTGCCCGAGCTGGGTAGCGTCGAGGGAGTTGGCCGCCGGTCACCCGGTTTTTCCTCTCCCGTGTCTTTCTGGTTCCGTCGCCGACCTGCGACGCGATGCGACCGGTGGTGGATCTGTTGGCCCTCAACGGGCACATCGTGCACACACGGTTTCGGATGCTGCCGGTACCCCTGGTACGCCTGGCCCTGTGCCCTCTGTCGTGGGTAGTGTCGCTGGCCCTCCAGGATGTGTCTTGGCTCGTTCCTCTCCATCCTCGCTTCCAGCGATTCTTGGCAGTTCGGACTTCCGATCGTGTGTTCCTGTTCGACGGCCTTCCCTTCGGTCTCCACATCGCGCCGCAGATCTTCTCCGCACTGGTGGGGCAGGCTCTGGGTCCTCTCCTCAGGAGCGGGCTCCAGCTCCTGTTTTCCTTGGCCGTTTGGTTGGTAGTTTCCGACGCCCTAGGCCTGTGCATTGGCGACGCCCTCACAGTCGTTCGCGACATCGCACGGTTAGGGTTCCCCTTCGATGTTCCCAAGTCACGCTTGACCCCGTCGCGTGTCGTGCCATGGGTCGGTCTCGCATGGGTTTTGTCCAGCGCTACGGTGACCCGGGGTCTGCCGGCCGCGGTGCACCTTCGGTGGACGGTCCTCGCCGTGTTGCACTCGGTCTCCCTCCCGGGGTGGCTCTGGGACTCGTTCGTGGGTTCGCTGCATTGGGCCGCTCTGCCCCTTCCCTTAGGGAGCCTCTGGCTACGCCGCCTCCTCCTCATGGGCACCGCGGTGTTTCCGTTGCCCCTATGGATCGGCTCCTGCCGCTCCCGCGTACCGTTCGCCGACGCTTCGGTCGCTGGGTTGCTCGGGGCTCGCTCTCTGCGGCTGTGCCCTGGACCGACCCCCCCGCCGACGGTCTGGGTAACCACAGATACGTCGAGCGAGGTTGGGTGAGGTTCCCAATCGAACCTGGGACGTCCACTTCCCGGCAGATGGGTGGGTCTCCCTCCTCTTACCTGTCTATGCCCTCGGATTGTTGGTTCCTTTGTTCTTCCTGCGGGACCACGCGCTGGCCCTTCGGGGTGAGTCGGTGGCCTTCGGGTTGGACACTCAGACAAGCTGTCCCCTGTTTCCTTATGCGGGGGTCCTCCAGGTCGTTGACTCTATTAGGGGTCTCGGTGGAGTTGTTCTTCCTCGCGGACCGACACCCCTTCTCCTTGCATGCCTCCTCCCTGCCCGGGCCTGCCACCCTTTGGGCGGCCGCCCTGTCGAGAGGGCAGGGCGTTCTTGTAGAATGGGCGTTGAAACGGACTGTGTTCGCCGACCTCGCGGCTTCCTGAGGTGTTCCGGAGGTCGCCTTGTTCGCATCGGGGGTGCCGCGCCAGTTGCCTCTGGACCTCTCCCTCCGGCCTCGCGCTCCGGGGGGGGTCCGGACGCTTTCATGGTCGCCTGGTACAGGTGGCGGTCGATATCCATCTTTCCGCCACCAGACGCGCTGTTGATGTGCCCAGTCTTCGCGAAGCTGCGGCTGTACCACGGCTGCGTCTGGCTTCTCGCGCCTCTGTGGCCGGCACGGACTTGGTCCGCCCGGTTGCCGCGGTGGTGCCCGGGTCCGGTCCCTCTACCTGTCTCCGGCTTCCACTTGGGCTAGGTTGGGGTCCTGCGGACCTCTTTGGCCTTCGCATCGTGCTTGTTCATGAGGCACGGTGGCTCCCGGTCCCCGGCCGGGCCCTGACTGACTTCCTGCAGCGTTCCTGGCCGTCTTCTCCTTGGGGGCCTTACGGGTCCCGCTGGAGGTTTTTTACTAGGTGGCTACAGGCCACTCGCCTGCCAGTTGGCTCTCCTTCCCTCGTCCTACGCTCCTTGTTTCACCTCTTCCGTACACGTCGCTTTCCAGTTGACGCTATACGTACCCACTTGACTGCCGTCCGGGGGGTTCTTTGGGTCCGTCGCTGGGCTGGTCGTTCCGCCACGGGAGCTGGATTCCTTCCTGACGGCTGGCTTCCGGGATCGACCGCCTCCGCGCCAGGTCCCTCCGCAGTGGGATCGGGGGCGGGCTCTGGTCCTTCTGGCTTCCCCCACGTATACAAGGGCCGCTACGCCGGTTCCGTTGCTCGGGCGTCCACTCTTCCTTGTCGCTCTGGCCACTGGGGATCGGGTGTCTGCACTAGCGGCATTGTCACGGCCCCGGGACTGCGTGCGATTCTCCCCGTCCTTGCATGGCGTCTCGTTCGCCTCCTCCCCTCCTTTTGTTACCACGCATGGGAGGGAGGCCCCCGTTTTCCAGCCTTTCGCCGTCCAGGCTTTACGGCGTGGGCATCCTCGCCATGTGTTGTGCCCGGTGTCAGCCTTGCACTCCTCTGTTGCGTCTGTGGCGCCGCCTTCGGGTACTGCTGTGTGGGTGTCTCCTCGGACAGGTGGGAGGCTCTCGCAGGTGCAGATGGGCCGCCACGTTTGTCGGACCGTTCGTGCCCGTCACCCTGTTTGTAGGGGTTCTGCGCACGATGTCAGATCCTTTGCTGCCTCCTTCCGGTTCCTTCCACGTCGATCCTTCCCTGCCATCGCCTCAGCGGTTTTGTGGTCTTCTATCAATTCCTTCATCTCCTCCTACCTCTCCGTGTCCAGTGTTCGACCCCCTCGGCCGGTGATTGCTCTCGGGGGTCGTGTTTCCTGGTGCTCTGGCGAAGATCCCTGGTCTTCCCCCCTTGTCCCTCGTTCTTTTCCTTTGTTTTATTTGACAAAGGGGGGGGGGGGGGGGGGGGTGTATGGGTTTGCAACACTGGATTGCAAGTTTGGGATTATGTATTGTTCCAGTACATACGTGTTTTTGCCACATTGAAAATTGTGTTTTGTTCTTGTGTTCAGTGTTTTTGTTGGTTTTTGAAGAAAAGGGATTTTGGGTACAGTACCTTTTTGGTTTCAGACAAGTCTATGTTTTTGCATTACTATGAATGACGGGCATGTGTTAAAACTGTTCTTTTTAGCTACTCCTCAGTTTTTCACTCTTTTTATTAAACTCTCTTGTTTACATTGTGTCTTTGTCATTCGTAATTTTGTTTTATGCATTGGTTTTTTTGGTAGGTTGGGCTTGGATGTCCTCCTCCTATTTGTTATGCAGCCTTGACGTTGGATTTGCCAAGACTACTAACAAATTGGGAGGTTTGACGTACCTCCCAACCTACCAAATAGGAAAACCTACTATTTGGTAATAGTCTTGGAAAATCCAACGTACATAATACCCTCCCTCACGCCGGACCCCTGCCCATCCGCGTTCTTCTGCTGACGTGAGATGTGATGACAAGAGAGGGTCGCTCATGCGCACGTTCGACAGGGATCTGCACATGACGGAACACAGGATGGGCCTTAAGCGGTAACTAAGGTAAACCCCTTTTTCTTCTCTTCTATGCTTTTTTCACCTTCGGTGGTAGTTTTGGTTAATGTACAACGTCTCCTAGAGCAAGATAAGGAGTAGACTCTAGACGTTTTCTTTTTAACCGCGGTTGGAATGACGACATAGCAGTCAAAATAGACAAGTCGTCATTGCAATTAGGTTAATAGCCTTGACGTTGGATTTTCCAAGACTACTACCAAATAGTAGGTTTTCCTATTTGGTAGGTTGGGAGGTACGTCAAACCTCCCAATATCTACCTACTGAATACTCCCGGAGCCAAGAAGTACAAGTCCCTGCGCAAGTTCCACAAGCAGGTGATACTTGAGCTCTTGGGAATACATGCTACAGCCGGGACACCACTACAAGGACTAGGACGGCTGGACCGCACGGCATGTGCCGACTACTTCAGGAAGCACCAGCTCCACCCCCTTCCTCCCAAAGTACCAGGTGGTAATGCTAGGAGTCAGAAGAGGTGCCATGTGTGTAGCCAAACAACTCGCAGACCCTGTAAAGCCACAACAACCACATGGGAATGCCTCGAGTGTGAAGTGGCACTGTGCGCTGGACAGTGCTTCAACCAGTTTCACACTCTAGTCCAATATTGAGGTGCCCGTGACAATGACAGTGAAAGTGACACTAAAATGTAGGCCAATAATAATATAAAATAATGAGTAAAAGTGAAAGAGACACAAATAACTAATAATAAGTGCCTTTATAACAATATGAACAAGTGAAAGTGACCCTAAAATATATATTTGCTAGTAGTCTTGGCAAATCCAACGTCAAGGCTATTAACCTAATTGCAATGACGACTTGTCTATTTTGACTGCTATGTCGTCATTCCAACCGCGGTTAAAAAGAAAACGTCTAGAGTCTACTCCTTATCTTGCTCTAGGAGACGTTGTACATTAACCAAAACTACCACCGAAGGTGTAAAAAGCATAGAAGAGAAGAAAAAGGGGTTTACCTTAGTTACCGCTTAAGGCCCATCCCGTGTTCCGTCATGTGCAGATCCCTGTCGAACGTGCGCATGAGCGACCCTCTCTTGTCATCATTTTTTCACGCGCTCCATTGAATGCAGTCGCTTTTGTTGTGCTCCTTTAATTCACCCTGTTTAGGTTCGTTTCGGCTTATCTGGCCTTCTTTTTTGTTAGACAGATGTTACGTGATCTAGGGCACACGTAAATGGGCTCCTCAGTGTGTTTAATGGAGACGCGTGTGGAAATAGCTACCGAAGGTACGGGGGCGCCTGGCGTTCCTCGTGTGTGTTTTTCATTCCTTTCTCTTTTCATGTTCTTTTTTCCTGTTAGTCTGGGCATAGTTTAGCTTTTAGCTTATTTTAGCCTAGCTTGTTTCTCATTCAGGAATTGCTATGCCCCTATGAGTTTTCATATTTTCATAGCCTAGGTGTACAGTTGGTTCACAATCTGAGTTTTCGTGGTGGCGGTGCTGTTTGTCGGGTTTGTGTCGGCCGCATTATTAGCGTTATTCCCGAGTCCCCCCTTTCGAGCCTTCACTGTGTCTCAAGGGCCTGGGCGCTTGGTGGTTCGTGATATCCAGGGGTACCCCACGGGGGCTCCTCCCTCACACCACAGGGTTTTTCGCCCCTGACACATTCTCTCCTCACGGCTAGGCCACCCTTTTTCTCGCCAGTTTCATTTACTGGTTTTTGTGTTCCCTTACTGTTTTCACCTCCATCCTTTCATACCCTTTTGCCCAATCCTGGGGTACCCTACGGGGGCCCCTGTTTGTGCCAAACCACCCTTCCTGCCACTTCTCCTCATGGGCTTTGCTCTATCTCTGTGGGTTGGGTGGTTCCTGGGGGATGTGCCTCCTCTCCCCTGGTGTGTCTTCCTTGCCTCTCCCTTGACCGGTTGAGTCAGGATATTATTAAGGAAGACACTGCTCAGCTTGATGGCCATCATTGCTTGGAGTTCATAAGGAGATGACGCTTTTTTCTGGGCCTCTTTTGGTATTCCCTAGACGCTCCTCTCGCTTTTTCGGCGCCGGACCATCTCGGCCGGTCCCGCAAATTTGCGGGGGCTTGATTCGGTCCTCTGGGACATTTCGGCTCCCCGCAAATTTGCGGAGATCGGTGGGGGGGCCCGCAAAATTGCGGGAGGGTGGTGTCGGTACGTTTATGCCTCCATTGGCCCGCAAATTTGCGGTAATAGTTGGCTTTCACTATTGACTTTTTTTATGTCATCTTGTTGCCTGATACTATATTGGTGTATGCACTTTACTGGTGTTATAGGCCCTGCATGTAAGATGTTGAGTGGTGGTTAACACTTTCTCCATCTTTGCAGGTTCTGCTAGTGCTCTTCCGCCTCGGCCGCCCTCCTCACCTACCTCTGTGCTCCCAGTTTAGGGTGAGTACGGATACCTGTTTGCATGTGTGTTCCTGTTTCCCCATGCTCCTTCCCTGGTTCTTCTTGGACATTCTCTCCACTTACTCCTTCGACGTGCTGATTATGGTGTGTGTTCTTCTAGTGCAGGTAGGCTGCCTTGCTTTCGCCTTGGTTGTCGCTCCCCGTGCTTGGAGAGGCACATGTCCTGCTTGCGCCACTCGCTCTGTGTGTCCTCTACGGCCTACCTCCCTGCTCTGTGTGGCACGTGTCTGGCCCTGGTGGTTGTGCTGCTCCATGGCCCTGGTTCCTCGGCGGCGGCTGTGGCCTCTGCTTCCCTTCCGTCAGTGTGGACGATGGTCTCCCGCCACATTAGGACTGTGGGCCACCGTTCCCCGGCCTTTGTTGCCGACCGGATCCGCGTCGCCCTGGGTATCCCTGACCCGACTGAAGGCCGTTCACCTGGCCCTCTCCCTGCTCGGGCCCTCTCCCTGCTCGGGCCCTCTCCCCTGGGTCCCGCAGCCGGTCGTCCCATCGTCGGGGGGTTCCCCGGCTCCGTCCACGCTCTCGCTCGCCTCGTCGTCCTCCTGATCGCCTTGACGACGCCCATCGCCCTCGTCATGGTTCTCGCCCTGAGGCCGGGGTTAGCGGCTCTGCCCCTGTGCGCCCTCCCCTGGCCTCTACGGATAGGGGCTCTACTCCCTTCCGCCCGCTTCCCCAGCCCAGACGACTTCCTCTTACGTTGTCCTCTCCGCGCGCGGTTGTTCATGCTGTAGCTGGCCCTCTGCTCCCTCCTCCTACACTGTCCAGGAGGGTCCGCCTGGATGTCGTTGCTTCTCCTACTTCACCTGCTTCAGTGCCTATTCTTCCTTCACGGTCTCGTCCCACGGTGGAGGTCCCTCCCTCCTCCGCCTCGATGTCGGGCCGCCCTGTTATCTCAGCCCCGGGGATCCTTGCTCTGTTTCCCCCCGCGTTTCCTTCTGACCTCCTTTCACCCGGCCAGCCTTCCCACTCCCGTCATCCTGCTCCTCCTCATTCTTCTCTCCCTGACCTTCACTTACCATCTCGCCAGGGGGGTACCCCTCCTCTTGACTCGGTGGGGTATAGCGAGGTTTCGGGGTCCCCTTTCTCAGGAGCTGACGTGTCGCTGGAAGAGGGGGATGGTGCTGTTTCCCCCTCGGCCGTTCGTGATCGGGGACGAGTCCCTCAACGGCGACACAACCGTCGTCGCTCGCCTTCCTTGGGCCGCGACGCTGCTGGTTCGTGTCGTGGGTCTCGCTCACGCTCGCCCCTGCGGGCCGACCAATCTTTGGGGGGGTCGCATCTCTCGGATCGATTGTCGGCTATGCAGGGGTGGGTTGTGTCACGCATCGACGGGCGCTTGGAGTCGATGCAAGACTCCCTCTTATCGCGCTTCTTGGCGGTGACACACCCTCGGCTCCTCACCCTACCTACCCCTGCTACGGTCCTCCTCCCTTCTGCAGGCCTACGCTCTGGTCAGACTTCAGCCGCCGGGACATCCTTCAGGATGTTCAGTCCCTGGGTGTGTTGACGGAACTGTCCTCCTATGGGACAGGTTTGTGCGACGACGGTACGCATGGCTTAGCCATCATGCTCGATAACCCTCTCCCATTGGAGGCCTGGTTTGCTGAGGCCTTAGACTTCGCCAACCGATCCGTCGACGACATAGCAGTCAAAATAGACAAGTCGTTATTGCAATTAGGTTAATAGCCTTGACGTTGGATTTTCCAAGACTACTACCAAATAGTAGGTTTTCCTATTTGGTAGGTTGGGAGGTACGTCAAACCTCCCAATTATAGTGCAAGAATTCAAGAGTAAACAACGTGAAAGTTACCTATAAACTTACAAGACTTAACTTACTTTAAACGTTGATAGTGATGGATAGCTCAAGGATAGAGTTAGGAATAGATAGAAGGTATAGTGGCCACTAGGAGTTAAGAATTAGAGTGACTTATCATGAAACAGGTGGTTGTATTGGAGCGGCTGGAAGGAGGTCTTCACGAGGTCGTAACTAAAGCGAGTCTCTCTTTTCCCAGCAAGCAACCCGCTTCCCAAACATGACGCAGGCACAGTTCATATCCACCAATGCGTCATTTAACTATCTACAAGATATACCGGATTAATTGTAATGATAACCCGATATAATTATGGATGATAAACCCATAGAAACTTAATACGGAATAGTAGCCTACAAATCTTTTATAAAGATATATAACTTAACCTAATACTGGTGCCTAATTTGAACTTCCAGTATGTTTACTTAACCTAAACTGTCGAGTTACTTACGAGTCTCGATACATTCCCACCACCAATATATACAGTACATTATCTACAATAATCCCGCAGCGATTTTAGATCTCCAAAGCTGTGAAGGCTCGTTACTGGCAGATGGTCCAGCGACCGCTGGTGACATAGGGGTGGAGTCGTGAGAGCTAACACCATCACCAGCAACCGCCGGTTGAGGGATCGAAAAGCTTTCAATTTCCTGTTCCAATGGATACAACTTGACGATGGGTCGAGTGGTCAGGTCAGTTTTTTCTTAATATGGACCACTCTAGCCAGATCATCCCGTCCTGGATAGAGTCTAGCTACCCTACCAAGATTCCAAAGGACACGAGGTCCCTCGTCATGTATAAGAACGATGTAATTTACCTTCGGCCATACACTGCTTGATGAGCCTCTTTTATTCTTATAGGCTTCTCGTTGTGATGCCAAGTATTCACTAGACCAACGCCTCCATAGATCCCGGATCAATTTATTGATGTAATTGTACCTGCTGTGTATCGCTGCTTTACTATCGTAACTAGGGTCCTGCAGCTCACCTAGCTGAATTGCGTCCTTTGGAAAGTCACGAAGTCTACGACCTTTAACCAGCATGGAAGGAGTAATAGGACTCCAGATCACCCGAGACATACGTTAAGGGGTGATCATTCACGGTAGCCTCCAGCTCCAATAGTACAGTAGTTAGTTCCCCAAAGGAGACTAGAGCGTGACCTAGTACCTTTTTAAGCCCAGCCTTCAAAATACCTATGGCTCTCTCCCAAATAGCTCCGAACCAAGACGCACGTGCTGGTATAAAACGCCATTCACATCGGATTTCGGTAAGATGAGCCTGAAGACTGGGATCGCTTTGGATGTCTTCCAAGTGTCTGGAAGCTCCTACAAATGTAGCAGTATTGTCGATTAACATTATCTGTGGAAATCCCTGCCTACTACAAAATCTCCGGAACGTATGGATAAAGCTGTCACAGGTCATATTGCTAACTACTTCAATGTGAATAGCTCGTGTAGTAGCGCACGTAAATAAAAGCATATAAGCCTTGTTGTTGTGCGAGCCCCGGACAGGAATTGCTCCTATATAATCAACCCCCTTGACCTCGAAGGGATCTGTATGAGTAGTCCTGATGTCTGGTAGAGGAGGTACTCTAGCTTTCGCGTAGGTATTACCCTGTACTTTACGACAGGTTATACACTTACTGGTCACTTGTTTTACTGTTTGTCTTATCTTAGGAATCCACCACCTCTGCCATATATATGCGACGTGATTAACTCCATAGTGACAACAGACACGATGACACATATTGATGAGCATGGTAGTGAAAGGATGTTTGGAAGGCAGTAGTATCGGATATTTCATTGAATCCGGAAGAGCCGCTAACTTCATTCTACCTTCACATACAATTAATCCTCCTTTCATGACAAGTCCTAATTGGTTCACCAAATTATTGCGAGTACCCTTGTCACCAGACAGCATCTCGTACTCCTTTGGGAAGCATTCCTGCTGGCATCTTTGAGCTATAATCTTTGCTACTGCTTTTAGTTCCGTTATGCTGAGGAGGGCACTGTCTGTGGGAGACATCCCTTTAATTTTTGCCTCCAAATTATTCTTGTATCGAATAGTTCATGCAACTATCCAAATTAACCCGTTGAGACCCAGCGTCGCACGTGTTGCGTCGGCAGTCTTTGATCACCAACTCCCAGCGACGCATCACGTGCGTCCGACATATAAAAAACACTTACGTGGCTCGTAAGGTAGGAAATGGCGGGAGAATAGGATGGGGAGGTACCGTAGTGTGTGGGGGAGCCGGGCCAGTAGGTGTGAGCGGGCCGAGACAGCCGCGCGGCTGGTGGTGGTGGGCTTAGTGGGGATAGTTTACACCCCTAGTTTACCGCCACTTTGAACCTTCATTACTCCGGTCGTATGGGAGCTAGAGGCTTGAGATTTATGTGAGATACTCCTTAGGATGTATGCCGTACAATGCCATACTCAGTTTTTACCCTAGTGCTCCCGGGCGGGTGGTCATGCGGGGGAGACGAACTATTGAAACCCCCCCCCCCCGCCCCCCAAATGACCGAAATGATTTTGTTTTTATTTGTGTGTTCATTTCTCACCATTCTCTTCCATTTTGGCTCAACACATTTTTTTGAAGCTCCCCCCCCCCCCAAAAAAAAATGTCAGAGGTGATTTTTTTTTGTTTTTTTTTCATTTCTCATCCTTGTCTTCCATTTTAGCAAACAAAAAAAAATAAGTGAAAATGGCTTGGGACGGGGGTGAACAAAATATTATAACTAGCCGGGGCTCAACGGGTTAATTTATCATAACTGCCATATTTTTCCCCAGTTCCATAACTGTGTGTCCTGTTCATCATTGGTCCCAATGACTTGGCTAGTTGCTTTTGGCATTGGGTCATCTGGTATTATGTCTTCTGGCACTCGTCTTTGTTTCGGAGCCACATAGGCCCCTCCCACCAAAACGCAGGAAGATTTCAGATGTTTTGCCAAAACACCTCTAGACAGTAAGTCACTAGGGTTTTCTTTAGAGGACACGTGCCGGAAGTCTACAGCCGGAAGAAGGGATTTTATTTTGTCAACTCGGTTTGCAACATACACTGGAAGCTTCTTCATACTACGCAACCAATGCAATGTAACCTGGCTATCGCACCATAAAACAATTTTGTCGACTTTTACAATATTATGATAGGCTTCCTCCACAAATTTGATTAATCTGGCGGCTAGCAAAGCAGCAGTTAGCTCTAATCTTGGTATAGTTATGGATCTTATGGGAGCGACCTTTGCTTTAGCGATGACCAGACAGCTATGTTCCAGGCTCACAAAATATATTGCAGTGCCATAGGCGACACCACTTGCATCGCTAAACGCATGAAGTTCCACTGAGTCAGCATATACCGACCTCCGAAGATAAGTAAAGTCACAGCAGAGGTTGAGGTCCTTGGTAACTGTAGACTATTCGGTACCGCAGTCTTCAGGTAGCGGATCGTCCCAATCTAGTTTGTCTCCATAATTGCTGTAAGAAAATTCTGGACCTTATTGTAACAGGCAGTAGTACACCGAGTGGATCGAACAGTTGTGCCGTCACTCTTAACCTCTGAACTGCGCATGTGGGTAATTAGAAACGTCTGCCTGTGCTGACGTATTTGAGCTGTTTCCATCACTAAAATATTCATTTTACCATAAATAGCATTAATACTTATCCATATGCACCTATTATAGGTTGATTATAAAGGTATTAACCTGTTACAATAATAAAACGAGTGAAAACAGCGTTTGGATGGTCAAAATCGGCGATACAGGCCGCGAGTTTCATAATGCATGGGTGAGGCAACCTCCTTTCCCGCCAATTTCCCCCAAGGCCACTGAGACACTGTCGATCGATACTCTCTCTCTCTCTCTCTTGCACTCGCTTGCTAACAGTGATGACAATGCCCTGCTTGCAACTCGCTAATGTTAGCACAAAAATATACCTCAGAATAAGGGAATAACAGGGAAAATAGGTGATAACTGAAGGAGGGGAGGAAAGTGGGGAAGGAGGGGAGGTAGAGGACTGATATTTTGCATGGCCCAAGGGCAATTTTTTTTTTTTTTTTCGATGTTTAAAAAAAAAAAAAAATCTCTGACTCTTAAGAGTCTTCCCGCAGTCCGCCGGGGGAACTCTTAAGAGTCTTCCAGCAGTTCCCGGGTTAAGCACTCTCTTTGTTGCCTTATTGGTCTCTAGGAGACTAGCGTTAAACGTCAACAGATCAGAGTCAGGTAACCATAAGAGTCCTAATGTCTTCACTCGCTCTTGATTCTTGGCAGTAACACCATCCAATTGCAGGAGGTCACGTAGTTGAGGACTATTGGTTGCCCATTCTCGGAGATATAAATGTGCCTGACACATTATTCTTTGGCATCCCAGTAACGCTTAATGATAGTCTCTCCATCACTGCCTTTACCCTGGAGGTAGTCAATGTACAACCCTTCCTTAATAGCTTCCGCAACTTCGGAATCCTCTTTGATAATGGAAAGATGCTTTAAGATCGTGGCATTAAGAAGAAACTGTGAGCAAGTCGCCCCGAACAACACTACCTTAAATCGGTAGCAAAGTAAGGTTGAAGATAAGTCCAAGGGATCCTTTGGCCACAGAAATCGGGTGTAGTCACGATCTTTTTCATGAAGTTTCAACATGAGAAAGGCTTTCTCGATGTCACTTATCCAGGCATATTTGTGTACCCTGAATCGCAGCAAATATTTTTGCTAGATCTGGCACTAGTGATGGCCCTGTGTAAAGGCAGTCATTAAGACTTGGTCTGCCTTTGCCAATACTAGCGGAACAGTTGTACACAATACGAACGGGCGTCGTTGTGCTATTCTTGGTGACCCCATGATGTGCCAAATAATTACTGTTTTCAGTAACACGGAAAGGAACCTCTTCAATAAAATCACGATGAAGTTGATCTTGGATAACGTTGGTATAGTGACTACAATAGACAGGTTCTTGTTTGAATCGCTTCTGCAGACCCCTTAGGCGACCCACTGCTAAACCATAATTAGAAGGCAGCTTCTCTTGTTGTTGGTTCCATGGCAGTCTGACTTCATATTGCTGATTCTGTGCAGAGTATGTTACTGTCTCCTTGTATATTATGTCCAAAGCAGTCTTGTTTTCCTTTGAATCTTCGGTTGGAGAAATTCCTAGATGATCCAGTTCCCACATACATTTTAATTCATATGACATGGATCATATGATTCCGTGGATATGTATTGATCCATCGGGGTGACCGCAACTTTCAATATTGTAACTACCTCTACTTGGGTGCTAGACTTGTCGTTATGGCAGGAGCCACTTAGTGCATAACCAAATTTAGTGGGTAAGAGAATTATGTCACCCTCTTGTTTGTACCCTGGCCGCACTAAGTCATAATAATAATCGGCACCAACCAACAAGTCCAGTCGAGATGTCTGTGTCATTAGAGGATCAGCTAATTTGTAGCCCATGCTTCGCAACACTTTCATGTCTGCTTCAAGGCATTCTGATCCTTGGTGATCCAGGAGAGTTTCTACCACAACTGCTTGTAGAGGATAGTTTCTGCCCCGGAACTTGTACTTGAAGGACACTATTGGATACTTTCTGCCCTCACATGATCCGGTAAACCCTCGCAACTCTAGCTCTTCAACACCCAATTTTTCATAATGGATTGAGTCTAGAGCGGAATTTAGAATGAAGGTGCACTGTGAGCACTGATCCAGCAGCGTACGCATCTTGACTGTTCCTCTTGATTCTTTTACTGTTGGCAGCATAACAGTTGGGAGGATAATACTAGTCTTCTTTGAAGATACAGACATCGTGGTAGTTTGCATTTTGGTCTTTGTTACCTGTTGAGGTTTTTGCTCCTTCTTTGCACCTCCCATTGAGATCTGGACTGACAGAGGATATGGTAGTGTCTCTTATGACAGAACTTGCAGTTACGGATGTCAGGGTTCACACAACCATTGATCCCGTGGGTTGAAGATAAGCACCCGGTGCAAAGGTTGAGTTGCTTTGCTCTTTTTACTTTTAGAGCACTGGTTTTGTACTTTAGACACTTAAACCATGCATGTGTCCCTTCGCACAACTTGCAACCCTTCCCTCGCACCGAGGCCTCCTGCACCGCAAAGGATGCTGAAGCAACTGGTATGTGTGGTGTAGTCCGTTCTGCTACACTTTCCATGTTAAACACTTCTGTCTGGTAAGCCTGGACAAACCTTTCTAGGTCCAGACCTTCTTCACCTAAAGTTCTCTTTAATGTTTCCTTTAGTGGGGATGGCAATTTATTCATGAGAATTACAACACTAGCTTCATGAAGGGTAATTTGTAGGGTCTCTATTGACCTCAGTGTACTTTCAAAACTAGCATAGAATCCTTTTAGTTCCTTGACATTGTAAGAGGGAGGACTCAAAGTAGTAAGGTTAGTTATATGTGCCGCCTTAATTCTATCCCTGTGCCCATAGGTTTTCTGTAGAAGGGCAACCGCTGTTTGGTAGCCGGCTCCCTCAATTGCGAAACATTCAATTAGTTGTTTTGCCTCGCCATTCAGTTGACCTCTTAACCTCAGAAGTTCGCATGGGGTGTAATGAACACCTCTGCCTGTGCGCATGTATTTGAGCTGTTTCCATCACTAAAATATTTATTTTACCATAAATAGCATTAATACTTAGCCATATGTGCCTATTATAGGTTGATTATAAAGGTATTAACCTGTTACAACAATAAAACAAGTGAAAACAGCGTTTGGATGGTCAAAATCGGCGATACAGGCCGGGAGTTACATAATGTATGGCTGAGGCAAGCTCCTCTCTCGCCAATTTTCCCCAAGGCTGGAGAGACACTGTCGATCGATACTCTCTCTCTCTCTCTCTCTCTTGTACTCGCTTGCTAACAGTGATGACAATGCCCTGCTTGCAACTCGCTAATGTTAGCACCAAAATATACCACAGAATAAGGGAATAACAGGGAAAATAGGTGATAACTGAAGGAGGGGAGGAAAGTGGGGAAGGAGTGATATTTTGCATGGCCCGTGGGCAAAAAAAAAAAAAAAAAAAAAAAATCGGTGTTTTAAATTTTTTTTTTCCCTGACTCTTAAGAGCCTTCCCGCAGTCCGCCGGGGGAACTCTTAAGAGTCTTCCCGCAGTTCCCGGGTTAAGTAGGTGAGTTTTTGGATGTCACTGAGCTCCGCATTGCTGTGGACACTACAGCGGAACATATCCCAGAATCCCAACCATAGAGTGGGATCACTGTCAAACACAGGATGGGTTATTTTCGGCAATCTAATACCGGCATTTCTGTTAACTGCAGCACGATATGGCTCCTTGTATTTTAGCTTACCTATAAGGTGGACGATAACTTTATCAAGACGCTCTATATAATCCATGTCTGCTTCTATGTCCGCGAAATACTCGTCGTCGTCTTCATAGAGTGTTTCCATTTTGCGGCGACATAAATTTAAATCCTCGAGCTGTCTTAATACCGAAGCCAATTTAGCCTCAATCGCATCATTATCTGCATCAACTAAAAATGTAGCTATATCTTTGGTGATCCTAGTCAAACCACTCTTGATACCCCCCTTGCATCGTTTGTACTGGGATAGTGCCAACGACTTGATGGGAATACACAGGAAATAGAATATTAATATATACTATATGGACGCAAAGCGCACTCAAAAAGTTAGTTGACGCCAATAAAGGCAAGATATAGGGAACCGTAACTTAAAACTTAATAATTAATTAAATGTGTGATGTCAGGGTATGGCAATAGGTGAGAAATATGACGCGGAACGCAATAATGAAAGTAAACGAACAACGCCTAAATATCTCCACTCTTAAAATTAAATAGTTAACCCTATATTAAATGCGGCAATTATTTGTTAAAGTACACTAAGGAAGGGATGCCAAAATGTTGTAAGACAAGCCAATTTAATTTATAAACATAATCGAACTATAGGCTAGCCCAACATTTAATCGTACCAAAAATGTTCGTGGTAATTACCCCTTTAAATTTAGTTAAGATGTATAAAATCATTTAACCCCTTTAATTGACCACTTGCGAGTCTCAGGCCATAAGGAAGTTGTATTAGACATCTCGGTAATGCAAAATCATCGGCTAAAATACAGTTGCAGTGTATTTATATATGCATAAAACACAATTCATCATACTGTTATTCACTAGAAGCCTAAATCATTATAGCATTTGTTTAATAGTGATGTCCACAGCTCCAACCCCCCCCCCCCCATAGGACGAAACCAGCAAGTCGGCAATTGTTTATCACTTTAACTTAATTACGTGTTGAATTTAATACCTAATCAACCTAATGTATCCTAGCAAACAAATTAAAATTAGGAACCCAATTAAATGGTTAACCCAATTTAAAACCAATTAAATTTAGCCTAGAAAACATGAAAATTAGGAACGCAAATTGATGGTTAGCCTAATTTTATACCGCCGCTTCCTGGCCCTCGTCCTCTGTTGTTCCGTTGTTTCAAAGCTTCAAAGGCTGGTAACGAACGAGGCTCTCCCAGGCCGGAGTGGTCAACAATTTTAATTATATACGTCGTCATAGTATGGACAAAAACGAAGTCATGACACGAAATTACCGGCCACAAGGCACTTGTGTATAATAGGGAATCAGGAGCAGGCGTATGAAGAAAGGAAAAGCCAAGAAAATAAAGTAGGAAAAAAAAAATAGGAAGACAAAGAAAAGAAACGCTAGCATATGACACAGGTTTCGAGGTTCGAAGGACCAATTTGTAAGAATTCAAGAGTAAACAACGTGAAATTTACCCATAAACTTACAAGAGTTAACTTACTTTAAACGTTGATAGTGATGGATAGCTCAAGGATAAAGTTAGGAATAGATAGAAGGTATAGTGGCCACTAGGAGTTAAGAATTAGAGTGACTTAGCATGAAACAGGTGATTGTATTGGAGCGGCTTGAAGGAGGTGTTCACGAGGTCGTAACTAAAGCTAGTCTCTCTGTTCCAGGCAAGCAACCGGCTTCCCAAACATGACGCATGCGCAGTTCATATCCACCAATGCGTCATTTAACTATCTACAAGATATACCGATTAATTGTAATGATAACCCGATAAAATTATGGATGATAAACCCAGAAACTTAATACGAAATAGTACATATCTTTTATAAAGATATATAACTTAACCTAATACTGGCGCCAAATTTGAACTTCCAGTATGTTTACTTAACCTAAACTGTTGAGTTACTTACGAGTCTCGACAATAGCTTACCTAACAATAAATAAGTGAAAATGACACTATCAATTATCCTAGTCCAGTGAAAGTGACACTATAATAATAATAAAACTGAGTAAAAGTGAAAGAGACACAAATAACTAATAATAAGTGCCTTCATAACAATTTGAACAAATGAAAGTGACACTTAAATATATATTATAGCTTACCTAACAATAAATAAAAGTGAAAATGACACTATCAATTATCATAGTCCAGTGAAAGTGACACTAAGAGTATAATAACAATAAAAGCACAAGTGAGACACAAAAATAACTTCATAAAAATAACTTTATTGAGTGAAAATAACATAATAATTATAATAAATGGCAGAATAAACAATAAAAACACTTAAATCGCTTCCCGGCATAATTGCGGGTGGGGCGACGAGTGCAGTAGTGCGTCGTAGCCGGGGCCGCAGTTGAGCGTTCGGACGCGTCTAGGTAAATATGCGCCAAAAGTTACCTCCACTAACATCGCCATAACTCCTGAACCAGTTAAGCTAGAGAGCTTTACTCAACGCCGGTCTATACAGCAAGGTATGGACTAAATTTTGACGTTTGTTTGAATGTTGTAGCTATTGTATTAACGGAGATAGGCCTTTGTTTACGTGTGTTGATTTTCAGCCAGATCACCCGGATACGAGCGCTGTCTTATAGAAAGGCTGCCCGGACAGGAAGGGTTAAGTCCATAATATATATAATTTGTACTAATTTTTTCCGGTATAAAAAAATAAACAAGCGGAACCGTAATAATTAATTAATTAACGGTCTAGAGAATGCGAAAAGCTACCTTTACGATAGCGATATTGCGATTACGAAAGTGTATAATTGTTAGCGATGCCCGCCACTGGTACTTTCCTTGACCAACGGTACTTTTATCTGTGTTTTACCCTATATTATTTAGAAGATAGAAGATGCTGATCATGAATGACTGGTAAGTGACTTTCAGAAAATTTTGGTTTTTACCTGGGCTCCACACCCCGCCATATATGGTCTATTTTGGGGTGCTGACTGGCCCAATATACTGATGGTTACAATAAGTCATGGGGGGGTGAGGGGGGGCTTTGCTATCCTGTATCCAGTTTCTTTAGCATAGGCCTATGCTCATGACTCAGGGGTTGTGAAGGGGGGGGGGGGGGGGGGGGGGAGGACAGCAGCCGGATATGTAAATAATTACCGGATTCCATAGACCTACATTGTCCCTAATAAATTATGTATAAGGGAGGAGCCTATTCCCTATAATTATAAAAACAAAATCGGGAAGGATGTAGGCCTAGTATCCACGCGTACGTTCGTCATGTTTGCATAGGTCGCGGTTTCGTTGCCGTCTATTTTGACTTTTTTCTGTTATTTGTCTCCTGCTGGCAATAGCCTATATATGATTACAATAAGTCAAGTCATGGGGAGGTGAGGGGGGTACCTATTATTTATTTGCAGTCAAAATTGACGGGAATGTGATCGCCAGTGTGGAAATAATATTTATTGCTTTGGTGTCATAAGATTATCATTGATGGATAATGATTTTTGCAATTTCCAATGGGGTTCATAAAAAAACAGGGTAAGGGTTGTGTTAGTGGTAGTACCGTCCGCTTTGTTTACATAGTCGCACTCTCGCAGTTACAGTGCTTACCCCAATTTTGCGAGAAATTGGTCGACATTGCGGGCCGCAAAAGTGGAATTCGCAAAATTGGATTAACTAACCTTATGGGAAAAATGAATATGGTCGACATTTCATCAGTGACAGCCCAATTTTTTGTGATTTCTGTCATTTATTTTCTTTGTTTGTAAACACATACAGTACATGTAATTATACATCACACAATAAAGAAAAATACAGAAAAACATAAGACATTATCAATATCCTTGAGAAAATCAAATTAAATGAGCAATTGAGCATTTACAGTATTGCGAGACTGGAGAGATAACGTTTGTAAGCGGAAGGATACAGAGCTTGGGTTGTTGGCCACCCCTCCCCCCCCGAAAACTAGTGCGGAGAGCCCAACTTTCTTACGGCACCACATCGCAAAATTAGGTTTTCATAAAAAATGGCATTTTGGGGGTCTCAGTCGCAAAATTGGTGTTTCGCAAAATCAGAACACGCTAAATTGGAGTAATTACTGTACATTCGCGTCTAATTTGACTGCTTTTTTTATTACATAATTATTCGGTTAGGGTGTAGTATTCGGGCGTACCGCCCGCCTTGTTTACACTACTTGGCACGCTCGCTATCATTTTCTTGTATTTTGACTGCCGTGGGATACAATAGGTTGCCCCATGGCTTATTGTCATGATGTCATCAGCATATATATTGCCAGCAGGGGGCAAATAACAGAAAAATTATCCGTAAAAATAAATGGGAACATAACCGCGAGCGCACGACCGATGTAAACATGACAACCGTTCATCCGGATACTACATCCTTCCCAATTATACCACGGCCAGCTGTTATTTGCCCCTGCTGGTAATAGCCCATATATGAAGATGACAATAAGTCATTGGGGGTGAGTAGGGCAAAGCACCCCTCAACCCATTATTGTATCCCACGGCCAGATGTTGGGTAAATTGTTTTGTTACCGGCCGTGGGATACCCCACCCCATGACTTATTGTCATCATCATATATATTACCAGTATGGGCAAATAACAGGGCGCGAATGTAAGTGCGAGCGTGTGGCTATGTAAACAAAACAGACGGTGTGCCCGCTAACACAACCCTTACCAAAAATACACCTATAAAAACAAAAACATGAATAAACAAAAAATGAACTACTTACATACATACATACATAACATTTTAAGACCGAGTGCTCCACACTTACGTGCAGTTTCATTCTCTTGTCCTAATGGCGGCAGGGGCGTAGATTTATGCCAATGAATGGGGGGGATGACCTCTCCTGTTGGGTGGGTGGGTGGCGAGTGAAGTGAGCCTATACAGCTGGTGGGGGCACTGTAAGCCCCCCCCAGATTTTGTTTGAAAATGTTGCACTTGTTTGGTGCATTTTAAGGCCTATGGAAGGAGAAAAGTTGGGCGTTTTAATCCCTACAATTGGTATAACCAACATCCATATGTTTCTCATCAATCTTCAAGCAAAGACAGATCGTGAACATATAAAGGATCTTTTAACCTGACAAGCGCGATATAGACCTAGGGGCTAGGGTAGTTATTTGTGTATTTCTAGCCTTGGATTCTGACAGAATTCGTTATATTTACAATATAGAGCATTATTTGTTTTCGGTATGCTTTTATTTTACATATATGATGTATATATGAACCTTCAAGAGTGCTAAAATAAGTGGGAAAAGCATTTGGGTGGTGAAAAACAAAGATATTGGCCACCCGGTCATAATCTCAGGCGAGAGAGAGCCACAGGCAACCCTAATCTCTCGCTGTCTGTAAGGTAACTGAGACGAGCGGTGCGGTGTGGGCCGGTGTCTGGGTGTTACATAACGATCTTTTCTGCAACCCAGTTGTGCTACATTATCGCGGGAGAGAAAAATAACCGATAAATGATGATAATAAGAGGAAAAATAGGTGATAATTGAGGAGGGGAGGGAGGGGGGAATAAGGTGGGGAAGGAGGGGAGGGGGGTGGGTGAGATTTACATGGATGAGTACTGGAGGGGAATTATCTCACCTAGAGACAAATTCCTTTGTTTTGATAGGCCCTTTTTTTTTTTTGGAAGGCTTTATTTATGGTCTTGCTTCCGTGAGGCCTATCGCGTTCCCTATAGGAAGCCTTCCGTGAGGCCTATCGCGCTTGCCGGTTTAATATCTAAAGATGCATTTTCATGGGTATTTATTAGGCACCCATAAAATTAGAGCCCACTTCTTCATAAATCTGTGCCCCATAATTATAATATCATATGCTGTATTCTGTACGTGGATATACTGTATCCCAAATATTAGCAAGTAGGCTACATGGAAACAATAGAATTGATACCTGAGAAATAAATGTAATATTCATAATTTAGGTAGCAGTCATACATTGTTTTTAAGATGCTCAAAAGTGGACAAAGGTAGAACTGCCTTTAACCCGCTGAGTGCCAGCTAATTAGTGAAGCTGTGTCACCGCCAGTGCCAGAGTATTTTGTATTTTTATTTTGTTGGCTAAATCTATCAAGTTGGGTGAGAAAGGAAGGATAATGGTAAAAAAAAAACTCCCCTTGTCCATTTTCGCCAGAAATCAGGTCCCCGATGATGGTCGCAATGTAGCTGAAATTTTCAGAGTAATCACCGTGACTTTTATGGTATCGGAAAATATAGGTGGAAGGGTGGTTTGGGGGATGGTGGGGGGAAGGTAGAAGGGTAATTGACTCGTGTTACAAATATGAAGCCGATTGGTGAGGTAGTTTCGCCACCACAGATTTTCCTTTTCTTCGTACGGATATGCTGGAAGTGGGTGGTGGGAGGGAGGTGGGGGTGTGGTGGGGGGAAGACAGAAGGGTAGGGGACTTGTCACACAAATATGGAACCGATTGGTTCAGTCGTTTCGCCGCCACATATTTTCCTTTTTTTTTTTTTCTTTGTGCGGCGACCGATAGTCAGCGAGTGGGTGGGGGAAGGGGGTTGTGTTGGTGGTGACAAGAAGCCAGATGGGTAAGGTACATGTGGTAGAAATATGAAAGCCATAGGTGCAGTCGTTTCGTTGCAACAATTTTTTTTCGGCGAGTCCGTATATATACAGACCTGGCACTGGGCGTGACAAGACCCTATTCCGTATATATACGGACCCGGCACTCAGCGGATTAACAAGGTTCCCCTGAAAATAACAACACATTGACACAAAAACTTAGTTATTTAAGCTAGTGTCAATGGACTTAACCCTCTGAGTACCAGCGACGACACGTTGTCGTCGGCAATGTATGTAACGCTAAACCCCAGCGACGACAACGTGTCGTCAATGTTAATTACTCCGGTCCTAGCGCACCTAGAGGGCTCAGATTTGTATGAGAACTGTGTAAGTATCCCACGCAACCATGCCGATGGTTGAAAACTCTCAAAGTCCAACAGTGTGCGAGTGAGCGCGCAAAAACCTGGTTTTTGGGTGTTTTTGCCTTTATTTTTTTACTCCTGTAAAATCGATTTTCGTGGGCTTCGTAGGACCCCTTTTTTAGCTTTTTGATAGTTTTTTGTGTTTTTTCCTTCATTCCTAACCCATTCGCTATTGTTTCTGGAAGAAAACAAAATTCAAAACCTGCTGGTCCCTGGTGGTACATTTATTTATAACTAGGCTAGCTGGGGCTCAGTGGGTTAATGGAAAATAAGATATGAAAATAATCCATCGTTCATTAGTCAGTCACTATTATTTAATATTGCACTGATATATTTCAATCTTGTTACCTCAGCATAAATAGCCCTCATCAGTGCACTGAAGGATAAAGGCGCATCATCCAAATAGCTGGTCAGATTCAGTCTGTTCCACCCCACTCCAGCAAACTTCCGGGTCTCAGCTCATGAATAATCCATTTGGTTCTCTGTCTACCCCTTTCTCAAGTTACATATTTTGGTTTCCATTCCATTGCTTTGGTTGCATATCTTTTATTTTCTCTTCTATATAGGTGGACAATTCTTACTCTATTTAGGCGAGAATATCTTCTAATCGTACCGGTACCTGTTGTATTATCCAGGAAACTCTCTCCAGGTTATGTCTAACATTATCTTCTCCATTCCTCTCCAAACATTCATAAGTTTATTGTTATGCCCTGTTTTTCTACAGGTTTAACTTGGGTAATGTGAGTTCTAAATTGACTGGGTATATAAGGCTGCATGCACAATACAAGATATGAGGAATAGAGAACACAAAGAAACACATGGTAGCAAGTTACATGATCACGTTTATTGATATACCACTGCAGAATACTTGTGTAAGACAATATAATAGAATTGAACAACACTAGCATAAGTGGATCTGGATGGAGCCTAGTCTCCCACTTCCAACGTTCAGGTATTAATCTTCTGATCACTGGCTTTGATTTCACAGGTTTATATACCGAAGACCATCAATGTTACTTATAGATTCATATTCACTGTTAGATTTATTACTGGTAGCTCTGGTGCACAAGTAGTAGTTCACAGACTAGATTAGACACGCATTTTTAGAGCACGGGAATTCTAGTAACCTCAGGGGGTACTGATCTAAGTTTTATATCCTTGTCTCAGAAATACATAGAACGCAAATCAGTGGGCGAACGTTAGATATCACTAGAGTTTTAATATCTGAATAAGGTAATTACGAGAGTCAAGGTCGCCTGTTAATTAAAGAGCACTGATCGCTTAGTACGTCCCAAATGGAATGGTTAAGTATGAATTACACTGGGCAAGGTCTTAGCCACTTTGTAGAAATATTAATTAGTGAATCTAAAACAGCACAGTAATATGTAGTACTGCTAAAGGGAATCTTGGGTAGTATCTGATGGGTCTGGTCCTGGTTATCTTGCGTCCATGATGTTGGGGGCTAACGACTGGTTCCGCGGCCGTCCAGGGGGGCCATATGTGTGAAGTTCTTCAATACGTGGGCAGGTCCTTCTATCCAAATCTGCCACGGAGTCTGCCGGTTCTGGGATCTCACTCCGGAACAACACAAGGGCAGAGCTAGAAATTAACTGCAGGGTAGTGACCCCTGGTTGGTGTCTAGCTTTCAACTGATTTGACTGGGGGCGGGAGTTAGATTTATAGGCTCGGTTCTGGACCCTGCAGACAGTAGGGATCTCGAGTCTTATGGACTTAATGGAGCTCTCAATAGATATGGGGACTAGGTAAGATGGTATTTACTGTTGTGGCACAGGGCGATAGGAAGCCTTTATATTTTCATATAACTGAGCCTTAGTAAGAGGTACTATTTTGGCTATACTGGACGTATTTAGGGGAGAGAGACTGGATCTACTTTGCGAGGAGGATGGGGACAGCTGTGATAGGAGCGTCTCTCTAGATTGTTCAATCTTCATTCTATGGTATAGCTGAGGTGCTAATTTAGTGATCAGAGCATGCAAGAAAGGTAAATGGTTTATTGTGAGGTAATAGAGGTTAGTAAAGGTGTTAGTCATTCATGGTTAGTTCATTGATAGGAAGAATTCCTGTGCTACCTGGCAATGACTCGAGAGTCAAAACAGGGGCCAGGTATACCTCCGCGGGGGTGGGGGTCTCCCTCCTCGGGTGGGCAAAAAGGGGGAGCTGGGCGCCCTCTCTCTGATATATTCGTCCGGCGGCTGTGGCTAGGGGCTTGCCATATCACCAGTGTTTGTAATAACCCTCTGTGTATGAGACAGAGGTGAGTGTCTTTAATACCAAAACCGAAGGTGCCTTAGCTAGCTGGTTTTACTCGGCTGGTTGTTAATTGTAGGGTTTGCTGGATATGGTGGAGACTGGGTTGCTAACTCTGCCACATTTATCTGGAAGTATGACAATAGAAGTTAGTTACTGGCGGGGCGGCTAGCCTCGCACCGACGACCATTGGGTGCAGGGTTGTGAATGTGTAAGAGAATAGATGGCATGCAAGGGGCTAGTAAAGTTCTAATGTTGTTCTGGCCTACTAAGTGAAGGTAGGCTGGATAGGAGTATATATATAAAAGGTTGGAGAGCGTTAGTAACGGACAATTCAAGGATCTTCAAGAGGTATGAGAGAGAGGCTAGGTCGGACAAGAGTCGAGAAGCGCGGGTGTCTTAATGAGAGGGGGGGGGGGGGGGGAGTTCAAGTGCTACAGGGAAATTTTGCCCCTAAGGTCCCTGGGCGTGGGGGTGGCATTAGGCTACAATTGATATGGAAGTTTGAAAAGGCAGTAGAATACGTTAGCCAAATGCTACCGGGGAATGCAACTATGGGGTGGTATATGAGTCTGGAAAAGATAGAGTTATGTGATCAGTCAGAGGGTTATGGATACTATTAGTTGGCCCTGGGAACTGCTTTTTCTATTAAATATAAAATACCACCCACAGCGGCAGTTCGTAGGGGTACTTAGTTATTGTTTCGGGGTACTTATGACAGATACTGGTAAGCAGGTTATCTTATACAATCTCTGGTTGGGGTAAGAGGTGTAAGACACGAAATAAATTGGCGTAGTGTGGGCTGTGGATACGAAGGAGGCAAGGGGAAGACGTATGACAATTGTGGAAAGTAAATGGAAAAAGGTGAACACAATGGCGGATAAAAATACTTAACCTAAGGATTGCATACATAGATTTATGGGGCGATGGGTCTTCAGAAGCTTAGTCTGGCAAGACAAGATGTTAGGGAATGTTAATATTAATACTTAGTTACTAGAGGAACAGTGCAAGGGGCGACTGGGCACGGGTTACATATATCTATACTCGTCATGGAAAATGATATACGAGGTCTAGGGACAGCGTGGGTGTTTTAACTTCTAAGATATATAACATCTACTTCTCGGATGCAAGAACATACATAGATATAATTATGGCTGTCTGATGTGTTGGCATTGGCTCAACGTCGGGACAGGCATGGGTGTTTTTAATATGAATGTATATTCCTGTTCATCATCTTTGTAGTTAGAAGTGTAGGACACGAGGGGGTTAGTGTACGTGAGGTGTGGAAAATGGTCAGTTTTAGAAAAGGTAAATGGGTGTGTCCTGGAGCTGTTTAGCCCTGCGGGCTTGGGCTGTCTGAAATGGCTGGCTCGGTCAGCTGGTCCTTTCGTTCTGTGGACCTTTCCTTTGGTGTTTCTGTGTGGTGTTCCGCAGTGGCTTCTGTGGTGGGCTTCTCGTTCTGGGGCATTTTACTTCCCTCTCCTTCATTATAGGCTCGTTCTCGAGCCTCAAGGGTGAAGTAAAAAGAAGTATAGTCAGAAAAGTGTAGGTTAACAAGAAAAGTAGTATGACTAAGGGAAAAAAATAATATATACAGTATATGGAAAACATGTAAATTTAAGAAAGGACAGATACTTAAGAACACAGGAAATTAAGAAGAGGTAAAGTGTTTAACAATGTATAAAGCAAATTTAAAAGATAGTCAGAAAAGTTTAGGTAACAAGAAAAGTAGTATGACTAAGGAAAAAAAAATATAGTATATACAGTATATGGAAAACATGTAAATTTAAGAAAGGGCAGATAATTAAGAACACAGGAAATTAAGAAGAGGTAAAGTGTTTAACAATGTATAAAGCAATTTTAAAAGATAGTCAGAAAAGTGTAGATGAACAAGAAAAGTAGTATGACTAAGGAAAAAAAAAAAATATATACAGTATATGGAAAACATGTAAATGTATAGAATCATGCCCAATCGCTTAGGAATTGAAAACATTCGAAACAATTTAGTACAATAATATCCTCATCATCATCAGGGGGGGGGGGGGGGGGGTATTTAGGGTCGCCGTTAGTCTGGGTGACCGTCTGGTAATAGGGGGTGGTGGTTCACTTTCACTTTGGAAGGGCGGGGTGGATATACCGTTAGTTCTTGTCGTTAGGAATGTGGGTCTGGGGGCGAGCTGGCCCGGGGCCAGTTTTGGAGGGGGGGTCTAAGTGGTTTCGGTCGGGGGTAGTGATAGGGGGGTTTTAATGATGAAACGGGCAGGTCGAGTCGGGGTTGTTGTTGCGGAAGAGGTTGGTGCTGGGGAGGGGTTGAATTGTGTAGAGAGTTGTGGTCGTGAGTGGGGTTTGGGGAGGGGTGAGTAAGGCTGAAGGTTGAGAGTTTACTATGATCGGGTGGTTTGGAGGTTTGGGGTGTGGGGATTTGATAGGGAGATGGTGGGGGGGGTCTGGGCAGGCAGGGTTGTGGTTTGAGAGGGGTTGAATTTAGAGTGATTTTATTTCCGGGAGAGACATGGATGGGATTTCGAGGAGTGGTTGAAGTTGAGAGGTTGATTATGTTGTTTGGGGCGAGAGGGAGAGTATTTTGGGGTTTAGCCAAGGTGGAAAAAGTTTTGTGGTTGGATTGGGATGGGAGTGGTATTTCGTCGAGCGGGATCTTTGGGGGGGGGGAATTTGGGGGGGGTGGGGTAACGGTGAAGAGGGGGAGGTTGATAGTTTAGCTGGGCTCATGATGGTGGGGGACCGACTGGTGAGCAGGTGTTCGGTACGCATGAGGGGGGGGGAATCACTTTGGTGGGGGTCACGCGTGAGGGGGGGATTAACGGCGCGTGTGGGATGATCAGAGTGGTGGGGTGTGTCGGTGGCAGTGACGGTTTGCTTAGAGGTTATCTGGGGTTGGTGGGTTTGTCTGTCATGAGGGGGTGAGTCAAGTGTGGGGTTTTGAAGTTTATTAGGGGTGTGAATTGTGGGGGGGTGGAAGGGAGCTACTGACGGAAAACTGTCACAAGGGAGATTTTGTTGGTGGGGGAATAGCTGAGTATTTCTGGGGGAAGGGGGGGAACATAGTTGGGTCCCTAGGTCGTCACGCGTGAGGGGAGGGTTTACGGCGCGTGTGGGAGGGTCAGGGTGGTGAGAGGTGAGCGAGTTAGGAAACGGGATTTGTTGGGGGGACTGCGGCGGGTTGGTGGGGGAAGAGTTAGGTGTAGAACAGGGGTTATTGGTAGAGGACTGATGTATAGATTTGGGGTTGTTAATAGGACGAATTTTGGGAATTTTCTTGGTGGCAGTCACGGTCTGGTTAGCGGTTATCTGGGGTTGGTGGGTTTGTTTGACATTAACAGGACGAGTTTGGGGAATTTTCTTGGTGGCAGTCTCGGTCTGGTTAGAGGTTCTCTGGGACTGGTGAGTTTGTTTGACATGAGAGGGCGAGTCAATTGTGGGGTTTCGAAGTTTTCTAGGGGTGTGAATTGTGTGGGGGTGGAAGGGAGCTACTGACTGAAAACTGTCACAAGCTACCGACGGAAAACTGTCACAAGGGAAATTTTGTTGGTGGGGGGATAGCTGAACATTTCTGGGGTCATGTGGAAAATATGTTGTGGTAGGCCTACATAGGTAGGCATAGCTAGAATACGGCTCTTGTTGGGGGGGCTGCTGAGGGTTGGTGGGGGGAGAGGTCGGTAAACTGTCACAAGGGAAATTTTGTTGGTGGGGGGATAGCTGAACATTTCTGGGGTCATGTGGAAAATATGTTGTGGTAGGCCTACATAGGTAGGCATAGCTAGAATACGGCTCTTGTTGGGGGGGCTGCTGAGGGTTGGTGGGGGGAGAGTTCACTGGGATTGGACTTTCACCGGAAGTCATTTTGGAAGGGTGCACGGAGTCTTGGATAGGGGCTAAAAGGTTGGATAGGGGATTCATCGAACTGCGTAGGCATTCTTCTCTGATGGCGAGCATATGTTCTTCGAATAAGCCATACGGGTCGAGATGGGCGGTGATGTGGGGTGGGAGGATGTTTAACAATGCGGTGAATAAGAGTTCATTTTGTTGGTCGTAATCTTCATAGCTATACGTGGTCCTCACGTATCTGTAGAGTTGTATGAGGGTCACATTTATATCCCCTTCATACTTGATCTCGTCGACTTTTATTATTTTGGGGGCGACGGGGGAACCCAAAAGTGGATCTAAAGTCCGGATCACGAAGGATCGAAACTGGTTCCAGGTACTCTCTGGCGTATTCTGTTCACCATTTGGTGAATAAATTCTTTAAAAGTAGGCTTATCAACAAGTTGGGAAACGGCTTCTCCCAACTGTACAACATGCAAAATTGCCATGGCGATTTTTTCGCGGTCATTATGAAGTACCACATCGTACACTGGCTTTATTATGTCTAAGTAACTGGTGATATCATATGTGTTTACATCATACTTGGGAATGTGTGCGAGTGGTTGAAGATTTCGCGATGTTGCCATGCTTCTACTGTTCCAAACTTGCAGTGTAATGCAACCTTTTATCCGAATCAAGAACCACCGCTGCCGCCAATGTTATGCCCTGTTTTTCTACAGGTTTAACTTGGGTAATGTGAGTTCTAAATTGACTGGGTATATAAGGCTGCATGCACAATACAAGATATGAGGAATAGAGAACACAAAGAAACACATGGTAGCAAGTTACATGATCACGTTTATTGATATACCACTGCAGAATACTTGTGTAAGACAATATAATAGAATTGAACAACACTAGCATAAGTGGATCTGGATGGAGCCTAGTCTCCCACTTCCAACGTTCAGGTATTAATCTTCTGATCACTGGCTTTGATTTCACAGGTTTATATACCGAAGACCATCAATGTTACTTATAGATTCATATTCACTGTTAGATTTATTACTGGTAGCTCTGGTGCACAAGTAGTAGTTCACAGACTAGATTAGACACGCATTTTTAGAGCACGGGAATTCTAGTAACCTCAGGGGGTACTGATCTAAGTTTTATATCCTTGTCTCAGAAATACATAGAACGCAAATCAGTGGGCGAACGTTAGATATCACTAGAGTTTTAATATCTGAATAAGGTAATTACGAGAGTCAAGGTCGCCTGTTAATTAAAGAGCACTGATCGCTTAGTACGTCCCAAATGGAATGGTTAAGTATGAATTACACTGGGCAAGGTCTTAGCCACTTCGTAGAAATATTAATTAGTGAATCTAAAACAGCACAGTAATATGTAGTACTGCTAAAGGGAATCTTGGGTAGTATCTGATGGGTCTGGTCCTGGTTATCTTGCGTCCATGATGTTGGGGGCTAACGACTGGTTCCGCGGCCGTCCAGGGGGGCCATATGTGTGAAGTTCTTCAATACGTGGGCAGGTCCTTCTATCCAAATCTGCCACGGAGTCTGCCGGTTCTGGGATCTCACTCCGGAACAACACAAGGGCAGAGCTAGAAATTAACTGCAGGGTAGTGACCCCTGGTTGGTGTCTAGCTTTCAACTGATTTGACTGGGGGCGGGAGTTAAATTTATAGGCTCGGTTCTGGACCCTGCAGACAGTAGGGATCTCGAGTCTTATGGACTTAATGGAGCTCTCAATAGATATGGGGACTAGGTAAGATGGTATTTACTGTTGTGGCACAGGGCGATAGGAAGCCTTTATATTTTCATATAACTGAGCCTTAGTAAGAGGTACTATTTTGGCTATACTGGACGTATTTAGGGGAGAGAGACTGGATCTACTTTGCGAGGAGGATGGGGACAGCTGTGATAGGAGCATCTCTCTAGATTGTTCAATCTTCATTCTATGGTATAGCTGAGGTGCTAATTTAGTGATCAGAGCATGCAAGAAAGGTAAATGGTTTATTGTGAGGGAATAGAGGTTAGTAAAGGTGTTAGTCATTCATGGTTAGTTCATTGATAGGAAGAATTCCTGTGCTACCTGGCAATGACTCGAGAGTCAAAACAGGGGCCAGGTATACCTCCGCGGGGGTGGGGGTCTCCCTCCTCGGGTGGGCAAAAAGGGGGAGCTGGGCGCCCTCTCTCTGATATATTCGTCCGGCGGCTGTGGCTAGGGGCTTGCCATATCACCAGTGTTTGTAATAACCCTCTGTGTATGAGACAGAGGTGAGTGTCTTTAATACCAAAACCGAAGGTGCCTTAGCTAGCTGGTTTTACTCGGCTGGTTGTTAATTGTAGGGTTTGCTGGATATGGTGGAGACTGGGTTGCTAACTCTGCCACATTTATCTGGAAGTATGACAATAGAAGTTAGTTACTGGCGGGGCGGCTAGCCTCGCACCGACGACCATTGGGTGCAGGGTTGTGAATGTGTTGTAAGAGAATAGATGGCATGCAAGGGGCTAGTAAAGTTCTAATGTTGTTCTGGCCTACTAAGTGAAGGTAGGCTGGATAGGAGTATATATATAAAAGGTTGGAGAGCGTTAGTAACGGACAATTCAAGGATCTTCAAGAGGTATGAGAGAGAGGAGCGGGTATCTTAATGAGAGGGGGGGGGGGGGAGTTCAAGGGCTACAGGGAAAGTTTGCCCCTAAGGTCCCTGGGCGTGGGGGTGGCATTAGGCTACAATTGATATGGAAGTTTGAAAAGGCAGTAGAATACGTTAGCCAAATGCTACCGGGGAATGCAACTATGGGGTGGTATATGAGTCTGGAAAAGATAGAGTTATGTGATCAGTCAGAGGGTTATGGATACTATTAGTTGGCCCTGGGAACTGCTTTTTCTATTAAATATAAAATACCACCCACAGCGGCAGTTCGTAGGGGTACTTAGTTATTGTTTCGGGGTACTTATGACAGATACTGGTAAGCAGGTTATCTTATACAATCTCTGGTTGGGGTAAGAGGTGTAAGACACGAAATAAATTGGCGTAGTGTGGGCTGTGGATACGAAGGAGGCAAGGGGAAGACGTATGACAATTGTGGAAAGTAAATGGAAAAAGGTGAACACAATGGCGGATAAAAATACTTAACCTAAGGATTGCATACATAGATTTATGGGGCGATGGGTCTTCAGAAGCTTAGTCTGGCAAGACAAGATGTTAGGGAATGTTAATATTAATACTTAGTTACTAGAGGAACAGTGCAAGGGGCGACTGGGCACGGGTTACATATATCTATACTCGTCATGGAAAATGATATACGAGGTCTAGGGACAGCGTGGGTGTTTTAACTTCTAAGATATATAACATCTACTTCTCGGATGCAAGAACATACATAGATATAATTATGGCTGTCTGATGTGTTGGCATTGGCTCAACGTCGGGACAGGCATGGGTGTTTTTAATATGAATGTATATTCCTGTTCATCATCTTTGTAGTTAGAAGTGTAGGACACGAGGGGGTTAGTGTACGTGAGGTGTGGAAAATGGTCAGTTTTAGAAAAGGTAAATGGGTGTGTCCTGGAGCTGTTTAGCCCTGCGCGCTTGGGCTGTCTGAAATGGCTGGCTCGGTCAGCTGGTCCTTTCGTTCTGTGGACCTTTCCTTTGGTGTTTCTGTGTGGTGTTCGTTCATGGCTTCTGTGGTGGGCTTCTCGTTCTGGGGCATTTTATTTATATTCAAAACAGTTTGTTAGTCTTAATTTTCTGGTTCATAAATTAATTAGTACACCTTCATCTATCATTAAATCACAATACTAGCTATGAATTAGGTTTCTTCAAACTCTGTGTGCCCAGAAATTGACTTCACAACGTACTATGATTTTGATATCCTGTCTTTTTTTTCCTTTTTTTTATTGTTATTTATTAGTATTTACTTTTAATAGGGAGCATAAATTAAAGACAGTTCTTAGTCCCCTTTGAGCATATAAACAATTTATTTCTCCAAAATGGATTTGTACAGATATGATCTTCTCTACTACTCTAGTCTTTCTTGAGTTGGTACACCATCAAAAATAATTATCACTAGGTTTCACAAAGTCAGTTCAGAGAAACTATAGGCCTATATCAGGCTATACTGTATAGTTTATTATGCATTAAACAATTTGTTCTTATTATTATAGCATAATGCCTAGGGGTTTAATCGTGAGTCATGGCGAAGCCCCTAGGTGTTATACTTCAATAATACGAAAAGAAGGATGTTTAATACAGTAAACCCTCGCTCTTTCGGACTAATTGGGGGAGACCCCTGTCCGAAAGAGTCAAAAGTCCGAAAGGGCCGAGTCCGAACTCACACTTCAGCCATTCGGACTTGTCCGAATGTCTGAAATAATGTCCAATAGTTTATAAGGCCGAAACTCGGCTCTTCCGTCCGAATGCGAAATAATTTTTCTCAACCTTTCAGACAAATCCGAAAGGCTGAAATAATGTCCGAAGTTTATAAGTCCGAATACACATTCACCTAACCAGACAAGTCCGAAACTCGGCTCTTTGGTCCGAATGCGATTTATTTTTTCTCAGCCTTTCGGACAAATCCGAAAGGCTGAAGCTGAGTCCGTAGTTAAATGTAGTCCGAAAGTGTAGTCCGAAAAGGACGGAGGTATTTTCTCAGCCTTTCGGACAAATCTGAAAGGCTGAACCATGAGTCCGAATTGAAATGCTAGTCCGAAAGTCTGAGAATTACGAAAGATTGAAGTCCGAAAGAGCGGGGGTTTACTGTATATGCAAATTATCATCTTTAATAAGTGTTGATACATTGCCCCTGCATGTTTACCCTTCTACTCACCAACCTCCAACAAAAAATCACACAAGGAACTAACATTAAAGAAAACAAAAAAATGCAACTTTAAAATTTTTGGTAATATTTTTTTAACTCAATGAAAGCCACAAAATTGGATTTGAACCCTCGATCTCTCATTGAACACACAACAACATATCCATTCCACCACCAAGACAGTTATTTATTTTCAAACACTGGCTATCAATCTATATTTTTTACTTGTCTAATTTAAGCAGCGTTTTCAAGCATCCCCGCTATCTCCGATAGACTGGAAAAGGTGTCGTATTACACCATTAACCCATGAAGCGCGATAGGCCTCACAGAAGCAAGACCATAAAAAAAACTTTCCAAGAACACCCCAGGGGCTCTCAAAACAAAGGAATTTGTCGCTAGGTGAGATAATTCTCCTCTAGTACTCATCCATATGTTTCTCACCCCCCCCCCTTCCCCACCTTATTCTCCCCTCCCCCCTCCTCAATTATCACCTATTTTTCCTCTTATTTTCATCATTTATCTCCCGTGGTAATGTAGCACAAGTGGGTTGCATAAAAGATTGTTATATAACACCGAGACACCACCCCGCTCGCCTGAGTTACCTCACAGACAGCAAGAGGGGAGGCTTGCGCCTAGCTTACTCTCACCTGAGAATATGACCGGGTGGCGAATTTTTACGTTTTTCACCACCCAAATGCTTATCCAACTTTTGTTAGCACTCTTGAAGGTTCATATTCATATATGTAAAATAGAAACATATTGAAAACAAATAATGCTCTATATCGTAAATATAACAAATTCTGTCAGAATCCAAGGCTAGAAATTCACAAATACTTACCCTTGCCCCTAGGGTATTTTCGAGTTTAATGAGTTAAGGGTGTCAGGTATCAATCCATAATGCACTATGGTATTTAAAATACAATCACATATTTATTTTATTAATGTTTAGGCTACTAAACGAAAATGTTGATATTTGAATCATACTGTACTATATTAGGGTATACTGTAGGTTATATAGGCTGCAGCAATAAAATTATATTTTATATGTCTAAGAATAGGAGTATGGACAATGCACAATAGGCCTACAGATCGTACACAAAATTAAAGTAACACCAATACTGTACTTGATTTTAAACAAAAATCTTGCTATTCGTATCCATTAACAGTCAAAATAAATTTATTTCGGTATATTGTATTAGACCCATGTGCAGTATATAATTACGAGCTGAATAACAATTATATAATCACAAATATATGAACTACACACAATAAAATAATTACTTACTGCACTTCTGGGGGGCATGATTACATAGGTCATCCCCCCCAACCCAAAAAGTGGGGGGGGATTCATCCCCTCCAGGATCTACGCCCATGAATGGCGGTGTTCCAGGCAACCCTGTTTAGGGCTGCTTCACTTGTCAAGTTTTTGGATTTGAGATCGGCACGAATAGTCCGATCCCAGGTCTTCCTCTGTCCACCCCTTGGTGCAGCTCCCTTCACAGTCACAGACCTGCATCTTTTCACCCAATTTTGTTAATCCATTCTCTCCACATGTCCATACCATCCCAGTCTACTTGTACGAATCACCTCGCTAATACTCTTTATACCTAAGTGTATCCTCAGCTCATCATTTGTTGTTCTATCCTGCAGCCTTGCCCCACACATCCATCTCACCATTCTCATCTCATTACGTTCCATTCTGTTGACATAAAGGGTATTCTGCAGAACAACTCAATTACGGGATTCCTGTCTTATGGAATTATTATATTTATTAGTGGCCCCTTCATCATTGACGATGCACCTTAACATTATTTATGGCCAATCTTGAACTCTAGCTTGCTGTTCAAACTTCCCGCCCGGGGCGAGATCAAATACGATTGCCACACATCGTGAGCGAAACGCTCTTAAAAAAACACTCACGGACTCGTCCTTTATGATGTGGGTACCACTACTAGAAAAAACTAGAAAAAAATAATGAAAATAAAAAAATAAACTTGATCTTGGCATTGCGCTTCTCATGCGTCTGCTGTTTGGGTACGCTACACCATGCTCTTCGTAGCGCTTGCTCTTTCTCATTCTCCCCGGGCCCGCAGTAACCGGACGTGTGTCCCCGGTGCTCCAGCCTACCCTTGTTCGTCACCTCTCCTCGGTGTTGTGAGTCTTTTCTCATTACACCTGGTGGTGTAATGGTTAAGGTGGCAAAAATATGTGTGTGATAACCCGGGTTCGAATCCCGGTGGATCATATATACTTTAATTAATTTCATTGGGGGTGTGGTGGTGAGATTAATAAAAATAATATTATTAGCAGGTTTAGGGATATTTCTTCGAGAGGCCGGTCTACATGATCTGTGCTCTCACTTCCTGGTGGTGTAATGGTTAAGGTGGCAAAAATATGTGTGTGATAACCCGGGTTCGAATCCCGGTGGATCATATATACTTTAATTAATTTCATTGGGGGTGTGGTGGTGAGATTAATAAAAATAATTTAGTAGGTTTAGGGATATTTCTTCGAGAGGCCGGTCTATATGATCTGTGCCCCATGAATATTCTTTCCTCTCACTTAAACAGTAGGCTACCATAGTGCGGTTGGGAATATGAACATGATTAGATTAATATCCAGTATTCGAGAATGGATAATAAGTCGTAGGCGTGTGCATAAACCTTTAACCGTCCTGGTGGTGTAATGGTTAAGGTGGCAAAAATATGTGTGTGATAACCCGGGTTCGAATCCCGGTGGATCATATATACTTTAATTAATTTCATTGGGGGTGTGGTGGTGAGATTAATAAAAATAATATTATTAGTAGGTTTAGGGATATTTCTTCGAGAGGCCGGTCTATATGATCTGTGCCCCATGAATATTCTTTCCTCTCACTTAAACAGTAGGCTACCATAGTGCGGTTGGGAATATGAAAATGATTAGATTAATATCCAGTATTCGAGAATGGATAATAAGTCGTAGGCGTGTGCATAAACCTTTAACCGTCCTGGTGGTGTAATGGTTAAGGTGGCAAAAATATGTGTGTGATAACCCGGGTTCGAATCCCGGTGGATCATATATACTTTAATTAATTTCATTGGGGGTGTGGTGGTGAGATTAATAAAAATAATATTGTACATGAAAGTCCTGAGGACAGGTTAGCTTTATAGACTAGGTGTAGGCTGAAGAGTTAAATGCAGGCCCTGGAGACTGTTTTTCAGGGTCTAAGTAATCGTGTTAGGTGGAGTCCTCGTTGTGATAAGGCGAGGCTCCCCACGTGTTCTGATTCATTATCCTCGCTCACTATTAGTTCACTATTTAGTCATGAGGCTTCTTTTAGGGTGAACTGGAGCCTGTTGCTCGGTCCCTTCTGGGTGTGCAACTAGTATGCCACATGGGCTAGTGCCTTTGGATTTTCTCACTTAGCTGAGGGGTCCGGCACGGAGCCATGCTGCTCTACGATCTACTCTTCGTGTGTTATACGTGTTGGTGTGGTCGACGCTGGATCGCAGGTTTGTGCAATAATGACTGAATTAATTGCCACTTGCTCCCATCTAGTTGGCCTCATGTAGGTTGCATATATATATATGGTTAGGGTGTGTTATTATTTGTTATTGATTATTATTCATGTATAACCATGCCATGTATAATTATGTACACATTGTTCATTCCAATTTTGGAGGGTTGGCCCTTCCGGCGGGATTTTTATTCAAGTGAGACTTACATAACAACGTGTCTCTGGGTGTTTCACGTCGTTTTTCCGCCGGGAAACACTCAGAGTTATGTTAAAATTCAGTTTTTCCACGCTTGGTGCGGGATTGTAATGGATTTTGTTTGTTTTGTTTATGGCGTATAGTATGATTTCGGCTGAGCCGGCATGTTACTAAACAAATCGGGTTTCGAGAGGTTCCGGCTATGCCTTCCTCCGTGATCACTTTTTCCGCCGCATAAACCTAACAAAGAAAAACGTTCGTTGCTTGGTACTGTCGAACGTTACGCCAGCTGGCATTTAGTGGGGAGCCACTGCCGCCGTGCTAATAACGGCTGAGCCGAGAAACGAACTCGCCCATTCTGATTTTGTAGCTTCCAGTTAAACTTTTGCTTTAAATTTTTGGCGCTTGGTTTGCCGGGGTTTTAGAATCTAATTCCGTTACAGCGTTGGTCGCATCACAAGACGAGTTGGGTCAGTGTTGGTCACTTAGATAAGAAGTTAACAATTTAAGTAGCACATGGTAGGCTACTATCTACTCACTTACATTTCTGAGGAATGTACTTAACGTAATGGGAATTAAGATTGTTTAGTGTTAATCAATTCTTCCTTCTTTTTTACGTGGAGATTTTATATTGAAATGTTAGCTTTTACAGCCTAGCGTGTCCTTATGAGCATTGATTCTTGGAATTTTTTCTCACAACAGGTTCGCATGTGGGACACCTAGGGAGGAAAGCATCTCCTTGGCGGGAGGAAGTGTAGTCATGGATAAGAGTACTTTCTCTTTCTGTGCAGCTCTGGGTTGTAATAATTTAGCGGTCATTGGTCACACTTTCTGTGTGAAGTGCGTACCTTGTTTGGACCATTCTAGAGGTCGTTGGTTGTCCCAATTGTGCATTAAATGTTCAGCCCTCCGCAATGCATATTTAAACCATGCCGATAGTCAGTGTAAAACTATCTTGCTACACATTAGATCTGATTTTGTAACTTACTGTAAGACAGTCGCTCATAAGTCTTTGCAATTGGATGACCGAATTTTAGATGACTTGTTTAAGGGTGCCTTAGTTACTTCACCCATTCCGGGTTCTTCTCCTCGTGACACTTCGCCAACTGAAGCGACCTTGGACCGATGATCCGCCGGATGCTCCATCATTGTCCAGCCAGCGTGAAAGGTCCCGCTCTCCTATACAAAGACCTAAGTCTCCGTCAGTTGACCAGGCTCCCAAGAGCTCGCTCGGACTTTGACGCCGCACTGTCTGCCGGCGATAAATCGAAGTCGAGTCGGTCTAGGAATTCCTCCTCATCCGTGAAGAAGGCGGCTCAGACTCCGTCCCAACCGGTCAAGAAATCTTCTACAAGGAAGGAGGCACCAAGAGACACATCTAGTTCTGTCTCAGGCTCATCACACCGGTTCACTATCCCTCACAATCCACAGCCGGAACCTACGGCTTTACCAGTTTTTGGGATAGAAAAAGGCAGTAATGTGGTTTCCGACCGGCGGGAGTATGATAGCTCTTCTGACCAGCGTTCATCTGTTCAAGAATCCCCTATGTATGACATCCCGGATTTAAATCTATGTGGCCTGTCTGAGTCCTGTGTTTTCGAAGATCCACAAACAGAAACATCAGAATCCGCTGCCCGAGTTGGCGGGTCTCGGTCGGAGGCTGCACCAGCCCCCCCCCAACCCAGTCATTGGGTTTCAACTTACACCAACAAGGAGTACACACTGAGGAGCTGGCGTCTGGCCAACGCCCAGCTTCTCGGCAATCTGGAACGCAGGATTCAGAGATGTCACAGTCCGCGTCCCAGTCTGATCAGGAAAGTGTTATTTTTGTAGCAAAGGACCAGTTGCAAGAGTTGTTTGAATTTATGAGGCAGGTAAAGTGTGAGCGACAGGCTGCTATTCCAGCACCAGTAGCCCCGGCGGTGCGACCTCTTGGGCAGGTGCCGGTGCAGCCTCATGTTAGTATACCTTCACCCCCCCCTGCTGTCACTCCTATGGCTCCCACTTCGGGTGCCACTGCTCTTTTGCCGTCCAATTTGAAATTGTTTTCAGAGTTGTTACCTCCCCCACTTGATAAATCCATCCCCAGCAAAAAGGGCCCTATGCCACTTTTGTATGGACCGGATACATCCTGGTCAGTAGTTAAGCCTTTACGCCCTGAGGTCGCACAGCCCACAGTTACAGGTGAGTTGTCTGTCCCTGGTCATTGGGTTATTGAGGCGAGTAAGGCGAAAAAATTACGGGCCAAGAACCAGTCTGGAGAGGTGCTTGATGTAGTCATTAAGGCCATTCCAACATTTTTCAATCCTGAATTTTTTGTCTACATGCAATCCCCTGCCTTGCCTCTCGCTTCCGCCGGAAAACTATTTTCTGACTGGACTAAAACAGATGGGATGAATGATTTAAAACTGTTACAGGGTTTGACCCTAGAATTAAATTCCCTTCCCTTCAGGGACTCTCATGGGTCATCACTAGTTCATATTCAGGGAGGTGAGTCTGGGCCTTGGGTTGCTTGGGGACATGAGGCCCAGCTGTTTGCCAGCACCATTACCAACAAAAGTAGTCACCAACTTCCGTCTGAAGACAATAACTGGTTTTCAATGCCGGTAGGCAAGGCGGACGGGATTCCCCAACATATTTTAAATTTCCTTGGGCCCCGAAATTATCTTTATGCCAGTTACCTGACCCGTTTTGTCCCCCCACACAGGTCCAGATCGATAAAGATTATAAAATAAGACAGAAAGCCTGGACACTCGCGTCCCAATACCTACTCAGCCGCCAACTTGGAGCCTCTCTGGCTCGGAAGGCTGAGTCGGTAACGGACACCGGAACCCAGAAGGCTCTTTCTCTGTCCAGGCGCCTTCTCATCCAAAACTCTATTCAGTCTCTCGGCGATATTCGAACAGCTCTCTTTGAGGCTGTCCGAGTACGACAAGACCTGAGGGTGTACTTGGTGAGGAGGCTCCCGGCGGATATTATCCAATGTATTCACAACCACCCTAGTCTCAGACGAAGCTTGGCGCACCGTCAATTTCCTTTTGGACTCACAACCTGCCACCACTTATAAGTCTAAGGGTGAGCAGCCAGCTAAATCAAATTTCAAAGCTAAGAGTTAATTTCGTGGTCAATCACAGTCACATCAGTCAGACAAGACATTTACAGCCCCTGCTAATACCGGGACACCTAGAGGGCGTGGGCAGCCCATGGGTAAAGGGAGGTGGTTTCGGGGTCAATCTAGGGGTAAACCCAGTAGCGATGGTAGCAAGGCCTCTCATCCCCCCATGCCAAAGTCAGAGTCACAACCCTTCCTCTTCAAAAAACTGAGATACCACAAGGCTCTCTCACTCCCAGTACCACGGCAAGGCGAGACGGATACGAGAGTAGTACTGCCGGACAAAACCAGTCATGTGACTGGCAACTTCCGAGATTCTTTCCGGGCATGGCCCCGGCGAACATGGGCAAGGACAGTGGTCCGCAAAGGCCTCTCGTGGCGGTGGTCCCGTCGACCCTGTTTATGTATCCCCAAAGAATTCAATCTTGTTTCATTGGAGGTGGGATCTATCGTCAAAGAGATGGCCCTAAAGCAGATCATAATCCCCAGTCCTGTGTCACAGCCCGTGTTCATATCCCGGTTGTTCTTGATGCCAAAGAGGGAGTGTTCAGAGAGGCCGGTGATCGACCTCTCATATCTCAACACCCACATTCACAATCAGTCATTCAGGATGCTGACCGTGAATCAGATCAGGTTGTCACTCCCGCCGCAGGGCTGGATGTGTTCCATCGATCTGACAGATGCCTACTGGCACGTCCCAATCAACAAACGTTTTCAAAAGTTTCTACCTTTACGCAACAGGGATCAAACGTTTGTCTTTGGATTAAATCTAGCTCCCTGAGTTTTCACAAAGATAGTCTGATAGGCTTTGCTACCATTGCTCGAGCAGGGAATCATGGTTTTATGGTACCTAGACGATTGACTAGTGGTAGCCCAATCCGAGAAAATTTGCCTTCATCATGTTCAACAGGTTTTAGATAATGTAGCTGCCTTGGGGTTCAAGGTGAAATTAGCAAAGTCTTCCTTAATTCCCACCAGGAAAATTCAGTGGGTGGGCCTTATCTGGGATACCGAGTTACTCACTCTGAGTCAGAGCGAAGACAACCGTCAGAGATTTCGGAAGAAACTTTTTCGGTTTCTTCATTCTCAGACGACAACGAGGAGGATCTGGGAATCTCTGGTAGGCTCACTCAATTGGATACAGCTGACGGTACCGTTAGGTCGTCTGAAGGTCAAAAGAATTATTTTGGAAGGAAACAAGTACTCTCCGGTTTTGCCGGCGGAAACACTGAGGACAATTCCAACATTAATCCACAACCTTCTGGCGGCTTGGGCGAAGCCAGAAGTAATTCACTCCTCCTTGACTTGGACAGCTCCGCCTCCGACGGTTTGGGTAGATACAGACGCGTCAGGAACCCTGGGATGGGGCTACCAATCAAATTTAGGCCATCAGGGTCAGGGTCTATGGTCAATATCAATTCATATTCATATCAATGCCAAGGAGTTGCTAGTCCCACTATTCTTTCTACAGGAGCACATCATGAGCCAGGCGGGAAAGTCCCTAGCCTTCAGAATGGACAATTTGACTGCAGTGACGTGCATTCAAAATCAAGGGTCAGCGAGATCTCGAGTGTTACAAGGGTTGTCGGAAAGGATATTTCAACTAGCCGCGAGGCTCGAGATTTATCTTCACGCAACATATCTGCCCGGCGTGGCGAACATTTGGGCGGATGCTCTGTCTCGGAGACAGAGCACTCAAGTAGAATGGGCTCTCAGACAAAACATCTTTCAAGAGATGATTGCCGAACTGGGGACAGAGGTGCATGGGGGCGGTTCGTTCGTGGCCACCCCTTCGGGGATCACGGCGTCAGGCAATAGATAGATAGATAGATTGCCGAACCTTACCATCCACAAGTGGACTTGTTCACGTCAGAGGCAAACCACAGGCTGCCTCAGTACCTCACAGGTCGGAGTCAGACTCCGGCGGGGGTCCGGACGCATTTCTGGTCGAGTGGAACAAATGGAGCTCCATTTATCTGTTTCCACCTCCAGATGCATCCTTAATATGCAAAATAGTTCACAAACTACAGGGTTATTGAGGCATGGTCTCGATGATCGCGCCGTTGTGGCCGGCTCAAGTTTAGTACAATCAATTGAAGACGTGGTGCGAGAACCCGGTGTCACTCCCGATCTCGTACTTCCACTTAGAGACAATTGGATACCTCAAGACCTCGCTGACTTTTGCCTTGTGGATATTCAGAAGGCCAAGTAGCTAGGCCAGTTTGGGGAAACCGTGACTCAAAAATTGATTAATCAGTATGCTAAATCAACTCAAAGACAGTATCAAACACATTGGAAGTCGTTTACTACCTGGATCGTAGAAACTGGTCAACAGCAGTCCTCGGTGGCTCTGGTGTTTAAATATTTAAATTACCTATTTGAAATTCAAAAGTTGTCAGTTGTCACATTAAGTAATCAACTCACAGCAATTAGGACACCTTTTTTCGATTTAACTGGTCTGTCTGTGACGGAGGAAAAGGGTTTTATGCGGTCTTGCTTCCGGCTTCGCCCCCCTCCTCGTCAACTCATACCCACCTGGTCTCTTGATCTGGCCCTTGAGATGCTTCAATCCCGTAAATATTGCAAGGATCCTCCTTTCGAATTATAACTAAAAAAGGCAATTTTTCTAATGGCATTAGCCACGGGTGACAGGGTGTCTGAGTTGGCAGCGATGAGTTCGGAGCCAACCTGTTTATGATTTTTGAGGTGCAACATGAGTGTACATATTGCCCCTGCTCCTAACTTTATCGCGAAGAATGAACACAGTAATCATGTTTTTACAGAGTTTGAAGTTCAAGCTCTGAAACAAGGTGATAGGCACCATTTACTTCGCCCAGTGCAGTCACTTATGTTATTTATGCTGGCTTCCCGGCCATCAGAGGCGGTAGCCCTCTGGGTTTCACGGACAGGTAAACGCATTCAAAAACGCCGGCTAGCTGCGTTATTAGTGGAAGTAATTCGAGAAAGTAATCCGGGTGTGTTTGCCAGGTCACACGATGTTCGGAAATGGGCGGCATCACTTAGATTCCTCCATAATTACTCACTCGATGATATTCAACAGACCCAATTGTGGTCGTCCAATCACACATTCCTCACGCGTTACCTGTCCGTGAATCTCATGAAACCTTCTCGTACATGTGTAGCATTAAGGCAGAAAGTCTAGTTTTAAGCTATTTTTTGTAAAGAAAAGGGGGGGGGGGGAGTATCCTTGCTAAGGACTCTACCTGCCTCTTATGTGATACAAAATGTAACGAGTATTAAGTTCATGTTATAACCCATTCCTTAGACTAAAATATGTCTAGTCAGGAAATGTTTTATGTTAACTTTATGTATGGCAATAGAGTTTCCATTATACTCAATAATCTTAAGGATTAGGATTAGAGAGAGAATACAAATATTTGTTTAATACAGTACCTGGGGCCATAAATATATAGGCCAACATATTATCAGTATTTGATAAGAGATGAGATTTCAAATATTTATGTATTTATAAGCTAAATGAATAGTTTATATATGTGTTTCACCAACTGTTCTATCAAATGTAAAGGTGCTAACAACACAGGCCTCCTTTAAGAGATACAGCCTGTAACCTCTTTATTATTTTTATTAAACTGATCTTTTTAGTACGTGTTTCTTTGGACCTTGTGTAATTTATTAGTGGTTTTTGATGTTCATGATGAATGTCCCCCTAGAGTCTTGAGATATCAGGTGCATCATCAATGATGAAGGGGCCACTAATAAATTATAGGTTTGAGTCCCGAAGGGAAGAAGGAAAACCTAATATTTATTAGTGGCCCCGGAAGAATCATTGACGATTTTGGCCCTCCCTTCCATCCCCTTCCCATTCGTCTGCTATATTTGAAGAGTCTTGATATGTCAGATTAAGAAAGAGCAAGCGCTACGAGGAGTGTGGTGTAGCGTACCCAAACAGCAGACGCATGAGAAGCGCAATGCCAAGATCACGTTTAATTTTTTATTTGCATTATTTTTTACTAGTTTTTTCTAGTAGTGGTACCCACATCATAAAGCACGAGTCCGTGAGTGTTTTTTTAAGAGCGTTTCGCTCACGATGTGTGGCAATCGTATTTGATCTCTCCCCGGGCGGGAAGTTTGAATAGCAAGCTAGAGTTCAAGATTGGCCATAAACAATGTTAAGGCGCATCATCAATGATTCCGAGGCCGCTATTAAATATTAGGTTTTCCTTCTTCCCTTCGGGACTCAAACCTATATTTTCGCTCTTACCTTACTCAGGGGACCTTACTGATGTGTAGATAAGTGCTACAGTACTTTTCTTTTACTGTATTGTCAATTTTATTTTCACTCCCCTATAACATTTTCAGAGTTATTTTTGTACAGGCAGTCCAGGACACTTTATTTACATTCTAGCCTCCTTGGAGGATCCTCCCCGATGTTCAGTAGCCAATCAGAGTGGAGCTTCACCTAGAAGACGGCAGTACATTTGTATTGGTACTTTCCTGTTATCGACAGCCAAGCCTGAAGATTGCTGAGTAAACACTGTAGATTTCATCGACTTTTCTTTTGGTGCCTGTCAATCTTTTATTGTTTTAATACTCAACCAGGGGGGGGGGGGGGTCAGACCCCACCCATAATACTAGGATAGGTTAGGCTAATGTCTCTTCAAAGTTGACTAAATCAAGTAAACCCTGCATTCCCAAACTCTCCCCTAGATTGTTGAGGTATCGGAATTACAATTAACAATGCAAATGCTAATAAAAAGTGCTTACAGCACTTTTTAACAATACAATGCACACTTACAAACCATAATAATATAAAAATTAAAATAAAAGGAGTTGTTGTTCTGCAGAATGACCCATATAATAATTGTCCTTGGTGTAAAACTGTATTTTTACCTCCTTTGTTTTTAGTCTTTATTATCATACAGTATACAGAATATAAAGATGTAATTGTGATTTACAGTTAAAATTTTGTCTTTGGATGTGATAAAATGGCCAAAACAATGCTGGGTCATGATCATTTTCTGTTATGCCTTCTCATAATCATTGAAGGCTTCAAACAATGGTACTACTGTCACATTTGGTGGTGTGTTACTGTTGGAGTCTCTGCCTGACAGTCATGTGCTCTACCGCTGATGGACAACATGTATTTTAGGTCACATAATATGGGATATAATTATCAAAGTGTTTTCTATTGCCTGACAGTCATAGTGCTCTACCGCTGCCGGACAACATGTATTTTAGGTCACATATGGAATATAATTATCAAAGTATTTTCTATTGCATTCTATAGCCAAGCATTCCCTGTAACAGGGTGTCAAACCGGAGCAATTTTGGGTAAGGGTGGTGTTAGCGGGCGTTCACGTCGTCTTGTTTACAAAATTCATATGGTCACAGTTACGTTCGCATCAAATTTGACTTTCTTTTCACAATTTTCTCACGGCCAGCTGTTATTTGCCCCTTGCTGGAAATATTTTATGATGATGACAATAAGTAATGGGGAGTGACGGGGGGCAAAGCCCCGCTCACCCCAATAGTTTATCCCACCGCAAGCTGTTGGGTAATTTGTTTTGTTACCAACCGTGGGATACAGTAATTGGTTGAGGGGGGCAAAGTTGGGTAAATTGTTTTGTTACCGACCGTGGGATACAATAATTGGATGAGGGCGGCTTTGCCTTACTCACCCCACATGACTTGTTGTCATCATCATATACATTTCTAGCAGGGTGCAAATAACAGCGGACCTTGGGATAATTTTGTACAAACAACAGTCAAATTAGATGGGACCGTAACTGCGATCATATGACTTTTGTAAACAAGGCAACGTGTATGTCTGCTAACACTCCTATTTTGTTTGATGACTTGAATTAACCCTTTAGCGCACCAGTATGCGATTTGTCCCCATTCTGAGATACCGTCAACTGGGATGAATTCGAATACGGGGTGAATTCGGACATCATAAAAAAAAAAAAAATTTATATGATTATTTAATGAATAAACATATAAATAATTTTTACCATGCTTTTCGTAATACTGTACTTTTGTATCAATTTCGTGGGTAAAGATCTTTAATTATAATTCGACAAGTAATAAAAAAACAATAACCAAAATAAGGTGTATAAATAAATATTGTAACAATGGCAAACTTTCTTTAACAATGATAATGATTAGATGCAGGAAAGTTATTAGTGCCAAGATGTACTTTCATAATAAGTGTGAAAGTACAAACAAATATAATGGTATCATCTCGTATATTATTCCCATAACGGGGTATTTAATTTTGTCATTTCTGTAAAAATGGGGTAAATTCAGACAGGATGAAAATGAATAAAATGTATAATATTATTTAATCTAAGTTTAGCTATAACCTGTCAGATTCTGATATTGTGTGTAATTGAGATTATAGTTGTCATTTGCACAGAGTATTTCTCAGTTATGTCACAATAATCCATATTTTTACATTGTCAGGGTCATACTGCTACCCAGAGTATAGGTGTATCAATCCAGATATGTTCGAATTTGCTCCGAAAGTGTAGTATCTTATGATATGGTATTTATGGTCTTTACGTTTTCAGGCAGTGTGATAAGACCCTTTTAAAATGTTCTAAGATGTCCGAATTGACCCCTGATAGGTCCGAATCTATACTGGGATCACTGGTTAGTACTACGAATATATTTGATATCCATGTCCGAATTCAGACTAGGTGTCCAAAAATTTCCCTTCCAAAGACAATACAATAATTTGAACAATAAACCATAATTTCACTTTGCATAAACAGAAATACAGACAATAAAGAATGGACTTGGCTTTCGTTTGACACCCTGATTTCATCCTGCAGTGTAGAAGTCTTGAAACGTGACCTGGACAACTCCCTGCAGAAGATCCCAGACACGCCCCGCTACGGAACCAATCTCATCATCCCCATATATCAGAGGCAGAACAGAGGATATATACAGCAGTGGCAGTTCATCAGCCCCATCATCCAAAACTATCACAAGGTAACATGCTGTCAAAGTGGGTAATTGTGGACACCTGAGGCAATTGTGGACAGTTCATTAAACCCTCAATTATAATTATTCAGGATTTCTGTCTTTAGCATTATTATGGCTGAATGGTGTTGTTGGCTCGCTATCGCTCGCCAACCAAAAAAACATCGAGATAACCTTAAAAAATAAAGAATAGTGTTGGCTCGCTATCGCTTGCCAACTTCAAACATCAGGATAACCTTAATAAATTAAGATAAGTGTTGGCTCGCTATCGCTCGCCAACTTAAAACACCCTCAATTTGCCCTTCCTAAGCTGAATAAAAGGGTCTGGCCAGATTATTCAGTTCAGGAAGGACCTCTAATAATAATGTAATATAACAGTATCTCCTAATAATATGTATGTATGTATGTATGTATGTATGTATGTATGTATGTATGTCACTTTAAACACGTGGTAGTAGTAGGATAACGGTCGCCATATTTAAACTCTCTCTCTCTCTCTTTAAGTAGTAATCTGAATGGGGCGAAACATCTTAAAACAGTAGGCTGAATGGGGCGAAACGTCTTAAAACAGAAGGCTGAATGGGGTGAAACATCTTGAAGCAGTAGTCTGAATGGGGGGGGGGAATGCAGCAACAACAACAACAACAAGCTGAATAAACTGGTCTGACCAGGAAAGTAAAGAAAAATGTCCCAGCTGAAGGACTGAATTATGTATGTATGTATGTATGTATGTATGTATGTATGTATGTATGTATGTAATAGTTTTGCCAATAACAACAACATCAATTGGCCCTTCCTAAGCTGAATAAAAGGGTCTGGCCAGATTATTCAGTTCAGGAAGGACCTCTAATAATATACATATAACAGTATCTCCTAATTATATGTATGTATGTATGTACAGTATGTATGTATGTATGTATGTATGTACAGTATGTATGTATGTATGTATGTATGTACAGTATGTATGTATGTATGTACAGTATGTATGTATGTATGTCACTTTTAAAACGGTCGCCATATTTAAACTCTCTCTCTCTCTCTCTTTAAGTAGTAGTAGTCTGAATGGGGCTAAACGTCTTAAAGCAGTAAGCTGATGGGGCGAAACATCTTAGAGCAGTAGGCTGATGGGGCGAAACATCTTAGAACAGTAGGCTGATGGGCGAAACATCTTAGAGCAGTAAGCTGATGGGGCGAAACGTCTTAGAGCAGTAGGCTAATGGGCGAAACGTTTTAGAGCAGTAGGCTAATGGGCGAAACGTCTTAGAGCAGTAGGATGATGGGGCGAAACATCTTAGAGCAGTAGGATGATGGGGCGAAACATCTTAGAGCAGTAGGATGATGGGGCGAAACGTCTTAGAGCAGTATGATGATGGGGTGAAACGTCTTAGAACAGTAGGATGATGGGGCGAAACGTCTTAGAGCAGTAGGGTGATGGTGCGAAACGTCTTAGAGCAGTAGGATGATGGGCGAAACATCTTAGAGCAGTTGGTTGATGGGGCGAAACGTCTTCGAGCAGTAAGCTGATGGGGCGAAACGTTTCAGAGCAGTAGGCTGATGGGGCGAAACATCTTAGAGCAGTAGGTGTTGACAAATGATGATCAGCCTCACCTTTTCTCTCTCTCTCTCTCTCGCTGTCTAGGCTATCTATCTAATCTATCTATCTACTATCTATCATATCTATCTATCTATCTATGTTATCTATCCATCTATCTATCTATCTATCTATCCATCTAACGAGCTGATTTATGGTTTTGGAGCGAAATGTTGAATTGCTGAGCTGTTAAGGGGTTTTTGGAGTCGCTCGGCATCTATGGGGAGATTTTTGCCGAGCCGTTTATGGGTTTTCGTAGTCACGCGCGCGTCCTCAATAGCCGTTTTTGGATTACGGGGCCGCTCGGCATCTAGGGGGAGAGTTTTTGCCGAGCCGTTTTGGGGTTTTCGGAGTCGCTCGGCATCTGTGGGGAGAGTTTTTGCTGAGCCGTTTTGGGGTTTTCGGAGTCGCGCGCGCGTCCTCAATAGCCGTTTTTGGTTTTCGGGGCCGCTCAGCATCTATGGGGAGAGTTTTTGCCGAGCCGTTTTTGGTTTTCGGGGCCGCTCGGCATCTATGGGGAGAGTTTTTGCCGAGCCGTTTTGTGGTTTTCGGAGTCGCTCGGCATCTATGGGGAAAATTTTGCCGAGCCGTTTTGGGATTTTTGGAGCCGCTCAGCATCTATGGGGAGAGATTTTGCCGAGCTGATTTCGAGTTTTCGGCGTTGTGCACGCGCGTGTCCTCAAGAGCCATTTTTTGGTGTTCCCAGCCGCTCGACATCTATAGGGAGAGTTTTTGTCGAGCCGATTTATGATTTTTCGGAGCCGCGTGCCATCTATAGGGAGGTTTTTTGCAGAGCCGTTTTCGGAGTCGCGCGCGCGTCCTCAAGTGCCGTTTTTGGTTTTCGGAGCTGCTCGGCATCTATGGGGAGAGTTTTTGCCGAGCCGTTTTTGGGTTTTCGGAGTCGCGCGCGTCCTCAATAGCCGGCTTAGATTTTCGGAGCCGCTCGGCATCTATGGGGGAGTGTTTTTGCTGGGCCGTTTAGGGGTTTTTGGAGTTGCTCGGCATCTATAGGGAGAATTTTTGCCGAGCCGTTTTTGGTTTTCGGAGCCGCTCGGCATCTATGGGGAGAGTTTTTGCCGAGCCGTTTAGGGGTTTTCAGAGTCGCGCGCGTCGTCAATAGCCGTTTTCGGGTTTTTGGATCCGCGTGCCATCTATTGGGAGAATTTCCGACGAGCCGTTTTTGTTTTTTCGGAGCCGCTCGGCCAATATAGGGAGAGTGTTTACCGGGACATTTTAGGTGTTCGGAGCCGCGCGCGTGACCTGAACAGCCGTTTTGGGTTTTTTCGTTAGAGTGCATTAGGTTATTTAGAGTGCGTTACGGTTAATTAGAGTGTGTTAGGGTTAATTAGAGTGCATTAGGCTAGTTAGAGTGTGTTAGGCTAGGTAAATTGCATTAGGCCATTTAGAGTGTGTTAGGTCAATTAGAGTGCGTTAGGTTAATGTAGAGTGCGTTAGGGTTACTTAGAGTGCGTTAGGTTATTTAGAGTGCGTTAGGTCAATTAGAGTGCGTTAGGTCAATGTAGAGTGCGTTAGGGTTACTTAGAGTGCGTTAGGTTATTTAGAGTGCGTTAGGTCAATTAGAGTGCGTTAAGTCAATTAGAGTGCATTAGGTCAATTACAGTTCGTTAGGTTAATGTAGAGTGTGTTAGGTTAATTAAAGTGTTTTTGGGTTTTGTAGAGTGCATTAGGTTAAGTAGAGTGTGTTTGATTAGGTTAGGTAGATTGCGTTAGTGAGAGTGTGTTAGGTTAGTTAGAGTGCGTTTGGTAAATTAGAGTGCGTTAGGTTAGGTAGAGTGCGTTAGGTTAATTAGAGTGCGTTAGGTAGAGTGCGTTAGGTTAAAAAGTGTCAGGTTAAAAATATAGGTTAGTTTAGAAATGTTTGGTTACTGTTATGCCCTGTTTGTCTACAGGATTAACTTGGGTAATGTGAGTTCTAACTGACTGGGTATAGAAGGCTGCATGCACAAAACAAGGTATGAGGAATAGAGAACACAAAATAAGCACACGGTAACAAGACACACGATCACTTTTATTGATGTACACACTTCTATAGTTTTCTTGATGATGATTAATATGAAGCATAAGAAGATATGAATACTCGTACAAGACAAATGATAGAATTGAACAACATTAGCATTAAGTGGATCTGGATGGAGCCTAGTCTCCCACTTCCAACGTTCAGGTATTAATCTTCTGATCACTGGATTTATTCACAAGTTTATATACTGGAGACCATAAATGTTACTTATAGATTCATATTCACTGTTAGATTTATCACTGGTAGCTCTGGTGCACAAGTAGTAGTTCACAGACTAGATTAGACACGCGTATTTTAGAGCACGGGAATTCTAGTAACCTCAGGGGGGTACTGATCTAAGTTTTATATTCTTGTATCAGAAACACATAGAACGCAAATCAGTGGGCGAACATCAGATATCACTAGGGTTTCACTTCTATGTAATAATATCTGGATATATGGGTAATTACGAGAGTTAATATCGCCTGTTAATTAATAAACACTGATACGCTTAGCACTTCCTAATTGAATGGTTATATATGAATTATAAGGGGGGCAAAGATATAGCCACTTCATAGACATATTAATAAGTGAGTCTCTAAATAGCACTGTAACACTGTAGCACTGATAGAGTGAATCTTGGGTAGTATTTGATTGGTCTGGTCCTGGTTATCTTGCATCCGTGATGTTGGGGCTAACGACTGGTTCCGCGGCCGTCCAGATGGTCCATATGTAGAAAGTTCTCAGGATGGATCTCTTAGCGATCGTTGCTGGTTACACTCTTTTATACCCTCTGGTTTCTAGACCTGAATCACAGATATTAGGATCTTCCTGTCAATCTGGATCGGAATTAACGCCAAGCGCATCTCACGTCGATCGCTCAGCTTCCCTGTCTGTATGAAGGTTATAAGGTGTACGTAGATTTCTTTTACGTGGACAGATCCTTCTATCTAAATCTGCCACAGAGTCTGCAGGCTCTGGAACTCAATTCTCAGGAACAAACAATGATAGAGCTAGAGGTCAACACAAGGGACCAGCCACTGTTTGGTGTCTATCTTTCAACTGATTTTACTGGGGGCTGGAGCTCGGTTTATAGGTTCGGTTTTGGACCCTGTAGGCAATAGGGATCTCGAGTTTTGATGGACTTATTTGAGCTCTCAATTGATACGGGAACTAGGTAAGGTGGTGATTTCTGTTGTGGCACATGGCTGTATGGAGCCTTCATAATGTGATATAACTGAGCCTTAGTAAGAGGTACTATGTTGGCTATACTGGAAGTATTTAGGGGAGAGAGACTGGATCTACTTTGCGAGGAGGTTTGGGACATCATTGATAGGAGCGTCTCTCTTAGATTGTTCAGTCTTCATTCTATGGTATAGCTGAGGTGCTAATTTGGTTATCGGAGTATGCAAGAAAGGTTAATGGGTTATTGTGGGTTAATAGAGGTTAGTAAGGGTGTTAGTCATACATGGTTAGTTCATTAATAGGAAGAATTCCTGTGCTACCTGGCAATGACCCGGAAGTCAAAACAGGGGTCAGGTGTACCTCCGCAGGGGTAGGGGTCTCCCTCCTCGGGTGGGTGAAACGGGTAGGCGCTTGTCCTCTCTCTGTGATGGTCGTCTGGGCGGCTGTGGCTTGGGGCTTGCCATATTGTGTTTGTAATAACCCTCTGTTTATGAGACAGATGTGGGTGTTCGTAATACCAAAACCGAAGGTGCCTTGATCAGCTGGTTTAATTGGTTGGGTTGTTAATTGCATGGTTTGTTGGATGTGGTGGAGACTGGGTTGCTAACTCTGCCATATTTATCTGGAAGTATGGCAATAGAGGTTAGTACTGGTGAGGCGGCTAGCCTCGCACTGCCGATCATTTGGTACAGGGTTGTGAATGGGTTGTGAGGGAATAGATGGCATGCAAAGGGTTAGTAAAGTTCTAATGGTGTTCCTTCCTACTGGGGGAGGGTAGGCTGGATAGGAGTATATATACAAAAGGTTTGAGAATGTTAGTAACGGAAAAGTTAAGGATATTCAGGGGGTATGGTGGAGAGGCTAGGTCAGGAGGGAGTCGAGGAGCGTGGGGGGTTAACGAGAGGGAGAGGGTTAAGGGGGGCTACGTGGAAGTTTGAACCTAAGGTCTCTGGGCGTAGGGGTGGCATTAGGCTACAGTTGGTATCTTAGACTGGGGGTTAACGACAGGGAAGGTAGGTTAATCAAACGCTACCGGGTGATGAGCAATAGGTGGTGGTATATGAGTCTGGAAATTATAGAATCATGTGGACTGTGGGGAAGATGAGGTTAGCTGTAGGTGTGTGCTTGACTGTGGATAAAAGTAGAGAAAAACTTAGTGTATTATTACTCGTCAATACAATGGGTTATGGACACGATTAGTTGACACGATTTCTTGCTGATCTAGTTGTCCCTGGGAACTGTGCTTTCTATGAAATATATACCAAAGAAAACGACAGTTCGTAGGGGTAGCTTCGTTACTGTTTCGTGGTAGATATGCATCGAGACAATGGTAAAAGAGGGTTATCTATACAATCTCTGGTTGGGATAAGAATTAGAGTTTCTGCATGGTTGCTAACATCTTCAGTCATTATCTCTGTCTAGGTCTTACAGGAATAATGGTTTTATATACAATGGTGTACCCGTGGGTATCATCATGTACTTAATCTAGGGGGGGGGGGGGGGGGCAGGGGTTCTTACATAAGATTCCCTGGTTTGATGAACATGGAGTAGAATTGGGCAATACAGGAACAATGGAATTTCCTATACCATCTCGTCTGTGCAGGAATATAGTTACTGGATTGCTCGCGGCATCTTCAGTCGTGAGATCTGGCAAGATAGGGCAGGCGTAATGGTTGCACGATGGTGTACCCGTGGGTATTATAGTTTCTTATCAATTATGACAGGGGGGTTAACATATTACTTCTCGGATGGAAGAACATACATAGATTTATGGGGGCGGTTTGTCTTCAGAAACTTAGTCTGGCAAGACAAGGTATTTTAGGGTATGTTGATATTGATATCTTAACTTAGGGACAGGGCATGGGTGTATTAAATTAAGGTGTATTCATGTCCATCATCATGTAGGTAGAGTCTGGCGGGTAAGAGGTGTAGGACACGAGGGGTAGTGGATACGTGAGGTGGGGGAAGGGTCAGTGGTTAGAAGCGATAGGCAGGTGTGGTTTGGAGCTGCTTAGCCCTGCGGGCTTCGGCCTGTCTGAACTGGTTGGCTTGGTGCCTTCTCTCCTTCTTTCTTCTCTCACGCTGATCTATGGGGCGTCTGCTCTCACCTGGTCCTTTCGTTCTGTGGGCCTTTCCTTCGGGTGTTTCTGTTCCCGTTTCTTTGTTGTTCTCGCTCGTGGCTTCCGTAGTGGGCTTCTCGTTCTGGGGCATTTTACTTCCCTCTCCTTCGTTGTAGGCTCGTCCTTGAGCCTCAAGGGTGAAGTAAAGAGAAGTATAGTCATGGTGGGTCATTTGGAGGGTGTGTAGAAGGTCCCACCAGGCAAGAGAGCGAGGGTCAGGTTTCTTGTGCAGGTCTATGTAGACCTGTAGGAATGTGTCTTTGGTGCTGTGGAGGGCGGCTGCCCGGGCTTGATGTGGCCGTTGTAGACGGGCTAAGCGTCCTGTGGACGTTTTTAATTTAATACGTCTTATGAACGGTGTGCATTCGTCCTCAGTGGGGGTAGGGACGGGAGTGACGAATGGTGTGGATGTGTTCATGGGGGAGGTCAGGTATTGAGTGAGGTGTGTGGGACTGACAGGAGGCCTCTTCAGTGTGGTGAAGGGATTAACAACTGAAGGGGAGGGACTAACGCGTGAAGGCGGAGCTGGGGTTGAAGGGGGATATGAGTGGGGTTTTTGGGGTTGTCTTGGGTGGTGTTGCAGGCTGGGAAAATATATGGAGGCAATGTGCAATATTGGTTTAGGTAAGGTGCGTGATGGAGGTGTGTGAGAAAGAGGGGGTGTGTGTGTTGTGTGGCTTGGACTTTTAGTGGAAGAAAGGGGTTTTGTTTTTACATAACTGTCTTCAAATCTGATGGGTCTGTTGATGATTCTACCTTTGGAGGTTCTGGTGGGAAGGTAGATTTTTGTAGTGGGACTTGAGTCGCTCGACGATGTTTTATATTGAGGGGAAGAACGCTTTTCAGGTGGAGGACATTTAGTGGGGGTGATGTAGGGGGTTATTTGAGAGGTAGATGCGTGTGGAGGTTTTTGTCGAGTGAGGGTGGTAGGAGGAATGGGAGAGGATTGGGTGGGGGTATTGATGGGGGTTCTCAGAGGGGCGACTTTGTGGGGGGATTTAAGTGGGGGTGTGGAGGTCGGGAACGTCATTTTGGAGGGGCTTTGGTTGGGAGTTACTTGTGTGGTAGACGTGGTGGGTGAGGAGGGGTTGGTCGTTGGCATTAGGGTAGTCTTTAGGGGGAGGTTGGTCGGGGGTTTTATGAGATGATGAGGTTGGTTGATGCGTGGGTGGGGTCGCAGAGATAGTGGAGGGGAAAGGGGTGGATGCGGGTGTGTCTAGATGAGTGGGTAGTGAGTGGAGGTTTAATTGGGAGGGTTGGAGGTAGGAAAGTGTGTTGGGTGCGTTCTTTGGTGGGGTTGGTGATTTGATGGTGGTGGAAATAGGTGGTTTTGTGGGAGTTTGGTGGGGGGGCAGATCTAGAAGGTCATTCAGGGTGATGAGGTGGGGGTTGAGAGGGGATGAGGTTGAAGGGGAAGGTATTTGCTTTCGTGGGAGGGTGGGGGTGGTTATTTTTGGAATATAGGTAGAGGGGTGATGGTGTTTGCTTGTGATTATTCGTCTTCTTTCCCTTTGTGGAGGAGAATTCGACGAAGAAGAAGAGGAGGAGGAGGATAGTGGTCTGGCAGCTCTACGGAACTTTGTTATCAGGGTGTGTTTTCTGAAGGGTTTAAAGGATTTCAGTCGTGGGCGTAAGTTGTAGCGTGAGGTGACTGGGGTAGATTGTGTGGTGTGGTTGGGTGTGTACTTGGTTTTAGGTGGGGGTGGTGGTTTTCTTACTGTGGTGCCTGGTGGAGGTACTTCAGGGCTAGACGGGAGGGTTTCTGTTGTGGTCGGGGTTGTGGGTGGAGGTTTTCGTACTTTGATATTTTGGGGAGGTACTTGACTATCAGAAGTGAAGGAATTGGTCATGGTGGAGGAAGGTGTGATAGTGGGGGTTGGGGTTTGTGGAGGTTAGTTTGTGGGGTATGTTGAGTAATGATCGGCAGGTTCTGTGCTGGAGGGTTTAGGCCTTTAGGGGTTTGTAGGGGAACATTTATAGCCTGAGTGGGAGGGGTAGTAGGGGTGTTCAATTCAGGGTCGGATGTGTGGGGTGGGGTAATGTCTTGTGGTTTTAGAGGTTTAAATGCTCGGACGAATCTATTTCTGAACGTGCGAGTCACGCCGTGATAATCAATGATGACTTGATAGGCATTTGGGACTTTGATGATGGTGTAGGGTCCGACATAGCGAGGGCCTAATTTGTTGGTGACAGGGAGGTTGGCTACCATTACGGTGTCATGGATGGCGAAAGGGTTTTTATCATCGGGGTTATCATTTTTGGTGTTTTGACAGGTTTGGGAGGTATGGAGGGTGTTTTGCAGATGTTGCAATGGGTCAATTGTGGAGGTGTTGGAGGGGAGGTGAGCGTGATGGTGGAACGGCAGTAACAGGGGGAGTACGCCGCAAACACGTTCATGAGGTGAAATACCGTCTTCTCGGGGACAGGTGTTCATGCCCCATTGTATCATTTTTATCTGTGATGGCCAGTCTGAGGTGTTAAGAGCAATCATTTTGGTACGTAACTGGTTGTTGATGGTGCGATGGCTGCGTTCGCATATAGCATTTCCTTGAGGCCAGTACGGGGATGAGTGTTTGATCTTAATACCGCATTGTTGGGTGAACTGGTGCCAAACGTGTCCACTAAATTCGGGGGCATTGTCGGATAGAAGAGCAAGGGGAAGGCCGAATATAGGGAACACTTCTGTGTCAAGCAGTGCGGCGACTGTGGTGGCTGTGTGGTCTTTAACTGGGCAGGCTATTAAAAAATTTGAATATACGTCAACAAATGTGACGATATAGCGGTTGCCAGCGTAAGAAGGAAACGGGCCCATGATGTCGAGGGATAGGACTTGGAACGGTTTGTTGGCAGAAATGGTACCAGCTGGGCCTGGGGTGCGTGATCTATCCTTCCCCAATAAACAAGGTTTGCAGGATTCTGTCACGCGTTGTGCAATCTTGGAGGGGTTGGGGGTCCAGTACTGATCCGCGAAGATTTTTAAAATTTTCTTTTGTCCAAGGTGTATGCCGTTTCCCTCGTGGATGGCAATCATGTAGTCGTGGGCAATGGTGGGGTCTAGGACTATGTGACCGGAGTCTGTGGCAAGTTGATCTCCCCAGCGAGTCAGTTTCTTGAAGATATTTAACGGTATCCAGGGTAGTCTGATCTTTGTTTCCCAAGATTGAATTAGTGAGGGGGCTGGGGGGGAATTATGTTGGTTGATGGGGGTATGTAAGAGCTCAGTGTTTTGTAAGGCAGCTAGGTTGGTGGGGGGGTCTTTCGGTACTGGCAAACGTGACAGGGCGTCTGCATTGGTGTGAAGTTTACCTGGACGATACTGTATTGTAAAATCGTAGTCCTCTAGTGTCTCTCTCCAGCGTACCAAGATGGCTGAGTTGGTTTCGCACCTACGCAACCATTGCAAAGATTGATGGTCGGTTATTATATCTAGTTTCGCGCCCAACACAAATGACCTGAAGTGGTTGAGTGCCCAAATGATCCCTAGGCACTCTCTCTTGGTGGCTGCATAATTCTGTTGGGCTTGGTTGAGTGTGGAGCTGGCATACGCTATCACATGTTCCTCTCCGTCTCTTACTTGAGCTAAAACTGCACCAATGGCGTACAGAGATACGTCGGTATAAAGACGGAAAGGTTTATGGTAATCAGGGAAAGCGACAATAGGGGCTTGGATCAGCTTTTGTTTCAAAGTGTTAAAAGCGAGGTCTCTTTCAGGTGTCCAGGTGAATGTGGTGTCCTTGTGGGTGAGTTGGTGGAGGGTTCTGGCTATTGCGGCAAAGTGTGGGACGAAACGTCTGTAGTATGTGGCTAAACCTAGAAAAGAACGTACTCCTTTAACGGTGGTGGGTGGGGGTTGGTTTTGTATGGCTTGAAGTTTCTTGGGGTCTGGTGAAATGCCATGTTCAGATATTACGTGGCCGAGGAAATCTACCTTATTTCGTGCAATCTCGCATTTTGAGGGTTTCAATTTCAGCCCGGCGGCTCGGATTCTTTGAAGAATTTGTTTCAACCTGAGGAGGTGTTCTTCCCAGGTTTGTGAGTACACAATGATATCGTCTAGATACGCTAGGCAGGTTTCCCAGGTAAGGCCATGTAATACTGCTTCCATCAAACGGGAGAAAGTGGCGGGTCCGTTGCAGTGGCCAAAAGGTAGGACGTTAAATTCGTAGTGGTGGCCACCACTAGTGGAGAATGGTGTTTTTTCTTGGTCCTCTGTCTTGATGGGCACTTGCCAATACCCTGCTTGCAAGTCGAGGGTAGTGAACCATCTGGATCCGTATAGGGAGTCAAGGGAATCGTCTATCCTGGGTAATGGCGTAGTGTCCTTAATAGTTACGTCATTCAATCTCCTGTAATCTACGCAAAAACGGGTTGACCCATCTTTCTTCTTTACTAGGACAACAGGGGAAGACCAGGAGCTGATGGACGGGGTAGCAATTCCGGCCTCTAACATCTCTTGGACTTGGCGTTCCTCTTCCTGGCGTTGTGTGGGATTTTTTCTACGGGATGGTTGTCTTATGGGGGGGCCTGTGGTGTTAATGATGTGTTGTTCAACATCGGTCTGTCCTATTTCAGTGGGTTGTTGGGCAAATACGTCACTGAACTCTAGCAATAGTTCGTACATGCTGTGTTTTTGGTGGTCGGATAATGTGTCAGGGAGAGGGGGTAATTTGAGACTGGTAGGGTTTCATTGGAATCTATTGGGAGGTCTTCATATGTTTCGAGGTCTCCTATGATGAGGCATTTTGGTAATGTCAGGGATTCTTCAGAGATATTGGCCACTAGAATGTGGTTTATGCGAGCGGAAATGATGGCGGGTTGTAGGAGACAACGATTGGGGTTGGTGGACGTGGTAGTGGGGGAAAATATCATGTGAGTTTGGGGTATGGGTCGAAGGTTAACCCATTTTTGATGGCGGGGGGGAATTTGACATTTATCTTGAACTACAGCTGGGCTAATGATGGTGGGGGACCGACTGGTGAGCAGGTGCTCGGTACGCATGAGGGAGGGGGGAATCACTTTGGTGGGGGTCACGCGTGAGGGGGGGATTAACGGCGCGTGTGGGAGGATCAGAGTGGAGAGGTGTGAGTGATTTAGAAAACGGAATTTGTTGGTGGGACTGCGGAGGGTTGGTGGGGGAAGAGTTAGGTATAGAACATGGGTTATTGGTGGAGGACTGATGTACTGATTTGTGGTTGTTAAAAGGACGAATTTGGGGAGTTTTGTCGGTGGCAGTGACGGTTTGTTTAGAGGTTATATGGGATTGGTGGGTTTGTCTGTCATGAGGGGGTGAGTCAAGTGTGGGGTTTTGAAGTTTTTTAGGGGTGTGAATTGTGTGGGGGTGGAAGGGAGCTACTGACAGAAAGCTGTCACAAGGGAAATTTTGTTGGTTGTGGAATAGCTGAGCATTTCTGGGGGCATGGGGAAAACATTGTTGGGTACATAGGTCGGCATTTTCCCTGGAAACATGTGTACATAAATATTTGGTAGAATGGTTTTTACATACATAAGAGTCTGTCCTGGAAACATTGGAGGATTGATCCTGGACAGAGTTAGGAGAAATGGGGGGGTTTACATCATTGAGTTGCTTGGACTTGTCTTCTTTCGTTTGTTGAGGCATTTTTTCAACGGAATGAGTGATATTTTGAGAGAACTCGGGGCAAGGGGGGGGGAGGGGGGGGTTAGGAGTTACCTTAGTGCTAGCTGCAACTTGGTAATCTTGACTCAGAGTTTGTTGAGGGTGGAGGTGTTTTTTCTTTTTGTGAACTGGTTTCTGCGTGATTGGTTTGTCAGAGGCTTTGGGTTGGATTTTTTGTTGAATGAGATCAGCCTCTGGCCGCAGTCAACCTGGGCCTGGAGTGTTTTAAGGATGTCAAGTCCAAGGAAACCATCGTAATGTTTACAGTGGGAGGAAAATACTGTGAACGAGTGATAACAACGGGCATGGGGGGCAGGAGTAGTTACTGACAGGGGCAAAGTGTCTCCTAGGAGATTTAACACCTTAAGAGCGGCCTATGCGGTTTATTTATATGTACCGCCCAGCGGGGTGTTTTTAGCCAAAATAGGGCTGTTTACGTGATCATTTTCATGCCTAAATAAGACCCAGAACGTAAAACAAGTATCTATCCCTGAAAGGGCATAAACAGAGCTTTCGAATGACACCATAACGATCCTTTTATGATGGCTAGTTTTCTTGCAATAACCGTGCAATGCGAGTGCAAAAAGCATGTAATTAGGCACTTTCCCCATACAATTCCTTATATAGCGAGTGAGAGAGGTAGGAGGGAGGTGAGATTCGTGTCAGTAGGTTCGCCGCGGTGGTCTGGAGCAGTCATACGCTCGCTACTCTCCTGCCACCACTTGTCTCTCTCTCTCAGCAACATTACGTGCTGAAATTGCCACTCGAGTTATGTCGAGCGCCGCCACATAGTCCAGCTTTATTTAACTCGACTTATGTGGTGAGCCGCTAATTAAGGGTTAAGTAGGTATCAGCAGCTGAGATTAGTTCTGATTTGGTAGGTAACAAGGGGCCGAATAGTCGGTGGTGTTGATCATAATAAGACTTGAACAAACATGACTTAACAGCTCCCGTGTCGATTAACAAGCGGACAGGAATGTCCTTGATTTTGGCCATGTAGTAAATGGGGGCAGTGCGATCAATTATGGCGTCCCCCGCCGAGGCCATCGTGGGCGGGGGATTCTTTAAAAATCCTGGGAGTCGGTATCTACCTCCTCCAGGGTTTCCTCGGTATTGTCTGAGGTCATGATATGGGCTATGTCTTCGGTGTGCATTTCCTCCATTTCTTCCTCTTGTCCCAACTCCTCTTCATTTACAGAAATGCGAGGAGTAAAGGGGCGAGGTTTGGCAGAGTCACGAATTTGATGGAGGGCACACTTAGCACTACAGGCAGGGAAATCATAGGGGTTGATAATCACTAATGTAGGGTTCTTACTTTGGTAGGTGTTGTAGGTTTTGTTCCGGTTGAAGATTCTGCGTGGCTGGGTAGGTTGGAACCGGGGCCTACTGGGTTGGGGCTTGCCGGAAGGGTAGGTAGGTTTGTTGTGGAAGGATGAGGATGGGTAGGCATTCTTGGAGTTGAAGGTTTGAGCCTTGGGGTTTTGGTTGTCGAGGTGCTGCAGGTGTGTGGGGAACCTCTTGATTACAGCGATTTGGGTGGGTGTTTCTGTGCGCACGGCCAAAATACGTCGGATCGTGATGAGATCTTTTTGATATCCGACGATATCGTGCACACGGAAATGATCCTTTACTGCTGAGGGCAATATTGATACAAGGTTGACCAGAATCTGCTGTTCTTGCTGGATTCTGGTCAATGTGGGGAAAGACACTTTGATATGTTGGGCGATCTTATTCACTGTGGCATCTAGATCGCCTTCGAATTTAGTGTCTTGGATACGGGTGTGGGCCACGAAAACGCCCAACGAAGGCTTAATGGCCTCTATCACTATTGGGCGAAATTCGTCCCATGTGCACTTGGTAGGCAACCAGGGAAACGACTTTTCCCAGGTGCGTTAATGTCACGGCTCTCTTTTCTGCGTCCGTGGTATAAACTAGGTCAAGTACGGGTTTCACTATGTCCATGAACGTTTCGATCTCGTAAGTCTCCCCATCATAATGTGGGATGGGCATGTAAGAACGGTGCGCCATGATGTTATCGTGTTCTGGCTGTTCCAAACTTGCAATGTAATGCAACCTTTTATCCGAATCAAGAACCACCGCTGCCACCAATGTTATGCCCTGTTTTTCTACAGGATTAACTTGGATAATGTGAGTTCTAACTGACTGGGTATAGAAGGCTGCATGCACAAAACAAGGTATGAGGAATAGAGAACACAAAATAAGCACACGGTAACAAGACACACGATCACTTTTATTGATGTACACACTTCTATAGTTTTCTTGATGATGATTAATATGAAGCATAAGAAGATATGAATACTCGTACAAGACAAATGATAGAATTGAACAACACTAGCATTAAGTGGATCTGGATGGAGCCTAGTCTCCCACTTCCAACGTTCAGGTATTAATCTTCTGATCACTGGCTTTATTCACAAGTTTATATACTGGAGACCATAAATGTTACTTATAGATTCATATTCACTGTTAGATTTATCACTGGTAGCTCTGGTGCACAAGTAGTAGTTCACAGACTAGATTAGACACGCGTATTTTAGAGCACGGGAATTCTAGTAACCTCAGAGGGGTACTGATCTAAGTTTTATATTCTTGTATCAGAAACACAGAACGCAAATCAGTGGGCGAACATCAGATATCACTAGGGTTTCACTTCTATGTAATAATATCTGGATATATGGGTAATTACGAGAGTTAATATCGCCTGTTAATTAATAAACACTGATACGCTTAGCACTTCCTAATTGAATGGTTATATATGAATTATACTGGGGCAAAGATATAGCCACTTCATAGAAATATTAATAAGTGAGTCTCTAAATAGCACTGTAACACTAGCACTGATAGAGTGAATCTTGGGTAGTATTTGATTGGTCTGGTCCTGGTTATCTTGCGTCCGTGATGTTGGGGGCCAACGACTGGTTCCGCGGCCGTCCAGATGGTCCATATGTAGAAAGTTCTCAAGACGGATCTCTTAGCGATCGTTGCTGGTTACACTCTTATATACCCTCTGGTTTCTAGACCTGAATCACAGATATTAGGATCTTCCTGTCAATCTGGATCGGAATTAACGCCAAGCGCATCTCACGTCGATCGCACAGCTTCCCGGTCTGTATGAAGGTTATAAGGTGTACGTAGATTTCTTTTACGTGGACAGATCCTTCTATCTAAATCTGCCACGGAGTCTGCAGGCTCTGGAACTCAATTCTCAGGAACAAACAATGATAGAGCTAGAGGTCAACACAAGGGACCAGCCACTGTTTGGTGTCTATCTTTCAACTGATTTTACTGGGGGCTGGAGCTCGGTTTATAGGTTCGGTTTTGGACCCTGTAGGCAATAGGGATCTCGAGTTTTGATGGACTTATTTGAGCTCTCAATTGATACGGGAACTAGGTAAGGTGGTGATTACTGTTGTGGCACATGGCTGTATGGAGCCTTCATAATGTGATATAACTGAGCCTTAGTAAGAGGTACTATTTTCGCTATACTGGAAGTATTTAGGGGAGAGAGACTGGATCTACTTTGCGAGGAGGTATGGGACATCTTTGATAGGAGCGTCTCTCTTAGATTGTTCAGTCTTCATTCTATGGTATAGCTGAGGTGCTAATTTGGTTATCGGAGTATGCAAGAAAGGTTAATGGGTTATTGTGGGTTAATAGAGGTTAGTAAGGGTGTTAGTCATACATGGTTAGTTCATTGATAGGAAGAATTCCTGTGCTACCTGGCAATGACCCGGAAGTCAAAACAGGGGTCAGGTGTACCTCCGCAGGGGTAGGGGTCTCCCTCCTCGGGTGGGTGAAAGGGTTAGGTGCGCGTCCTCTCTCTGTGATGGTCGTCTGGGCGGCTGTGGCTGGGGCTTGCCATATTACAAGTGTTTGTAATAACCCTCTGTTTATGAGACAGATGTGGGTGTTAGTAATACCAAAACTGAACGTGCCCTGGTCAGCTGGTTTAATTGGTTGGGTTGTTAATTGCATGGTTTGTTGGATGTGGTGGAGACTGGGTTGCTAACTCTGCCACATTTATCTGGAAGTATGGCAATAGAGGTTAGTACTGGCGAGGCGGCTAGCCTCGCACTGCCGATCATTTGGTACAGGGTTGTGAATGGGTTGTGAGGGAATAGATGGCATGCAAAGGGTTAGTAAAGTTCTAATGGTGTTCCTTCCTACTGGGGGAGGGTAGGCTGGATAGGAGTATATATACAAAAGGTTTGAGAATGTTAGTAACGGAAAAGTTAAGGATATTCAGGGGGTATGGTGGAGAGGCTAGGTCAGGAGGGAGTCGAGGAGCGTGGGGGGTTAACGAGAGGGAGAGGGTTAAGGGGGGCTACGTGGAAGTTTGACCCTAAGGTCTCTGGGCGTAGAGGTGGCATTAGGCTACAGTTGGTATCTTAGACTGGGGGTTAACGACAGGGAAGGTAGGTTAGTCAAACACTACCGGGGGATGAGCAATAGGTGGTGGTATATGAGTCTGGAAATTATAGAATCATGTGGACTGTGGGGAAGATGAGGTTAGCTGTAGGTGTGTGCTTGACTGTGGATAAAAGTAGAGAAAAACATAGTGTATTATTACTCGTCAATACGATGGGTTATGGACACGATTAGTTGACACGATTTCTTGCTGATCTAGTTGTCCCTGGGAACTGCGTTTTCTATGAAATATATACCAAAGAAAATGGCAGTTCGTAGGGGTAGCTTCGTTATTGTTTCGTGGTAGATATGTGTCGAGACAATGGTAAAAGAGGGTTATCTATACAATATCTGGTTGGGGTAAGAATTAGAGTTACTGCATGGATGCTAACATCTTCAGTCATTATCTCTGTCTAGGTCTTACAGGAATAATGGTTATATATACAATGGTGTACCCATGGGTATCATCGTGTACTTAATCTAGGGGGGGGGCAGGGGTTCTTACATAAGATTCCCTGGTTTGATGAACATGGAGTAGAATTGGGCAATACAGGAACAATGGAATTTCCTATACCATCTCGTCTGTGCAGGAATATAGTTACTGGATTGCTCGCGGCATCTTCAGTCGTGAGATCTGGCAAGATAGGGCAGGCGTAATGGTTGCACGATGGTGTACCCGTGGGTATTATAGTTTCTTATCAATTATGACATGGGGGTTAACATATTACTTCTCGGATGGAAGAACATACATAGATTTATGGGGGCGGTTTGTCTTCAGAAACTTAGTCTGGCAAGACAAGGTATTTTAGGGTATGTTGATATTGATATCTTAATTTATGGACAGGGCATGGGTGTATTAAATTAAGGTGTATTCATGTTCATCATCATGTAGGTAGAGTCTGGCGGGTAAGAGGTGTAGGACACAAGGGGTAGTGGATACGCGAGGTGGGGGAAGGGTCAGTGGTTAGAAGCAATAGGCAGGTGTGGTTTGGAGCTGCTTAGCCCTGCGGGCTTCGGCCTGTCTGAACTGGTTGGCTTGGTGCCTTCTCTCCTTCTTTCTTCTCTCACGCTGATCTATGGGGCGTCTGCTCTCACCTGGTCCTTTCGTTCTGTGGGCCTTTCCTTCGGGTGTTTCTGTTCCCGTTTCTTTGTTGTACTCGCTCGTGGCTTCCGTGGTGGGCTTCTCGTTCTGGGGCATTTTAGTTACGTTAAAAAGTTTGGTTAAGTTAGGTTAAACCTTGAAAATCACTAAGTTAGGTTAGGTGAGGTTACATTAAGACTTGAAAATCGCTAAGTTAGTCAAATAAGTTAGGTTAAGTACAATAGGTTAGGTTAAAACTTGAAAATCACTAAGTTAGGTTAAGTACGTTAGGTTAGGTTAGAACTTGAAAATCGCTAAGTTAGGTTAAATAAGTTAGGTTAGGTTAGGTACGTTAGGTTAGGTTAAAACTTGAAAATCGCTAAGTTAGGTTATATAAGTTAGGTTAGGTTAGGCTAGGTTAGGTTAGGTTAGGTTAGGTGAAGTATGTTAGGTTTGGTAAGAAGTTGATAATCGATAAGTTAGGTTAATTCCGTTAGGTTTGGTAGGAATTACAATATGGCAATGTTGGGTTAGGTTAGATCTTGATAATCGCTAATTTAGGCTTAATAGGATAGGCTAAGTTAGGTTTTATTGGGAAACTTAGATATCGATAAGTTAGGACAAGTATCAGTAAACTGGGGGTTAGTTAGGTTAAGTACCGGTTGTTACGCTGGCCAGCTTGCCAGAATGTACTCGTAACTCGCTAGCGCTCGCCAGGGCAGTGAAATGGGCTATAATAATCGTAGAACGATGTTCTTTCTTTCTTAGTGTTCATGTTGTCACAGACAGATCAGTGGTGGTCTTTATTCTTGTCTGTGACACTTGGAAGTATTTTATATCAGTTATAGAGTATAAGATGTGTAGTGTGAATTTAAGGAGAGAGAGAACGAGGAGGCAGCGAGGTGGTATTATGTGCGTGTGTATGTACGTGTGCCTTCCTCGCTCGGGCGGAGGTTCCCACGCTCTTGATTGGCCGGCGGGCCTGGCGCGTCATATGACGCCTGCTCTTCATGACGTAGTGGTCTGTGATTGGGTGCCGCTGTCTTAGTTGGTGCTGGGGGGCTCCTACCTGCGTGTCTCCTTCAGAGCTTGGCATGGTGTGCTTGGTCCTAGATGTCCCTTGCAATCTGTCCCCAATCTAACCCCTGTACTACTGTTTCTCTCTCTGAACTTCTTCTTTTCCAATACTTCTTATCTTTACTCAATTACTTATCCCTTCTGGTTCTGCATACGGCTTCTATAGTCGGCCAGTCGTATTACCAGCACCAGTTCTTCCATATATGTTTTGCACTAGCTTTAGGGATTATTAGAGTCATAGTCACATGGTATCATAGTATTGGGGTGCTTCTAATTATTGAGTTGTTCTTTCCTACTATTTAATGCTAGACAGTGGAGCTGGGTATCTTTAGTCGTTGTCTGAGTTATGTATATGGCAAGTCAGAGCCTGTACGACTTCAACGGAGCCAGGTAGCCTGTAACCCTTGTGCATATTTTTCCTTTGCGAGTGTAGCAGCATACAAGCGAAGGGCTTTTGCCTACTCTTGCTCGTATGCTTGCTACCTCATTTTGTTGACCTTTGTGGAGCGCCAGGGTAAGACGAGATACTTGAGATCTGGACTTGCCAAGAGAGCCTCCTAGTCACTTTACGTAACATAAGGGAAATCTGTTCAAAGGGAGACAGTAGGCTACGAGCATGCTTGCGCTCTGCCTAGGCTCCTTGTACCTTTTATGCCACTGCTAGACTTTATTAGTGAGAAAGACAGCATTGTGTTTATTAACTTTAACTGCGTATGCTTTAGGAATTATTCACGCCTTATTTTAGCCTAGGTTGATGCATAGTGCACAACCCAGTTTGGCTGTTACGTTGGCTAAGGAAGTACTGTTTTGAGTGGCTATTATTAGTGCTGTCACAGAGTTGTTGCACTCCCTTGTTTTATATATATGTATCCTACTTGTTGGTGTATTTAAGATACACGCTTTGGTGTCCTGCCCCTGCATTATTTCTGTTCTATAATTATTGACGAGCATCTTAGAGCATCAGACGTTTCCAGAAGATTCCATATCTGTTTGCTGTAGGACTAGACTTCCAGTGTTTTCATAGAGCATTGAAGAGTTTAGTGTTGAGTACAGACTCACACTAAAGTTAACGTAAGCATATACTCCTTTATTAAATCTTGTGATAGTTTATTTAAGCATTGTTATTACTTGAGAGCATTTTAGTAACGTAAGTACTCCTGTTGTGAGTTGGCTTTGCCGTCACCGGAAAGCCTTTGTAGAAGTGCACTAAACCACAGTTAATTGATACCCCGTTATACAGTAGATTAACTCTGGAGGGTTTAAGTGTTTTGTTCACCGGCGTAATAGTTCGAGGGTTTGGAATTAGCGTACCGTTGTTGCAGATATAGCCTATCATCTAGTCCATTATTAAGTGCCCTTGTTTATTTCGTAGTGCCGGTCGTAACAAATGGTGACCTTAGTCCAGTATATAGTGAACTGAATATTGCAGTTTTTTTTTGGAGAATTCTTATTGCCATTTGGGGTTGAATTTGTTTCTCGCAGTGTTGGGAGTGGACATTGTTTTGAGGATATATGGAACTTGTTGGAGTTATTGGTGACATAGTATTGCACTTAAAAACATCTTCGAATATTTGTTGGTGAATAAAGCTACGCGAGAGTTTGGCTACTTTTGTCTTGACTTGAGCATTTTTTTGTTGACTCCATCATGTCACTGGACGGGTCTGAACATAGTGAGGGCACAGTGCGAGAGACAGGCGAGGAAGTGGAGAAGGTGGAGTTGGTTAACGGCGTTCGGGTGGTGAACAATGAGGAGGATGCTCGGATTATTTTGGAGGAGCCTGTGTCGGCGGACCGGGTGTCGGGGCTGGACCGGTACGGACAGCAGTGTATAGCCACGGTCTTAGGGTTTTCTGGTACTAGCGGTTTGTCTAGAAGTGAGCTGGTTACCTGTGTGCTGGGTGGGGTGCATGGGGGTTCGGGTGGAGCGGGAGCTGGGGCACCTTCGTCCCAGCCCCCATTCCACTCAACTCCTATCATGGCGCCCCCTCGGGGTCAGGAGCCGAGTATGTTCCCGCAGGCCGATGCCCGCTGGCGGTTGGGTATGCCTCTAAGTGACTCACGGGGTGGGTCCCCGGTAGTAGCACCCCCTTCTCAGAGTTTGTCTTCCGAGATGTTGTTTCAGCTCGAGCTCGCCAAACTCAAGTGCCGAGAGCAGGAGCGACAGGCCGAGCTCGAGCAGCGTGTCGGGAATAGGGTAATGATCCCGACAGGTTTTGGTCCAATAGGACATTTGAATTTGGCGGTATCGTATCGCTTGTACGATTTCGGCTGGTTCTTTGTGTATTGTAGTTTATTCTTAAGTTAGGTTAAATATTAACTGTAATGTATAAATATCTACATCAGCTCTAGATGTATTATGAAACCAAGTTATGGGTTATAATTATTATGAGCCGGCAGCCATATGTAATTTCGCGAAGCGATCGGAGGCCGGCCCTTTAGTCTCTCAAACAACACCGTACAGTCAACATCTCCTCCCCCGGCCCTGACTCAACCCACAGTTCACCATGTGCTACAACTAATAACAATATTAACAACAGTCCTACATCACCAGTCCTCTTAAGCTAAGTTCATTGTATCGATATTGTATTATGTGAACATTCCTACATGTCATGCAATTGAATTAGCCGCGTGTGGGGGACTGGATTACACCCATCGACGAATACCTTGTTGGTAATTATATTATAACTATTTGTTGGGATATTTCATGTACCAGTGATATATAATTTAACCTTTATCTAAATTCCCGATACAGCGGAAGCATGAGCTGTCGCTCGAGCAGAAAAAGCATGAGGCTGAGCTCAAGTATGAGTCTGCAAGGTATTGTGCCAATGTTGACCTAGAGAAAACTCGTGTAGAGGTGGCGAGGAACCGGGTCGTCCAGGGTGGTCGACCCCATGACCAGTCCCTGTCGCATCTACTAAAGTTGGTTCCAGTGTTTGATGAGTTAGGAGTTACAGAATCCTTTCTCTGTTTTGAGAAAAAGTGCCGGGAGCACCAATGGCCCGAGGAGAAGTGGGCAGCCCTTGTCTCTTCATGATTGACGGGGAAAGCACTCAAGGTGTACGATGCTTTACCCCTAGAGACTTGTGTTGAATATGAGGCATTAAAAGAGGCTGTCCTGAGGGCGTATGAGCTACAGCAAGAGACCTATATGCTGAAGTTTAGGGCTGTTCCTAAAAGAAAGGAGAGTACTTTCCAGGAACACGCTAGAGAACTGTCAGATGCATTTGAAAATTGGTTGAGGTCGGAGTAGGCAACTACTTTTGATGCAGTGAAGTAATTAGTGTTGTTGGAGCAATTTTTTAAATGTACTGGCAGTGACTTGACTCTTAACCTGAAAGAAAAGCAACCTAAAACTCTGCAGAAGGCGGCTGAGCTAGCTGACCTCAGGTTGTCATTAATTCGTGGGTGCGGGTCTGCACAGAGAGCTGAGGCAGGTAACCAGGGGCGTACCACTCCCCCCCCCCGGATTAAAGACACAACTAATTACTCATTTAAGAGTACTGGTGCCAATTTCGATCCCAAGTCGAAACCCTTCCCGTTAAAGAGAAGCCAGGGCCCTTCCTCACCTCAGAGGAAGTCCAAGAGCGAAGTGGAGTGTTTCAAGTGTCATGAGAAGGGGCATATTGCGCGCTCATGTCCGAGCACACCGCCTACAGCAGTGGTGTCACTAGTGAGCAACATCGGTGTGTCTTTGAGGTCTTCCGCGTTTGCCCGGGGTAATATGTCGGTTGCGAAGTCACAGTCGGTGCAGAAGCAGCAGGAGGGCTCGTCACCCGTCCGAGATGCTTTTTGTGGTCATAGGGGGCACGGCACTGTGAGGTGGGCTGGTGTGGAGCATAGGCTTGAGTTGCTGCGTGATACGGGCGCTTCCCAGACACTTATTAAGAACTTCACTGGCAAGCCTATTAACGCGGCTCGGGTTGTGGTGGTTCAAGGTATCAATGCTACGCAGTCTTACCCGCTGGTCAGAGTGGAGCTTGAGGTGGATGGTGTGACACGGGAGTTGGATGTGGGTGTTGTGGAGAAATTGCCAGTTGAGGGGGTCGACCTCCTTCTCGGTAACGACTTTGCGGGGCCTACTTCCGAGGTTCCACCCTTAGTCGTTGCCGAGAGGGCGGCCGACACGAGTAGGGAGGGGCAAGAGGGGCTCGAGAGGTGCCAGACGCAGCAGATGGCGTGTGCTGAAACCAGATCTCAGTCCGCTCAGGTGTCACAGCCTAGTACCCAGGTTTCAGACCAGCGGAGGAAGGGTCGGAAGGAGAAAGTCAAGGCTGGTGGTCGGGTTGAGAGTTTGGACCCAGCGACACTCCTTGGTGACTCGGTACTTGCACCAATGTTGAGCTCCGGAGTGGCCCCAGAACCTGTCCCCCCTAGTGACATGGTAGGACGTGATGGCACTCCGCGACAGAGTAGTTCCCAGGTGCAACTAGAAGATCCTAGTCTTCAGAGTTGTGGGAACGGGGCTATTGAACTCGATGAGGACGGGGAAGCATGTCATGTGAACCTGTTGAAGGAGTTTGTGAGGCAACCACCTGAGCAGCCTACTGTCCCTGTGATGGTCTGCAGCGGCCAAGGTGGAGAAGGAGAGGGGGGCAGTGAGGCGCAGGTGGTGAAAAGTTGGGATTGTCATGTCTCTGCAGATCAGTGGGCGGGGAACACGAGTCAGGTGGCTGTGGAAGCGCTTGAGCACCTGCCTGAGCAGCAGCGTGCAGCAATCCAGCACCTGCTCGGTTCATACCCCACTGTTTGTGCCGAGCACCCAGGCCTCACAACTCATGCGGTGCACGATGTTCCGCTGGCAGGTCACTTGGGTGTGAGTAAACCGTTGGCCTCGTTGTTTCATTTGTTCAAGGTGGGCGACGAGGCTTTGGCATGGTTGTCAGGTCAGGGTCGACCCATGGCTGCTAAGTGTGGTGGTCAGTATCAGAACATTAAGCAGATTGGTGAGGTGAACTATGGACTAGATACGCCCGATCGTCGCATAGCCTCCCAATGCTGCTTTAGTAAAATGCAACAGCCCTACCATAGACCGACTGTATCTGGCCGTGGCGCTGAAGGCGGTGATGCTGCGCAGGCAGAAGTAGTCGCAAGGAATGTGGGGGTGCGCATGTCGCCCCCCGTTGCCTGCTCCAGGTCCAGTGCCACCCTCCTAATTTGGTCGGCTAATTCCCTAGGTTGAACGCCGGGGCAGATGTCATTTCCGCATTTGAATAGATATGCGAGTCGGGGTCGGAATAACGTCAGTCGTCCCCACTCGACCGATGCACGTAGCTGATCAATGTTGGCCCCAGGGACCCCGAAGAATGAAAAAATTAAAGTCCGATCCACCCCCGACGCCCGGTACTCGACAGGTCCTTTTTCTGCTGCCCGTAGGCGATTGACATAAGAATGTCCAAAGACCGCAATACGGTCAGGTACCGGCGCCACGGCGGTAGGACGAAAATCAACCCCACTCCACCTAGATCCCTGGACTTGCATGCTGGCTCAATTCCCTTACTCATTACTTAATTTGTGGTCTTGCTTAGAAGTAAATTCCCGGGTTTGGGCACCAATGTGATGAATGACAGGTAAAGGTTATCGAATTACTGGACTAAATCAAAGCTAAAGGTCAATCACATAAAAAGGGAATCAAATAATGTTGGGATTTAACTTACCAATCAATCACACAGCACAGTAATGAGGTACGAAGCCGGTAAAAATAGTGGACAAGGTGACGGTTAGGCTAACTCAAGGGATAGGAGGAAGGCATCATATCTCATCCTTATTTAAGGATATATGGTATTAATTAATCATGTACAGTCGGTCACCTTTCCGACTGGGCCACCTATGGTAATTTCGCTGGGAGACTTTCGCTCTGATATTAGTAAGATCGCTCACTCCCCCCACCCTAAATCTGTTGCATATTATGTCCCATAGATGGCGTAGTTAGATTTGTGGGGGGGGGGGGGGTATTATTGTGTAGGAAAGGTTGGTTGTACAAAACAAACAAACAAACGAAAACATATAGTGTATTAGCCTTTTGTACAATTTGATCATGGGCGATTTACATATTAATCTTATTTGATATACAGTATTTTACTATCATTTAACTTTTTACAAAGCAGTTTACAAACATTTACTGGCCATGAACCTTTGTTATTTGGCCTATGCCTATTAACTCAAGATAATCGTATTCCGAAAGTAAATTAGTCGATGAACTACCATAGGTATATATAATAAAGAAAATTACTACGGTATGTATTCTATGCCATCCAGGAAAATTGGTATGTCAAAAATTAAAATGAAGCTGGCAACCGTATTTTATGATTGATTGTATTAACGATCTATTGTACAGCTAGATAAGGACTGAAATACTCTGCATCATCAAACTTCCGTTACCTCACTGTTGACGTGTTTGCTATTTTGACCTCTTTTGTCTCATGACAGAAAGTTGAAAATGGTATGGCTCAATTCCTCGCCACCCTAACACCTCTGAAAATGCCACACTTACAGCTGTTCAGGCATGCCAACATGTGTCACGATATCAATATATGCCCTCTATCTTTACTGTCCTTAACAATATAATGGTTTTGACCCACCTGCGTTATCTTTCAATGCTAACAAATAACAGGTGCTTGATGTGCTTCTTGTGAAGTTGTTTTGATTAGAAAAATTTGCAGAATATAACTGTTGGTATGCCTGGAGACAATATATCCTTGTGACTTGCATTGGAAACCATTATTATAGTTATACTAATTAAAATACAAAGGATTACTGTGGTAATTTGATTTGGAACTTGAATAAATACTATATTTAAATAGCTATATATTTCTGTTCTTACAACATAACTTATATGTATATATTTCTGAACTATAATTACTACACTATAACACGCCACAAGCATATGCAAACAAGCAGGCATGCACACACGCACGCATACGCAAACGCACATAATGGCTATTGTTATGTCCATCCACTATTACATGAGGTGTCACGCAATATATGCTTATGATATATATCTCAATTGCGTAGCATACATTTAATACTGTTGCTAAATAATTACTTTGCTAAGAGTTCCATGTTACAACCAAAAATAATTATCTATAAAAAGCATAATCACTCCGATAATGCTTATTGAGGCACACAATATTCTGAGTGTGTGTGTGTGTGTGTGTGTGTGATTACCAATTATGCCAAGAGTAATGCTTAGTTGACATAGTTTGTGTTTCCGAGGTTAGAGAGTGATGGTCGACCAATGACTATCACTGTTGTCAATTGCATCAGAATATGTTATTAGTTGTCTGAGATTGCACAGCATATAAAAGAAAAGACAATGCTGTATTAGTTTAACCCTTCCAGCCCGGGTGTCCTTTTAAAAGGACACCGCGAAAGAAGGGCAGGAGCCCGGGTGTCCTTTTAACACCTTACGAGCGGCCTATACGGTTTATTTATATGTACCGCCCAGCGGGGTGTTTTTAGCCAAAATAGGGCTGTTTACGTGATCATTTTCATGCCTAAATAAGACCCAGAACGTAAAACAAGTACCTATCCCTGAAAGGGCATAAACAGAGCTTTCGAATGACACCATAACGATCCTTTTATGATGGCTAGTTTTCTTGCAATAACCGTGCAACGCGAGTGCAAAAAGCATGTAATTAGCCACTTTCCCGATACAATTCCTTATATAGCGAGTGAGAGAGGGAGGAGGGAGCTGGGATTCGTGTCAGTATGTTCGCCGCGGTGGTCTGGAGCAGTCATACGCTCGCTACTCTCCTGCCACCACTTGTCTCTCTCTCTCAGCAACATTACGTGCTGAAATTGCCACTCGACCTATGTCGAGCGCCGCCACATAGTCCAGCTTTATTTAACTCGACTTATGTGGTGAGCCGCTAATTAAGGGTTAAAAGGCCTGTGCTTGAAAGCGTGCTTCAAAATTCGCGCGGCCAAATTTTACTTTGCAGGTGCGATCGCAGCGCCACCAAGCCTCAACTACTACCGTTATCAGTTCCTTCGTGGCCGCCATAGCGAGTAATACCAAAAACATGAATTCCGACGCGTCCGATTCGGTGCAACCTCCCGCGCGCCCCACTGCTACTCCACTCGCAACTTCGACGCCTGTAGCAACCGAGAAGAAAGCTCAACGAAAGAAAGTGAAGCGTTTGTTGAGTGATAGTGCTATACAGCGAGAACTTTTTGATATTGAAGAGAGCAGTGGCGAAAGCTTGGTGGACAAAGAACAATTTATAAGTGCAAGCGAAGAAGACGATTTTGTTGGCTTTGGAGACGACGATAATGTGGATTTATTTAAGGGGGGAGACAGTAGTGATGATCCTGATGTGGAAGTGTTTCAGGAAGGTGCTATTGAACATCCAAGTGTGCTAGAAGCTAGGCCTACCCCATCGCCATCTTTGGTAGGTCAGCCTAGGCCTAAGCCTAGCCCTAGCCCTACCCCAGGACCTTCCCCTTTGTCTGCCCGTACGCCCTTGAAAGTGGGCAAATATTTTTATAAACAATCGCTGGTGAAAAATGCAGCTAAAAAAGCACGCAAGGCAGCCGCAGAAAAGGCTAGGGAAGCTGAAGAGAGTGATAGTGACGCCGACCCTGGTCTAGCAACCACCCGCATTCCTTTGTCCCGACGCCTTGACCCGGGACGCCGCGTGGGTCACCCACAGCCCTCGGCTTCATCTCTCCTTCAGGATGAGCAAAGGGCCTCTTCAAGTGGTATTATTAGTGTGCCACAGCACTCAACACACCGCAGAGCATTATTTGATGCGGAGAAGCCCGCGGCTCGCCGCAAAAGGAGCCCAATTCCGGAGGCCGAGGCTCCCATTGTTGAACCTCCCGCAGCCTCCCGCGCCCCACGCCGCCGACGCCCGGTCACTTCTTCACCAGAATTGTCTCCTGAAGAGGATGCTGACGACCCCAACATTGCCGCAGATGACCTGACGTTGCCTCAGGAGGAAGAGGAATAGGAACAGGAACAGGAGGAGGAAGAGGAAGTCCAGACAAGACGAGTGAGAGGGTGAGGTCGTGGACGTGGTCAGTCTGCCGACGCCACTGCCCTTCGGCATGGGCGTGGGCGTGCAGGGCATCCGCGTGGCCAAGGGCGTGTGCCCGGGCATCCAGGGCGTGTGCCTGCTGCACCTGCACGAGCATCATCATCCGACCTGTTTGTGTGGACAGATGGGGCTGATTTTGAGCCAGATTGTCCTGCCTTTGACGAGGTACAGATGGGTTCCGGGGTGTCACCAACATTTCCCTGTGGCCCAGATGCTACCCCCAGTGAACATTTCTGTGGCTTCTATGACAATGAAGTCATGGAATACCTCGTCGAGGAGACCAACAACCATCATGAGATCTGTGCCAACTTTCTTGGCAGGAAGACCAGTGCCAAGATGGTGGCATGGAGAGCTGTCTCTTTGGCAGAACTATATGTGTTCTTGGCACTCACAATGCTGATGACACATATCAGGAAGCACGCTCTGGCAAATTACTGGATCACTGGCGACATCATAACGACTCCAGCATTTGGCAAGTACATGTCCAGGGACAGGTACTTCGACATCCTCTCCTATCTCCACCTGACAAACAACATGGCAGTCCACCTTCCCGACTCATTATGGAAGATCAGAAAGCTGTATGACATGATACGTCATCGGTTCACCACCTACCCGATTCCTTTCTAGAAGATGTGCCTCGACGAGTCTCTGGTCCTGTTCCGTGGTAGGCTGCACTTCCGACAGTATATCCCGTCCAAGAGACACCGCTTCGGCATCAAGCTCTTCGTCCTCTGCGACTGTTTGATGGGGTATGTGCTGGACTTTGTGGTCTACAGCGGCAAGGGTGGAAAAGTTGAGACTGACCCCCTCATTGGTTTTGGTGGCACTGTAGTGAAGAAGATGATGGAGAGGCACTTCAATCAAAACCACATCCTCTACACAGATAATTACTACACGTCGCCTATCCTGACCAAGTACCTCCATGACCGCAAGACCGTAACTGTCGGCACAGTCAAGGCCAAGAGGAAGGGCATGCCAGGCTACCCAACTAAGACGAAGAAGGCTGACATCTTCCACAAGAAGAGTGGCCCCATCCTCTCCATCCACTGGCATGACCAGTGGAAGGTCAACCTCCTCAGCACATGTCACAAGGCCGAGATGGTCGCCACAGGGAAGGTGGACCGAAAAACCAAGAACCCCGTCCGGAAACCAGCTGCTGTCCTGGATTACAACCTCAACATGCGCCTCGTTGACAAGTCCGACATGCAGATGGGCTTCATCGACTGCCTGCGAACATCTTGCAGGTGGTACAAGAAGTTTATCCTGCATACGGTAGATATGTCGGCCCTCAATGCCTACAACATCTACCGTCTGAGGACTCCAGGAGCCAAGAAGTAGAAGTCCCTGCGGAAGTTCCACAAACAGGTGATACTTGAGCTCCTGGCTAAACATGCGGGTACACCAGGGAGGCCACTACAAGGACCAGGTCAGCTGGACAGAACGGGGTGTGCTGACTTTTTCAGGAAGCACCAGCTCAACGCCCTTCCTTTCCAGGGTCCTAATACTAAATCTAGAGTGCAGAAGAGGTGCCTTGTGTGCAGCCACACAACAAGAAGACCCCGCAAAGCCACAAAAACCACTTGGGAATGCCTCGAGTGTCAAGTTGGACTGTGTGCTGGCACCTGCTTCAACGACTTCCACACTCTAACAAACTTTTGAAGTGGAAGTGACAACAGTGAAAGTGACACTCAAATGTAGGCTAAGAATAATAATATAACTAAGTATAAGTGAAAAGGACACATATAAGTTGTTGTTGTTGTTGCTGTTCCCCAAGCTGCCTGGCCGAACAGCCCCAAGGCCCTGAGCAAGGCCAAGGCCATAACCGAGCGCCTCCACAGAACCCTCCCTGCCGACCACAATAAAGCCTGGGTGACCGAAGCCACTCCATGGTTGTGGAGCTGGGGAGGGTGAGGAAACTCTCGGGAAACCAAAGCCCCACCCAGGGCCCTGTGCCCCTCAGCAATTATGAAGAGAAAGCTGAGGGGCAAAGGAAAAATGTGACGCTTTGGCTTCCAATCTTGGTAGATTGGTAGGTCAATCCACGGAAGAAACGCAGTCACTTGAGATCTAGAAAATATATAAGTAAAAGGAACAGTCAGAGTAAGCTATGGGTATGGCAGAGATCGCTCAGTTCTCACTCTGATAGACCAGCCCATCACCATCACATATAAGTAATAATAAGTGCCTTCAATAACAATATGAACAAGTGAAAGTGACACTAATATATATATTTCTAACAATAAATAAGTGAAAAAGACACTATCAATAAGCCTAGTCCAGTGAAAGTGACAGTATAATAATAATAAAACTAAGTATAAGTGAAAGAGACACACACAAGTAATAATAAGTGCCTTCATAACAATATGAACAAGTGAGTGACACTATATATATTATTAGCTTACCTAATACATAAAATGTAGTCCATATACATAACATAAAATATACATATACATATACATAAAAGTGAAAATGACACTATCAATTATCAAAGTCCAGTGAAAGTGACACTATAATCATAATAATAATAATACAACTAAGTAATAAGTGACAGAGACACAAATAACTTCATGTAAATAACTTTATTGAGTGAAAATAACATAATAACTATAATAAATGACATAATAAACAATAAAACACTATTAAATCGCTTCCCGGCGTAATTGCGGGTGGAGCGACGAGTGCAACTGGGCGTCGTAGCCGGGGCCGCGGTTGAGTGTTCGGACGCGCCGAAGTAAATACGCGGCAAAAGTTACCTCCACTTCCATCACCATCACTCCGGAACCAGTTAAGCTAGAGAGCTCTACTGAACGCCATTCTATGCGGCAAGGTAAGGCGCCCATTTCTATATATGTTTGATTAATGTAGGTAATATATTAAGCGAGATTAGCCTTAGTTTACTTTTGTTGATATTCGGCCAGATCGCCCGGATACGAGCTCTGTCCTTTGGAGAGACAGCCCGGGCCATGAGGGTTAATATAAATAGTACATTTTAAAAAATAACAAATGTAAGGTAGCTTTCTGAAGTCATGAGAGTAGGCGAAAATCTATACTATATCATTAATTATAGCATACTTATCCCCACGACTTATGTGACACAAAATGATAATATGGATTTTAAACAGGTTATAATTATTATATAGGCCAATAGTAGATGCAAGTTATCAAATATGACAACATTCGATGGCGGGTCACGCAAGTATAATGTGTCTAACACAGAAGAAAAAAAAATGCCTTATATGGTGATAATGACGTTATATGTGGACTTATTTTACTCCATATCATTATATGTGTATCTGCTCTTTTGCAATCATATTTACAAGTAGCCTCGTAAGGATCAGTAGATCTGTTGTTGCTTGTTTTCCTTTTTACTTATTTGTTAAACGTGACATGTTGGGTAGACTTATACAAATTGTGTCACAATCGTATGATAATAATCAGATTATTTCCTTGCTCTACCATGGGTCACACCTATCGAGTATACTTTACATAATCCGTGCCCGATCTATATTTATGAAAATAGACTGAAACTTGTATTTTGCCTTATTATTTTGCATTATGCTTATAATCCTGTTAACAATATATTTGTGTCGTGCATAACTTCACATTTTAGCATGATTCGTTGACATTCCTAATCTCTCGCACAAATATATATGAAAAATCGAAATCGTCAGGCTCCACATTGGTGAAATAAGGTTGGCTAATGTATGATGGCTACTGTCTGCATAACATGTAATTCTAAATATTTAAATATTCTTCTGAAGTTATATACTTTTAACTTTTTTGTATTGGCATATACAATAGATTTAATGATTATGGTAACGATTTATACAATAATGTAATTGTATTAAAACCTGTACTACAAACTATTATTACATCATTCTAGCAAACTCAAAATGACCACTCACATCCCTCTTTACAGAACGAAGACCCATTCATTCATACAGACTTACACTAATATATCACTATCGCTCGCCAGAAAAAAATCGACACCTAAATGACACGAACATAAAACTAATGGGGCTAAACTTGAGAAAGAAAGGGGAACAGAAAAAAAGACCCATCTCCCCTTAACCTCGTATACTTTAGGCGATTATTCCTATTGTAAACAGATTAGGTTCTCTGAGATAAGGTAATCGTAGGATAGGTTTAACCCCTTCTGTACCGCGACGTCTTTTTAATTTTATTCTAGCTATATTTAGATGATTTTGTGCAGCTTAAGAAGGATCTGTGGTAGAATAAAGGGTTAATTGAGATAGTTCAAAGCCGCTTAATTGCTAGAGGCCCTTTTTAAGCTGAAAAATATCGTCCAATAGTAGCTAGAAGAAAATAAAAAGACGTCGCCGGTACGAAAGGAGTTAAGAAAGACTGAGTAGAACTATTAACACAATTATGTAATTTAGGTGGTCGCCACGTTTTAAGGATAAACAGTTTACGGATAAAGGAAAAGGACATATTGATATTAGGGAATATTACATAGAAACACACGAACAATATACAAGAGAATGGAAGTGAATAACATAATAATGATGAAATACGGTAGAAACTCTTATAACTCTATACCTCTTACATTGAAGGCCTTCGATATGTCTAGCGCAATAGAAAAGGTTTCACCGAAGTCCCGAAAGGAGGATGACCAGGAGTTAGTAACATATGAAAGAAGATCTCCAATAGAGCGACCCTTAAGGAAGCCATACTGGCGATCTGAGAGTAGATTATGAGAAGATAAATGCTTAAGAAATTTGGAAGTAAGAATAGTTTCAAACACTTTTAGAGACGCAAGAGATGAGAGCAATTGGACGATAGTTGGAGGGTTGAGAATGGTCACCCTTCTTTGGGACAGGTTGAATGAGAGCGAACTTCCAGCAAGAAGGGAAGATGTTAGAGAAGAGACAGAGACAAAAGAGTTTGCCTAGGCAGGGAGTCAGCACGGAAGAACAGTTTTTGAGTACATCAGGAGGAACACCATTCGGACCATACACCTTCTATGTACTAAGCCCAGAGAGTATAGAAAGTTCATCTTTAGAAGAGATTAGGATATTAGGCATAAGTAGGAGAGAGGGGGGTGGAGAGGGATGAATAGCACCGGAATCATCCAAGGTGGAGTTTTTAGCGAAAGTTTGAGCGAATAGTTCAGCTTTGTCAGAGGAAGAAGTGATGGTTGTGCCATCAGAGTGGAAAAGGGGAGGGAAAAACGAGGAAGAAAAATTGTCGGACAGGTTTTAGGCTAGATGCTAGAAAGCTTGGGAAGAGCTAGAGTTGGATAGTTCAGTGCATTTATTATTGATGAAAGAGTGTTTGGCCAGTCGAAGAACAGATTTGGCTTGATTCCGGGCAGAAATATAGGAAGAATGAGATTCTTGAGGTTTAAGGCGTTGGTACCGTTTAAATGCTTCTTCCTTATTGCAGACAGCAGTAGAAAAAGCCTGAGTAAACCAAGAATTTTTGCACTAGTCAGAGAGAAAGAAAATGGAATGTATGCCTCCATGCCCGATAGGATTACCTCGGTAATGCGTTCAGCACTCTCCGAGGGTCCTCGGCCACAGAAGCAATATTCATTCCATGGGAAATCAAAGAAGTACTGCCAGAGAGCCTCCCAGTCGTCAGCGACAAAGTGCCATAAGCGCCGCCTGCTAAGAGGATCAGGTGGCCGTATTGGAGAGATAGGACAGATGACAGAGATAAGTTTATGGTCGAAGGAGCCCAAAGGCGAGAAAAGATCGACACTATAAGAAGGGTTAGAAGTTAGAAACAAGTCAAGAATGTTGGGCCAATCTCCGAGGCGATCAGGGATACGGGTAGGTTGCTGAACCAACTGCTCTAGGTCATTTAGGATAGAAAAGACGTAGGCTTGTTCACCAATTTGGTCAGTAGAATTAGAGGAGAGCCATTGGTGGTGATGAACGTTGAAATCTCCTAAAATGGAGATTCAGAGAAAGGAGAAATGGCTAGAATGTGTTCCACTTTAGAGTTTAGATAATCAAACAATTTGGGAAAGTTGGTAGAGTTAGGGGAAAGACAGATATCACATAAATATTTATTATGAGAATGACAGGAAAGTTTGAGCCAAAAAGTGGAGAATTCAGAGGAGCCACAATCGGAAATACGAGAGCAAGTGAGTTTGTTGGGCAAGTATGCACATCTGCCTTTGGCTTTGAAACTAGGATAGAGAAAGTAGGAGGATACAGAGAAGGGGCTGATGGCAGTTGCTTCAGACACCTGAGTTTCACACCCACTAAATATGTCAGCCTTGGCTGGGATCGAACCCAGGTTAAGCAGGTTCACATGTGAGCGTGCTTTTTTTTTTTTTTCTATGTGATTGAGGGAGGCAAAAGGCATTACTGCCTATAGCGAGTGCCTCCCCCATAGTTGAAAGAGTGACAGGGCCACTCGATCGCCGTGGTTCCAGTGCTGAATGAAATTATCAAGCACTAGTCTCAATAAAATTTATGATTGCAGCCAAAACAATAAGGGTGAACCATGGTCGGGAGGTTCATGGTCGATGTATGAACTATTAACACTGATATTATATGCGATTGTTGTTACAGGAATGAATGGAGGACGATTGTTAGGAAGAATATATGAAGTTATTTGTAACCTTAACAATCCTGGAAGGTTATCAGCCCCGATGTTGTGAAGAGACTTTGTTGGGGAAGTGTATATCATCTGAGGTGAAGTCAATGGTATTGAGGCCTGGTGAATGTTGTACCGAATGTTAAGATACTTGCTTTGGCAGGTGTTTATTGTATTCATTTTCTCCCGGTCATGATTGTTCCCTTTCTAATGTCCCTTGCTAATCCTCCCCATCTATTTAACGGGAATGAAGGGTTGGCTATTGACTGTCTGACTGCCTGTTACACTTTCTGTGGTAGCATTAGCATGACCAGGTGCTGTCTGTTATATACTAATGACTATACTGTTTCAGCGACCAGGTAGATGTCAATAGTTCCAGCTGATTGACTTGTGCGACCGTGATTATTTAAATCTTTAAGAATTAATAATTACTAAAGGACGAGACATTGAACACTATCGCATGAGCTAATCAGCTAGACTTATAGACAGCTCACCTCAGCATCGCTAAAACAGAGTATAGTGATCCAGCAGCCCACATAATGGACACATTAACAATACCCAACAGGGTTTTACAAACTAATGGTCCTCGGAGTCACCGTCCTACAGATATTATCTGCCATCACCCTCAGTGGTTACAGGAGAATTTGCCCCGAAACCAAGTCGCCCCGCTCTTGGACAACGAGTTCGCCCCGTTTATCCCCCCACCACCACCACCACCATCACTCCAGGAGCTTACCACTTCTTTCCATCCCTCCCCCAACCCCTGAGGTCTTCTGTAGTAAAAACTGATGCAAAGAAGGAATTGAGGACATTACTCATTTGTTAGGTTAGGTTAGGTTAAGGTTAGGTTAGGTTAGGTTAGGGTTAGGTTATTTTAGGTTAGGTTAGGTTAGGGTAAGGTTAGTTTAGGTTAGGTTAATAGGTTTGGTTTGGTTTGGTTAGGTTTGATAGATGAATGGAGGGGGAATTCTTCAGTACCCCTTTAGGGTGGAAGGGGGACATTAACGGGGCGAACTCGCGGCGGGGCTACTTCTCAAAGCGGGGCGAACTTGTTTCGGTATTCCAGTATTCCTCACAGTGCACTCGGTTTATGATTACGCATATAGTTATTAATGATTATATAGGGTGACAGTCTCTTATCTAACTTATACTCATACAGCTGCCACATGGAATTGTGATATAATTATGGTCTCTTCAGGCCTAGCGTGGTTGCTAAGTTTCAGTATATCTTAAATAGTTCCTACGCATGTTTTTCTCTTCCAGAAGCCAATAGGTATAAGTCATAACATGTTTGGTTGTTAAAATATCAGTGGATATATCTTTTTCATGAGCTACCCTGGCAACCTGTAACAGGCTGATTTAGTTGCGAAAGATAATAATTGGTAGAAAGTGCGGTCCCTGTGACTCTCCTGCCAAACCACTATTCCTACACACAGAGAGAGAGAGAGAGAGAGAGAGAAAGATGGCTAGAGCCATACCATATACTGATTTTTTTTTTTTTTTTTTTTTTTTTTTTTTTTTTTTCTATATTCCAACCTTACTTCCTCTCGGGCATAGGCTGAGAGCCTTAACATTCACCACTTTACAATGAACAGTGAAGCCCGTGAGGTCTTGTTCCAGTCTAGGGAGTGAGACATGTGAAGCACGTAGAGTACAACGAGCACCTGCCATCTTGCCTTCACATGAGGCACGGTGCTCACTCATGGCCCGAAACGACCCCATCTCTGAAGCCATCTCGTTCCCGTGCTTCACTGTCTCATCCCCTACACTCGGACTCTCACACTTACACACACACAACGCCACCTGTTGAGCAGATAACTCACCAGGCATTGCACCCCTATAGCATATTTTGAATATGGGAATATTCATACAGTGCTATTTAATCAGGGAACAATGAGGGTATTTTATTGACGTTTCGGTGGGCTTGTGGTAATGCATTGATACCAGGTACAGCACAAATTCCATCCCAATAATATCTTCCCATTGATACATCGGGATTTGAACCCGGGACCTTTGGATTACCAGGCCAGTGGCAAGACCACCCCACCACACCTCCCAATGCGCGTGCATGCAGTGAATCATTAGTGTTTATGGAAACACAAGTGTGTGTGTGTGTCTGTGTGTCTTTGAAAGATCATATTAGCATTGTTGACCCTCCTGGCCCGGGCATGGCCTCCAAAGGACAGTGTGGGCTACCCGGGCGATCTGGCCGAAAAACGTCTAGGCCTAGGCTACCATATTTTTGTTTAGTTTAACTTCTAGAAATTTCCCACGCATCTATAAACGTAGTGCGGTTTCAAATCTGTAGACTGGCATTGACTAGAGCTCTCTAAGTCAAATGGTTCAGTTGTGATGACGATTTCCGTGGAGCGAATTTTTCCACGATGTTGACAATATCGGAGATTTTCAGACACTAATTTCGTCTGACGTCACAACAATAACATTGATCCGACGTCTCCTTATTGTTTTCGGAAGTGCGGTGACGCAACGATCGGCTTTGTTTACATGCGTCGGACGCACAGCGTTCAGACCAAACTGAATAGGCTTTCAAGCTTACTACCTGTTAACAGGACACCCGGGCTCCTGCCCTTATTTCGTGGTGTCCTTTCACACTGACACCCGGGCAGAAAGGGTTAAAAAGTTTCCCAGAGGTTAGGTTTGCTCAATCGTCTGTTACCCCCTTATCCCCGTACAGCCTCTTTCTCCGTACAGGGACACTGTTGTAAGCGTATCAGGTATTGTTCGCATATGAAAAATGCCTCTGAAAGGGTGCAGTCAAAGGCATGTAATCTCTACTGTTCTCCACCATATTGTCTACAATATCTCCACATTGTGAAAACTGCATGTATATTACTGTTATGCCATTATTATAATCAGTGTTCTGCACAGCTGTCCCAGCGTATACCTCTCACTCTGCAGAGACAGAGGGCTACCCGCTTCGTAACTCGTTCCCACCACTCTTCTGCTCACCATCCAAAGCCAACAGTTAACTTAAATTTCCCCGTAATTCCAGTGCACCTTGAATATGGTTCTGTACTAAGCATTCTGTTCTGACTGGGGTAAGGGGGACAATAGGACGTCAAATTGTTTATAGTAGTTTTGCCTCTTGTTTCTTTCATACGCAGAGAAACAATTTATTAGGTAAAGGGAAGTGGAGATCACATCAAACCTTTGATTGTCATATCGAGGAATTGGGTTGCTTGTAATGGGAATTTACATTACATAGGTGAAGTGGCTCTGCGGGTCATTTTTTTCATATGTTTAGATGAATATAATTATAGAGTAAACATTACCGAATACTAATTATTTTGATTAATAAATACTCTATCCACAGATATTAGAGTCAAGCTTTCGTGTATAAATCTCTTCGATGTATTCGTCCATTTAGTTCGTCTCTCCCTTTCCTTCTCGCTCTCTCTCTGAACGGTTTAATTATATTTGCATTGCTATCCAAATGTATATGCTAATAGCAAACACCTTTATCATACATATCAACATTGGGAAATGCAAACCACTAAAACTTCTCTGGGGCTACTTTGAAAGTATATAGCGTTTTCCAATGACATTTTAGTAGGACCTATTTTTCTTATAAGTTATAACGACTTTGAAGTTTGTAGCACTTATTTCCGAGCAAATCATTTATTTGTTTCTATTTAAGTAGGTTACCAGTTCTAAAGTCTGATATTTTTGTACTGTATTTTAGTCATATATATATTTTTCTTCTCCAAACCCCCTTCTCAAACACAAAATACACATCTGGAGAATATCATAATTATATAAATATATATTGCACTGCTTTTACTGCTGAATGACCTATTTTCTCTAACAGTGTAGGATTCTTTGGTGTAAGCGACTAGTTATGAAAGCTGTTATTTTGGTATGGGAATTTCACTAATGACGACTAGATGGATATGGATATGCAATACGTCATTATGTTATTTTAAGTAACAACACAATGCTACACATAATGCTGTATTTGAAGAAAAAGGCATGAGACAGAGAGGTATGAGGAGCCCCAAAACAAATGCCGCAAATCGACAATACGGGCTAGTCCGGGACCTCAACAAAAATTAAGAGACCAACATTTACCCAAAGAAGAGCAAATGAACATCAGCTAAGGAAAAGACTAATCTATAATGTGGATAGATATAGATAGATAGATAAAGAGTGTAAGTGAATGAGTGAGAAAGAGCTGTCTTACTAAATAGATAGTGAATCTAGCAATCCCTACAAATTGGTTTGGGTCAATATTTACGAGTCACACCACAGCTGGGATCTCATTTTTAACGGTAGTTTTGGGTTCCTATCATTCTATGCTTCATTGCTATATACTTTTTATCCACCGGAAAATATATATATATATATATATTTTTTTTTTTTTTCTTTTTTTAGCATTAACCTAACCAAAAACCTAACCTAACCTAATAGCCCCCAAATACATTTAGGTTAGGTTAGGTTAGGTTTTTAGGTTAGGTTAATGCTAAAAATAAATAAATAGGCCTAAATAAACAAATAAATAAAAAAAACAAGAACAAAATATATTTTCCGGTGGATAAAAAGTATATAGCAATGAAGCATAGAATGATAGGAACCCAAAACTACCCTTAGAAATGAGATTCCAGCTGTGGTGTGACTCGTAAATATTGACCTTGGTTTGTAAACAATAATTACACATAAACATATATTTCTTAAAGTCAGATTTCAATAGCAAAAACTATTTACATCTTAATTAATATCAAGTGTAACAAAGTGTAAGTGTAAGTGTAACACTGGTGAAATAATTCACGTAACCCCCCTCCCCCACCCTACATATTTCCAATTTTCCCTACACAATACACCCCCCCCCCCCCTTCTCCGTGTAGCCCACCCCTCTCCTTCCCAACAAATCTAATGATGCCATCTATGGGACATAATATGCAACATATTCAGGGTGGGGTGGAGTGAGCGATCTTAGTAATACCAGAGCGAAAGACCCAGCGAAATTACCATTAGGTGGCCCAGTCGGAAAGGTGACCGACTGTACATGAAGAAAAAAAAGGGCTTAGCTGTCAGTCGTAAGTCGGGTGAGAGCGTCGATGAAGAAATTATGAGTTGTTGTTGACTATTGTAGGCACTGAAGCACAGCTAATGAAAGTGTACTGATTCGGATGAAATCTATCTGAGCTCTGCAGGCTGTCTCCCAGCACGGCCACCAGCAGAACGCTGCCGGCTCCAGGAAAAATATCGTACCGCACTGATGATACGATTGTCTAAGGTACTAATATATATATGGTAATCTACATATATCCTACAATGACCCCATACATATTATGATATAACATAATAGATCTTTAATATAATATACCCTAACTTACGATAATCACGGTATGAAATTTTTCCACCATCTGGTCTACCGTGCCAGACGACATGACATTCCTAACTTAAACACCTAGGAATAACCATTATAGCCTAACTATCGTGATTTCCATGATATCTAGTATATTATACATCATGTTTATTTTACAACATTGCTCATGTTTTTTCTTGATTCTATGTTTGGCCTTAACGTCTGTAGTTTAATTATTTCTTCTCTCAAATACCATTACCTTACATTTCCCTACATTGTCCTTTAACTTTTCATTTTCCTATACCCTGTCGAAGTCTGTGACCACGCTAAAGTTCTTCCAAATTTTCCGCCAACAGGACTGCATCGTTCGCATATAGGCATGGTAACATTTTCCACTCTCTTCCCTCCGATTCCAGCCAAACTCCTATACCCAGTGATACCGACCTACATTTTCTAACCCTTCCATCCATGTATAGGGTAAGGTGGGGTAAGATGCCCCCCCCCGGGGCTAAATGCCCCCCCTCTGTTTTGCCCTTCTTGTTTACTTCTCCCGCCAATCAGCTGATTGGGTAGTCAGTTCCATCCCTCTGCATTCACAGGAACTAATGGCATAAACAAGGAGCATGTATACTGGCTGCAGGACGACTTTCCTTGTTTTTGCATCATTTCATGCAAGTTTTCAGTGGCTTTGGGGTTACCTAGCTAGTTAACCCGGGAACTGCGGGGAGACTCTTAAGAGTTCCCCCGGCGGACTGCGGGGAGACTCTTATGAGTGAGTGAAAAAAAAAATCAACTTTTGACATCGAAAAAAAAAAAAAAAAAAAAAAAAAAAATTTGGCCCCTGGGCCATGCAAAATCTCAGTCCTCTACCTCCCCTCCTTCCCCACTTTCCTCCTCTCCTTCAGTTATCACCTATTTTCCCTGTTATTCCCTTATTCTGAGGTATATTTTCGTGCTAACATTAGCGAGTTGCAAGCAGGGTGTTGTCATCACTGATTGCAAGCGAGTGCAAGAGAGAGAGAGAGTATCGATCGACTGTGTCTCAGTGGCCTTGGGGGAAATTGGCGGGAAAGCAGCTTGCCTCACCCATACATTATACAACTCGCGGGCTATATCTCCGATTTTGACCATCCAAACGCTGTTTTCACTCGTTTTATTGTTGTTTCAGGTTAATACCTTTATAATCAAACCATAATAGGCACATATGGATAAGTATTAATGCTATTAATGGTACAATGAATATTTTAGTGACGGAAACACCTCAAATACGTCAGCACAGGGGGACGTTTCCAATTACCCCCATGCGCACTTGTTAGGTTAATGAATAGTAACTGTAAAGTTAGCTTTAAGGTTATGGAGGGTTGCTATAGGATTTCTAGATTATATAGCACTCGATTTTTGTCAGCCTACGTACATGTTGAGAGACCAGTGATATTTCAAACATGATGATGGCTCTTGTGGTAAAAGGCCCCTCTTCCTCTGGGGTAAGACGCCCAGGGGAATTGACCTGTATATTTGTCAAAATTGTGAGTCTGATATATAACTTTTCTATCAGTAGAGCCTACATATGTTATTTTTCATACTAGTACAAAGCCATTCAATTCATATTAACACAAGAGAAAAGAAATCTTTAGTTCCACTTTTTTCTTCCTTGAAGGGGCATAGACTGTTATGTTCACGTGTTAGTACAAATGGATGTTTGTAATAAGAGGAAGAAATATATTTAATGTTCTTATAAAAGGAAAAATAAATTTCCATTTATGTTTGTTGTGACTTAAAGGTGGTGGGGCGTCCGAAATTAAAATGAATTTATTATGTATTTAAAGAGATGTTTAGATCTCCAGTAATCAACCTGACTACTCCTTTGTCAAAACTAATCTTCAATATTAGAGAACAAATCAAAAATAGATATTGAATTGCGACCCCTTGCAACTAGTACTCACGTGAGGATGTGACGTACGCCCAGGCAAACATTTGGGAAGTAAACATCAGCAAGTATAGTAACAATAGTGAATAGGTGTGCTGTTTTCGGGTGTGGCAACATCCCTGGACCAAACATAGCACTATACAAGTTTCCAATTGATCCATACCATTGTAACAAATGGGTGAAGTTTATACAAAGAACCAGAGCGTGGGAGGCAAAGCCCAAAACAAGCTTCATATGCAATGGACATTTTCGTGATGAATGCTTTGACAATAAAGTGCGGTGGAGTATGGGTATGGCTAGATGCTTATACCTAAAAGCTGATGCCATACCCACAATTTACCCTGCAGGTACATGTGCTACAAGTGTTCCTACAGTGTCATCAGAGCAGAGACCAGCTGCAAGGAAGCGTCCAGTCCAAGAAGTGAGTGATAGTTTTTTGGGGTGGGGAAATTTCCCTGTACAGCATTGGGTACATCTTTCCATAAAGTACGGTAGGCTACCGGGCATTAGCGAATTATGATATTTTAGATAGCCTAGCTAACTAGCTTAGTGACAGAAATAGAATTAGCCTAGGCTAGTAAGATCAGAAATTAAGGAAAATTTGCATGTAGGCCAGTAGGCCCTAGTCTAGGCCTAAGTGCTTGCCAATTTCAGGAGTCAGGAGAGTGGATAATATGGGCTAACTTAAGCCTAGCCCAAATTATACAGTCAGCATCAATGGATACAGGCCTAACCTAGGCTAAAGAAATTTATTGGCTGAAATTCAACTACTAGCAACTAGGCCTAGGCTAAAAAAAAAAAAGAAAAACAGTGAGTGGCGCAAACATTGTTGGGAAGGATATGTAGTGACCAGGCGTACGGTCATCATGTTTACATAAGTCGATCGCCGCGGTTAAGTTCCCGTCTATTTTTATGGCAATTTGTTCTGTTATTTGCACCCTGTTGGCAATGTATATGATGATGACAATAAGTCATGGAGGCGTGAGGGGCGGGCTTTCATTATTGTATCCAAATGCAGTCAAAATAGACGGGGACATGATCGCTAGCCGCGCGTCCGCCGCGGCTCCGAGTAGTGTAAACAAGGCGGGCGGTAATCACGGTACGCCCAAACACTACATCCTTGCCAAATTGTTTAAGGAGAGATATGTTTTGTTTTTTCTCCATTTTTATTATTTGTTGCTCCCAAGACCTCCATCAAGCTTAAATAAACACCCCATGACTCTCCGGCAAGGATGTTAAGTTCGGGCGTACCGCCCGCCTTGGTTACATTACGCGCAGTGGCGGCGGACACCGGCGATCATGTTCCCGTCTATTTTGACTGCCTTTGGATACAGTAATGGTTTGAGGGGGGGATCATCATCATATATATTGCCAACGGGACAAATAACAGAAAAAATCGCCGTCAAAATAGACGGGAACTTACCCGCGGCGATCGACGTATGTAACCATGAAGATCGTACGCCCAGACACTTCATCCATCCCGACTCCTTCCGAGTCCTTCGAGATAAATTTGTACCCTGTAGGCTACCTTTTTCGGTAGACAAATGGGACAATGTTAAGGAGACGGACCACAGCTAGCCTATTTTCGAGTTTAAAAAATGTTCTGAATGGTTATTTGTTTTTATAAGCTTTCTAGCTTATAATTATTATTATTGGACATTAGTATTTACCAATTATCTAACGATCTTAAAACATGGCCCCCGATAGTCGATACTCCGATAGTGGTAAGGGCTTCCTATGAAGAATATGGAAATACCCCGTACTTCATGCTTGTCTCGCATACTCCTGTAACTCCTAACTCTTAGCTTTCCCTCCACCAGGTAATGATCCGATATACCCTCCGCCTCACCTCTCAGCACATTCACATCCAGCAGTCTACACAATCTTTCCCTTGTCACCAGCACATAAGGTAAGAATAGGAGTAGTGGGCATACCACTACCAACATATAGCATAACTCATCTATAAAACATTAACCTAACCAAACAACCTAACCTAACCTAACCTAGTATTCATGTAGTACTAGGTTAGGTTAGGTTAGGTTAGGTTAGGTTAATGTTTTATAGATGATTTATGCTGTATGTCGGTAGTGGTACGCCCACTACTCCTAATCTTACCGCACATAATCCATCAATGCCCTCTCTACAATCCTTCCATCCACATGTCTATGCCATGTGTACTTGTGTATACGCCTTTTTTTTAAAGAACATATTACTTACACTCATTCTGCACTCTCCACATACATTTATCAATCTTTCTCCACTCTCATTTACACCCTCCACACCAAAACTACCGATGACTCCCTCAACAGGCTCCTTTCCTACCCTAGCCAAGGTTCCTACCCTAGGTTAGGTTACCCGAGCCAAATTCCAAAATGATGTTTCTGTTTTTGTTTTTTTCCCTGAAAAGTCTAAAAATCCGAGCCAACTTCTGATAAAATTTTAAATTAACATTACTGTATATATATATACAGTATATATTTTTTTTTTTTTTTTTTTTTAATTCATAAAAACTCTAAGCCAACTTTGGAAAGGATGTAGTGTTCGGGCGTACCGCCCGCCTTGTTTACACTGTGCGGAGTGGCGGTTGACGCTCGCAATCATGTTCCCGTCTATTTTGACTGCCTTTGGGTACATAATGGGTTGAGGGAGGGGCACCCCCCTATGACTTATTGTCATAATCATATATATTTCCAGCAGGGGGCAAATAAAAAAGCACTCGGCGTCAAAATAGACAGGAACTTAACCGCGGAAATCAACCTATGTAAACATGACGACCGTACGCTCGGACACTACATCCTTTTGACAAAACTTGCCACCGAAAACTGTCCCGGCCTTCTAAATTGCAAGCTCGCTATCACTCACCAGGCCACACGTTCTTCTCCCAGGCCTCACCCTGTCGCACTGAGTCATATCCCCCGTCCTCTCGAGGCCAGAGCAACGCTACCAGTGGTGAAGGTAGCGGGCCGCTATTCCTGATTAGCGAAAAAATTCCGATGTTTATGGAGAGGGTCTGCTGTATGTTGAAATTACTTAGCGTAACGGTATAATATGTACAGTACCTGTGTCTTAGTAAAGGTTAATATAATATGTACAGTACCTGTGTCTTAGTAAAGGTTAATATAATATGTACAGTACCTGTGTCTTAGTAAAGGTTAATATAATATGTACAGTACCTGTGTCTTAGTAAAGGTTAATATAATATGTACAGTACCTGTGTCTTAGTAAAGGTTAATATAATATGTACAGTAACTGTATCTTAGTAAAGGTTAATATAATATGTACAGTACCTGTGTCTTAGTAAAGGTTAATATAATATGTACAGTACCTGTGTCTTAGTAAAGGTTAATATAATATGTACAGTACCTGTGTCTTAGTAAAGGTTAATATAATATGTACAGTACCTGTGTCTTAGTAAAGGTTAATATAATATGTACAGTACCTGTGTCTTAGTAAAGGTTAATATAATATGTACAGTACCTGTGTCTTAGTAAAGGTTAATATAATATGTACAGTAACTGTATCTTAGTAAAGGTTAATATAATATGTACAGTACCTGTGTCTTAGTAAAGGTTAATATAATATGTACAGTAACTGTATCTTAGTAAAGGTTAATATAATATGTACAGTACCTGTGTCTTAGTAAAGGTTAATATAATATGTACAGTACCTGTGTCTTAGTAAAGGTTAATATAATATGTACAGTACCTGTGTCTTAGTAAAGGTTAATATAATATGTACAGTACCTGTGTCTTAGTAAAGGTTAATATAATATGTACAGTACCTGTGTCTTAGTAAAGGTTAATATAATATGTACAGTAACTGTGTCTTAGTAAAGGTTAATATAATATGTACAGTACCTGTGTCTTAGTAAAGGTTAATATAATATGTACAGTAACTGTGTCTTAGTAAAGGTTAATATAATATGTACAGTACCTGTGTCTTAGTAAAGGTTAATATAATATGTACAGTACCTGTGTCTTAGTAAAGGTTAATATAATATGTACAGTACCTGTGTCTTAGTAAAGGTTAATATAATATGTACAGTACCTGTGTCTTAGTAAAGGTTAATATAATATGTACAGTACCTGTGTCTTAGTAAAGGTTAATATAATATGTACAGTACCTGTGTCTTAGTAAAGGTTAATATAATATGTACAGTACCTGTGTCTTAGTAAAGGTTAATATAATATGTACAGTACCTGTGTCTTAGTAAAGGTTAATATAATATGTACAGTACCTGTGTCTTAGTAAAGGTTAATATAATATGTACAGTACCTGTGTCTTAGTAAAGGTTAATATAATATGTACAGTACCTGTGTCTTAGTAAAGGTTAATAATATGTACAGTACCTGTGTCTTAGTAAAGGTTAATATAATATGTACAGTACCTGTGTCTTAGTAAAGGTTAATATAATATGTACAGTACCTGTGTCTTAGTAAAGGTTAATATAATATGTACAGTACCTGTGTCTTAGTAAAGGTTAGCTACAGTTTGCATCATTAGCCACATCAGAAACTATATACCGGTGCCTTCTGATGTCCATCTTAATTACACCAAAGAAAACATGAAAGCTTGTGTTACTATTAGAGTACTGTACTGTACAGCTATCCAATACTGTAAAACTGCTGATTGAAATCAACTTGCTAATAGGGAGGATTATGTTTCTCTCATCAATTCAGATCCTAAAGGCTGCTGATACACTTCCATCTGTAGAAGGTGAGGTACCGATACCAGATGAAGAGGCAGAGGGATCATCTGCAGAACTGGAATTGCTACCAGTTATGCCACAGATACCGGTACCTCTGACAAAGGACGTTGGCACACAGTGGGATCCTCCTGAATTAATTAGTAAAAATTTTACCACTCAAACACCAAAAGGTTTGTACTGTTGCAGCGTAAAATATACTGTTTATGGTCTTGTTACAGTTTAAAATAGGCTATACTGTACTGTTTATGGTCTTCACAGTAGCAAAATAATTTGTACATCTGGGTGGATGGGACTCGTCATCCTTGGTTGGCACCAGTCTATGTGAGTAAACCTAACAAAATCTTTACTGCTCACCTAAGGGTGATGCAGGTTGAACTAGCCACCCACCACTGTTGAATAATCTATCTATCTATCTATTGCCTGACGCCGTGATCCCCGAATGGGTGGCCACGAACGAACCGCCCCCATGCACCTCTGTCCCCAGTCAGTCGACGCCCCTCCCCCCAACCAGCACCACCTTCGTTCATGTACTTCCTCACTCCATCCTTCCACCTCATATTCGGTCTACCTCTCCCCCTTTGTCCCTCCACCTCGCTCTCGTACACCCTCTTAGTCATTCTCTCGCTTTCCATACGTTCCATATGGCCGAACCATCTCAAGTTGTTCCTTTTCACACTTTCCAGCACATCTACCTCCACACCACACCTCCTTCTTACTTCCTCATTAGTCTGTCTATCCCTCCATGTAACTCCGCACGCACTCCTTAAGTAATTCATTTCCGCTGCTCTCACTCTTGGTCTGAGTCTCTCAACCAACGTCCATGCTTCGCTTCCGTAAGTCAGTGTCGGGATTACCACACTGTCATGCAAGGACTTCTTCACTTCCATACTGACCACCCTATTTCTTGTTACTGCTTTTAGCGTTCCTACAACCCTCTTCCCCTGTTGTACCCTCTCCCGCACCTCTTCATCCATAGTCCCATCTTTACTCAACACACTGCCCAGATACTTAAAAGAGTTGACGATCTCCATAGCCTGACCGTTCAGCTTCACCTCACACTCTGTGACTTCACCCCTTTCGAAGACCATAACCTTGCTCTTCCCCGTATTTACCTTCAAATTCCGTTTTTCGCACACTGTTCCAAACTCATTTACCAGACCCTGCAACTCCCATTCATTATCACTCATCAGAACTGTATCATCCGCAAACAGCAGTATAGGTAGCTTCCACTCAATTCCCTCCCTTTTCAGCGATACACCAACATCCACTGCTCTTGATAGTATTTCTTTCATAACTCCATCCATATATACAGTAAACAACCACGGGGACATCACACACCCCTGTTTCAAACCAACATTCAGGTCAAAGAACTCGCTCTGCTCACTCTCCACACGTACTGCCGCCTTTGCACCCTCATACATGCTCTTCACTGCTTTCAGCAACTTGCCCTCTACTCCATATATTCTAAGTACTTTCCACAAACCTTCTCTATCCACTCTGTCATAGGCCTTCTCCAAGTCCATAAAGGCAACATACACCTTTTGTTTCTTCTCCAGATACTTCTCCACAACACAATTCAGGGTAAAAATCTGATCTACACATCCTCTTCCCTTCCTAAAACCTCCCTGCTCGTCGCCTATCCATTTCTCCGTTCTCACTCTCACTCTCTCAATCACTACCCTACTGTATACCTTCCCTACTACGCTTAGAAGACATATTCCTCGGTGGTTACCACACACTCCTCTTTCCCCTTTGCCCTTATATAGGGGGACTATTATGCCAGTCTTCCAGTCATCGGGTGCACTCCCCTTCTCCCATGCTAGTTTGCACATTTTCCATACCCATTCTATCACTATCTCACCACCATACCTCAACATTTCCCCACACACTCCATCTGTTCCTGGTGCTTTCCCCAACTTCACTCTTTTCATGGCTTCCCACACTTCTGACTTCCTGATCCCCACCTCCTTCTCCACTACTTCTCTTCTTCTCCCTCCCATACCATATCCAGCTATGTTTGCTGGCTCTTCATTCCTTTCATTTAGCAACTCACTGAAGTACTCCCTCCATCTTTCGACTCTCTCTTGCTTCTCGGCTAGCATTCTCCCATTCTTATCTTTCACACCCTTACTGTTTCCCTTGCTACCTTCCCTAACTTTCTTGACTTCTTTCCAGAACTGTTCTTACTCTCCCTCCATTTTACACTCAGATTCCTTCCAAATTCCTCATCTACTCTTCTCTTACTTTCCTTCACTACTCTCTTCACCACCCTCTTACTCTCCACATACCTCGCTCGTTTCTGTCTCTCGGAATCTTCATTCCCTCTGCTACCCAACCACTCTCTATATGCTTTCTTCTTTTCTTCCACAGCTATTCGTACCTCTTCTGTCCACCATGCTGTACCTTTCACTCCCCTCCCTCTTCTCCTCACTCCACACACCTCCTCACATGCTGCACAGATCTCATCCTTAAACACCTTGCTCATCTCCTCCACTTCCTCCATAACTTCCAGGTCGAACCCACCTAGTCGTCTTTCCACTGCTCTCCTGTACTCCTCCCTGATTTCCTCCTCCTCCTGCAACCTCTCCACCCTCCTCACCATTCCACCCTCCTCTCGCCTCCCTCCCGCTCTCCTCACCCACTTCTTTTGTATCCTAACCTTAGCTACCACTACATAATGATCAGACAGACCCCCTCCAATACCCCTATACACCCTAGCATCCATCACAGATTTCTTCATTCGTTCATCCACACATACATAATCAATCAATGACTTTCGTTCCACCACTGTCTTATCCTTCATCGTCAACATCCGTTTCCACGTGTACCTGTGGATCATTCTGTGTCGGAAGAAGGTGTTGGCTATCCACAGCCTCCTCCCAACACATACGTCCACAAGTGCACTACCATTCCCATTCACCTCTGATGGTACCCCCCACCCTCCCACCACTCCCTCAACTTTCCTATCACCCACCTTACCATTCATATCCCCAATCAGAAATATTCTTTCGTTATTGTCAAACTTCTCCAGGCACGCCTCCACATTCATCCAGAACTCTTTCTTTCTTTCAAGTATATCCTCTGTCGGGGCATACACGCATACAATCACCCACGTTTGTATTCCTACTTTCATTCTCACCCACACAATCCTTGAACCCACAGACCCATACTCTCTTACACATTCCTTCCATTTGCTACTTACAAACAAACATGCACCTTCTCTCGCTGTTCCTTCACTCACTCCAGCACACACACCCATTCCACACTCCCACTCTCTCACATCTGAACCTTTCCATTTGGTCTCTGTCATTCCACATACATCCAGCCTGGCATTCACTAACACTTCCAGAACCTCTCTCTCTTTTGTGCCATCATTCATGCCACTAACATGCCACGTAGCCATTCTCAGAATGTCCGAAGGCATGTCCTTAGTCGGTCGTGGTTCGTCAACGTTGGTTCCGTCCGCATCCGAGGCTGTTCGTTCGTTTTTCCTTGCTTCGATATTTTTTCCGGGTGGGGGTCGCAAGCCCACCGACCCAACCTCTTTAGTCGCCTCTTACGACACGCAGAAGGCACGTGGGGCATATTCTATTCCCTAACCCCCAGGGGGGGTGTTGAATAATAGAGCTAAAAAATGCATAGAGGGCCTCAGATTCGGACACACCCTATGTTGAGTGGTCAATCCTGCAAGTCCTTGAATAAACTGGCACAGGCATCTTTCTCACGGGGTGCATGTCCGCTTGGGGTCGTTTTACGTATGGCCACCCTTATAAAGGTGAGTAAGTCATCCAGCAATAGATAGATAGAGGTATGGTGAGTTGTCTGTCCTGGGTTGAAGCCTTATAGGGCACCATTATACATCATCATTAGGCTACATTCAAAGATTTATTGTATTTTTTTTTGCATGTACTTAAGAATCAATGTACTGTATGAAAAGTATTTTTGCTTACCATTTAAAATAATATGCAACTACTGTACATTGGAAAAGGAATACAGTACTTTCGCACTTATTTCTTTGATTTATGATATTCTAATTATAGTAGTACAATATCATGAGATGCTGCACTGTCTATAGAAAATGTGTCCACCTTATTTAATGAACAGGCTATTAGTCATTGCCATGAGCTGTGATGTGGTTAATTGAATGAGTGTCTGTTGACTGATGGTTGTTAACTCAATCCCATGCAATAGAGTAGGGCATCTCAGTCTAGTGATTTGTGGTACCGGTAACTGCAAAGTTCCTTGCAGAGTGTGAAACTGTAATTATTTTGTTTGAAGATTGGAATGAATGAGAGAAAATAGAGGTAGATTTACATGAATTGGCATTGTTTGGGACATTTTTATATATCAAAGGACATAATAAGAACTGTGAGGCATATACAGTATAACTGTTTATTTAGAAAAAACAAAAAAGGAATATTATCTTGATTCATGCCCTGCTTCCTTGCTCGGCTAAATGTTTTGCAAGGTCATAGTGTATCCCCATCTGTAGGAAGTGCACATCAATAAACTGCATCTGCATCACTTGTCCCATTATGAGGAACTCAGTATTGTATGTAATAATTCTAATTCACACTAACAGTAACGGTCCTGTGATTTCTCTCTCAGGTCCTGCCACAAGAGATGTTGAAGTTCAATGTCAGCGTAAGTTCATTCGGCTTCAGAGAACCTCTACGCCTATGAAGAGGCACAGACTAGAGGACCTCTCCTTTGAAGCGAAGCGGCCTAAGCTTGAAGACCTATCTTACATCGAGGATCCATCTGATACCACTTACCATCCTCCTGTATCAGACAGCGATTGTGATGAAACTTCAGAGTATGTATCAGAAAATATTATTAACAGTACCTTTTGCAGTGCAGTACTGTACCGCTAGTCCTTTCTATAACAGTTGTATAAAGTGTCAGTTCTTATTTTCAAATTATTTACCTTTTATGAGAAAATGGGTCATGATATCGTAAAGTTTTGGGAATTTTTATATTTGATGGAAATAAGGTGATCCTGGCAAAAATTATGCCAACCTATTAGATGAACAGGTGGGTGACTACATTACAGTTTGACCTATACAAATGCAGTAAAGACAATTTCTTTTGGACCCTTCTCATTGCTCGAGGAACCAGTGACTCGCAAAGTTTCTCTCTTCCAGGCGTACCCTTCAGATATACCGGCTCCCCGGGCCAGGCGCCTGACGGACTATTATCTAATCCAAATGGCGCCCGACCCCTTCGCCCAAATGACAAGCATTCTCCATTCATTCCTGTTTATTACCACTTACCTTGTCTGATCTATAGTCATTCATCTATCATCAAAAGGTTCTCTTACACAGTCTCTCCATCTCAATGGGGATCTGCCTACCCCTCTATCTCCCCTTGTAATGATTCACATATTCTCTTTGTAAGCCTTTCATCTTCCATTCCTTCAACATGACCATACTAGCTCAGCACCCTTCTGTCCACTCTGGCAGACAAATGTTCTTGCTGCCCTTCATTTCTTAATCTGTCTCTACGGGTAACTCCACATATAGTCCTCAACACGCTCATCTCCATCAGATCCAGCTTCCTTCTCTCCTTTGCCTTCAGAGCCCATGTCTCAGCCCGATACATCACTGTTGGCACAACAATTCCTTGATAAATTGCATTTTTAACTTTCATTCCGAGATTTCTCACCTTCCACATACTTCCCATTGCTCCCAAAACTTTACTTCCTTCACATACTCTCTGTTTTACCTCCATTCCTGCTTATTGTTCCTCCTAGATATAATAGATACTAGATACTAATTACTGTGTTATTGTTTACAGATCAGAAATTCCAGAGTATAAGGGCAGAAAATACATTGTATATGAAGAATATCTTCTGAACCTGTTTTCAAGCTGCACAGTGTGTAACTCATCATGTGCCGTGAACAGTCACACTTCGGGGACATTCATCGCCATCACCCAAATCTGCCAGACTTGTCAGCATAGGCGAATGTGGAACAGCCAAACATTTATTCGTAATCTACCCGCAGGCAACATCAACCTATCAGCAGCAGTTTGTTTTTCTGGCTCTTCTTTCATCCAGTTAAATAAGGTAGGTGCAAGTAGAAGAAAATCTCACAAATACACTTGGTATCAATTAGCAGTTTACTTATACAGTACTGTACAGTTTTTACAAAAAACTTCATCAAAACTTCATCATGGTTACATAACTAGTAATTAGGACTGACTGGCATACAGTTCAATAGTGTTGTTTCTCCAGACAATTTGTTATCCACGTTTGCTTTTAATAAGTTTCATGTTCAAGTACTGTACTTGTTTTTGCATTTCTCATTCCAGTATGTTACACATGCATGCTATTTTTTTTAATTTTGTCCTTAACCCGCTGAGCCCCAGCGTCGGACGTGACGGCTACGTATTCACCTCTCAGACCCAGCGTCGGATACGTTCCGACGGCGATAATTAAACATAGATAGAAGGCTTGTAGAGGGTTCAGATTTGTATGGGAACTGCTTTAGGATCCCCCGAAACAATACCGATGTTGTCAGGCCCCCAACTCCAGCCGCGGGCGCGCAAAACATGATTTTCCTGTATTTTGCCTCCCCTTAACCCTATGTTAATTGCGACTTTCAGCCGCCCCCCCAAGACCCCTAAATGACCTAGGTGAGCGGTGTTTTGTGGTTTTTTCTTCATTACTAACCCATCCCATGTGTTTTCAGGAAAAAAACATTTACAAAATCCCCTGGGTTCTGGGTATACATCTGCATATATATATGGCGGGGCTCTACGGGTTAATATGTGATGTTATTGTTTTATGCACTTTTAACCTACAAAACAAGATAGGCCTCACAGAAGTGTCTGTATAGGGAACACGATACACCTCACGGAGGCAAGACTATGAAAACACACTTTCAAAATGCCACAGTGGCTCTCAAAACAAAGGAATATATGAATAGGCGAGATAATTCCCCTCTAATACCTCCTAACACTCGTCCAAATGGGTCTCCACCCGCCCGCCCCTTCTCCCACTTTTCCCCCCTTCCTAAATTATCGGCAATTTTTCCTCTTATTTCCCATATTTATTGTGTACTGTTTCCCCGCCAAGTATTCTCAGGTGGGCTCTTGAGACATAGGCCAGTCATTTAGAGACCCTATAGCAGCTTGAGATCTTTCCCGGTGAGCTTAGTTGCATGCAAGACGTTGGTGAGGGAGGATGTAAGTCTCTTGGCCGGCCGGCCCAGAATACAACTAATTGCTGTTCCCACCTATTTTATCGCTCTTCAGTGTTCATATCTTCATCATATAAGTAAGATATATTCGCTTGGAGAAGAAATGATGCTTTATATGGTAAATATAACAAATTCTGTCAGAATCAAAGGGTTGAAATTAACCTTCTAGGGCACTTTTAACTCTTTGGCGCACGATGACGCTATGTGCGTCATTAGGGTAATATGGCCTAAGTGCACGATGACTCTATGTGAGTCATTAAACTTAAAAATATTCGCTAAAACTTAAGTTTTCGTCTGACGCGCGTCATTTTTGGTATACAGACTCGGTATGAAGTCAAGTTCAATGGAAACTCTTGGCAACCCCCTCAGCTTACTTGTTTTTACGTGCGGAGGGTGGGAAGTTGGGCGGGAACGCAGTATTCTTGCCTCACTCACTGAGTGAACCTGCTGGCCGAGATATAATTTCGGATTGGGAAAAAAACTTCCCAATACTTACAGTGCACCAGAGGGTTAAGTACCGTACCACATTTTCACGATCCTTGGTTAACAAAAGTAGTGCCTGTTTGACATCAGTCACATAACCATGTATAATGACTTTGCAGTTACTCAGATATGTGCATTTTGGTGTGTTCCCATCTTTAATTGACAACTCTTCATCTCCAGATTTTCAGGGCCTACAATTTGAGTTGTATTGACCGCAGCACGTACACCAGGCATGTCCGTAGTTTCCTGCAACCAACCATCTACTGGCAGTGGAAAATGGTCCAACAGCCAGAGTTGCTCAAGAACTTGGCTGAAAAAAGTAGTGTTTGGCTTGGAGGTGACATGCGAGCAGATAGCCCCGGTCATAGCGCGAAGTTCGGAAGCTACACGATGATGGATGTGGAGACAAACAAAGTTGTTGATCAACAGTTAGTGCAGGTAGGATACATGTTCAGCATATACCTATCAGCCAAACCAGCACAAACTGTTTCTCTTTATCAAGTAAACATCCCCACACACATTATCCACTGTAGCTCTCTAATGCAAAAGGTCTCATATACCTTTCTATTGTTTATCCATCCAATCCCCCAACACCATATTACATTCTACAAAAAAATAATTTCCACAGCTCTCAGCTTGGAGATAACTGCATCACTTGCTAATCATCAAAGTGGTTGACAATAGCATATAGCCCAGGGATGCCAGTAAGGACGTACAGCCCTGTAATTGGGAGCAGCGTTCTGCTTTCAGCAGTCATATTGGTCCCTAGAGGTAGTAATGTGGTGCTGGAGCCAGGGATTCCCACATAACTGCTGTGTAACAATTGAGGATAACCCTTTCTGTCGCCGGGTGCCCAACCCCGAAAGGGGTTGAAATAGGGGAGCTATCCCCCCGCCAAAGGCGGCTTTCTAGGGCCTTTCCTAGCTGATGCTGAGAGGATTGGGTTCTAGTCATGTGGTAATGGGCTGGTCTATCAGGGTGAGAACTGAGCGATCTCTGCCATACCCATAGCTTACTCTGACTGTTCCTTTTACTTATATATTTTCTAGATCTCAAGTGACGGCGTCTCTTGCGTGGATTGACCTCCTAATCTACCAAGATTGGAAGCCAAAGCGTCACATCTTTCCTTTGCCCCCAACTTTCTCTTCATAATTGCTGAGGGGCACAGGGCCCTGGGTGGGGCTTTGGTTTCCCGGGCGTTTCCGCGCCCTCCTCAGCTCCCCGCCATGGAGTGGCTTCGGTCACCCAGGCTTTATTGTGGTCGGCAGGGATGGTTCTGTGGGGGCGCTCGGTTGTGGCCTTGGCCTTGCCCGGGTCTTGGGGCTGTTCGGCCAGGCAGCTTGGGGAAAAACAACAACAACAACAACCCTTTCTGTTTTCACAACCATCTTTGGATGACCAGGGCTCAACCAGTTTTATACAATTTGCATGATTATTAGATTGTCCTAAGTATTATAACGTCGGTGGGCAAATTTTTTGATGTTCACAAGAAGAAAGCTGGATGTGATGGATATGAGCTGCTTGAGCAATATGTGTAGAGTTAATCGTAGAGACAGATGGAGAAATGAAGAGATACGTAGGAGAGTAGGGCATCAGGAACATTTGTCGGTCAGAGTGGACAGAAGGGTGCTTAGCTGGTATGGTCATGTTGAATGAATGGAAAATGAAAGGCTAACAAAGATAATATGAGTCAGATAAAAGGGGAGATAGAGGGGTAGGAAGACCCCCATTGAGATGGAGACACTCTTAAGACAAGTTTTGGGTGATAGAGGATTGAATATAGATCAAGGAAGGGAAGTGGTAATAAACAGGAATTAATGGAGAATGCTTGTGAATAGATGAGTGAACACATTTGGGAGAAGGGGTCGGGCGCCAGTTGGACTATATAATAGTCCGTCAGGCGCCTGGCCCTGGGCGCCGGTATATATAAAGGGTGCGCCTGGAAGTGTGGGTGGCTGGCTTGCGGTTTGGCCTCGCTGTATGTCTGCCTGCTGAGACCGGCACTTCTCAGGGTGGTCGGGGGCCGGAGTAGTGCTGGAGGGACCTTGGCGATCCCTGGTCTCTGGGTCTTTTCCTGGGTGACCTACATGTGTGTGAATTTGTGTTTTGTTTTTGTGTGTTCATTGTTTTCTGTTGTGCTGTGTTGCCCCTGTTCGGACTCGGTCCCTCTAAAAATAGATAAAAAGGAAGAATGAAAAGAAATATAGAAAAAATGGGGAATGGGCCTGAGTACATACATACAATACATACCTGGTGTAATAATAATAATAATAATAATTCTTTATTCCAGACACATAAGATAGATACAGTATAAATACAGTACGACCTAATGGTCCATATCACATACACTTCTCGTCAGAGCACAGATAATAATTATACACAAAGATATATTAATAAAGACACAATAAAATAAAAAATACAGTAGGCCTATTTACAGAATAGAGCACATATCACATTTTGTCACAATATAACACAGATAGGCTAACTAAGGCTATTGCTCAATGTTGGTTAACACCTATTGCACAGATCATTGCTCATAGTTCAATTAGACCTATATATTACATTACAGTACATACTATGTGTGCAGCAGCTTCTGCCAGTGAGATATAATACGGGATTCATAGATATGATCACTAGACCAAAGAGCTACAATCAGCGTGTTACTGGAGGATTGCAGTCGCTGCGAAAAGCTGTACACCAGTCTCCTGATGACAGCCCGACAGCACTGCACATCCAACAGTGTGCACACCATACTAGTGCTTTCATATTTAGAGAGACCAATGAACATCTTGAGTATATTATGATAGGATGTACACAGACCATTTATGGTGGCTCTCTTATACTTCCACCACAAATGGGCCGTGTACATAGAGGAACAATATGTCCGGAACAAAGTGACTTTAGTTTCCCAATTACACATGTGGAATTTTCTCAAGATGGTGTTACCACGTAAATATAGCTGTCTGCGCTGACGGCCGATATCTGCATCATCTGAGCAATCGTTTGAGATAATGTGTCCCAGGTATTTTATTTTGTTTACTTCTTGAATAATTTGATTATTGAGTGAGAAATTTGGCAGTTTACTTTTATACAGTAATTTTGATCTAAATATAAGAACAGCACTTTTCAGTGGGTTGAATTTAACACAATGTTTACTACCAAAAGATTCACATATATCAAGAAGTTTGCTCAGACCCGCAGAAGACGGTGCAATAATGACCAGATCATCAGCATACATGAGATGGTTGATGATTTTATTCCCACCATAACATCCAATCTGCTCTTTATTCAATTTATCACTTAATTCATCCATATATACATTGAATAAGTAAGGTGAGAGAATACTACCCTGTCTCACTCCATTGGTTACTGTAAAGGAATCCGAAATAATGTTACCCCATCTTACATTAAATGTTTGATTGGCGTACCAGTACTTCAAGATTCTCAGTATATAGGATGGCACTCCCCTTGTTGCTAATTTATCAAACAGGATATTGTGGCAGACTCTGTCAAATGCCTTACTAGCATCAAGAAAGCATGCAAAAATAGAGCTGTTCATTTTGATGTACCCATCCACTAGCTCCTTCAGAGTGTAGATGCACTGGTCCGTACCATGATTCTTTTTAAAACCAAATTGATTACTATTAGTTGAGATATACACTGAGATTCTGTCTAAAATGATTAACTCTAGTATCTTACTTACAATACTGGCAAGGGCAATAGGTCTATAGTTGTCTTTTGATGTAATTTTGCCAGCCTTGTCTTTAATTACTGGTATCAAGGTAACGGACATCATAGATTCTGGTAGGAAACCATGGATTAGAAAGCTGGTAAAGCAACTGCTGAGTTTCTCCAAGAGGAGAGTGGAGGAGTACTTCAAATGTTCAGCATATATACCATCAAAACCACAGGATTTGTTAGCATCTAGCCTACTTATTGCAGCCTTGATTTTTTCACTTGTAACTTTAATTGTGTCATATTTTTCTTCTTTGTTACACTCTGTTGTAGCAGCAATGGTATTTCCTTGGTGCCCAACAGAGTTAAACAAAGTTTGGTAATGTGTTTTCCAAAGATTGGCTATGTTATTAGTACCAGAGATCCCATCTACACTAACGGGTAGAGGTGTGCAGCTATTATGCATTTTTTTAATATCCTTCCAGAAGGCCAATGTGTCTTTGCTAGCAAAGTTTTTGGCCAATGCTTCTCTTCTTAATACATTTTCATTGTTTTTTATATATCTGATTGCATACTTGCATCTAGCCTTTAGTCTGGTGAACATGTCAAAAATGGGTCCCTGTCTCGGTTTGTTATGATCCAGCCATACACTACGAGCATCTCGGGATGCCTGGTATAGTTCTGAAACATGGTCATTCCACCCAGGTTTGTTAAAAGAGTAATTTTTGTTATGCTTGTGAAATACTATGTCACTAGCCTTAGTAAGACAAGATATAATATTATTGTACAGCTTGCTGACTTCTTCTCGATGACTAGCATTAACACAATTGGGGTCTTCACAGGTAATGGCATCCTCACTGCCAGGATCAAGCTCAGAAAGGAGAGTGTGTGTTAAAGTGCAAAATTGCTCACACTCCTCCTCGTCAAGCCCGCCCCATGGCAGTTTTGGATTTACACTATTGTTTGACTGGGTTAATTCTGGCGCTCTTTCCAAACTAGCTGTTAAGGTCAATGGGATATGATCTTCATCTGTATATGTATACTGAATTTCCATATTTGTTATCATATCATGGAAATCAGCACTAGCTACGGTATGATCTAGCCAAGACGTTGAGCCCCATGCTGCACTGACACATGTGTAACTACTATGAGGGAGCATGAGCTGAGAAGAGATAATTAGATCATGCTCACCACAGAAGTTAGTCATATGACTAGCAAACAGAGAGTTACTCATGTCCTTCAGATTAGCATTCCAGTCCCCTATTACAGAGTAGCAGGTGGTATTTAGTTCTTGTAAAAGAGCACTTAGCTCTCCAAGGCATTCCAGGTATTGTTCTTCATTTTCATTACATTGGTAGGGCAAGTACACACTAAGAATAACTACTTTCCGTTGGATATCTTCTATTTCTATACCTGTACACCATGGTAAATTTGTTACAAGTGGTTTAACCCGGCTGTCTAAAGAGTCCCTCCACAAAATAGCTACTCCTCCCGGTGGGTGACCTGCTACTAGACCATCCATAGCATCGGTTGTCGAGACCCCAAACCCATGAAAATTATCACAGATAGTACTGAGGTTACCCAAATCCTGTTTAAAATACCAAGTCTCCTGCAGGCACACAATATCACTGGTATTAAATACGTCTACTACATCAGGGCGTAGGAGAAGCCCTCTGTTGGTTTTAGGGAGCCCCCTACAGTTATAAGTAGCAATACGCAAATTGTTGGGAGATGAAGTAGACTTTATATCCATGATTAAGAGTTGTTGGGAGGGTGGGTTACCGTAGTTATAGAGTCCTCATTTGTTGATACCGGTACCTGTGCCCTACGTTCTCTCCACCAGTACACCGATGCTTCCTCTGGCCAAAGTTCTTCATCCATAAACACCTCGGGATTTGGACACTCGCAGTTTATTCTGAATGAAATATATGTGTGCCTATCAGACCAGGGAATAATTGGTTCAACATCCATACTAAGACTGAGTTTATTGGAGAGATATTCTTTCAAGTCGGATGCCGTCACTCCTGGCTTAAAACCTGTCGCGAATACTTTGGCTATGCGTGATCTTTTCACTTTTTTAACTGTACTTATCCCCGTACTTTTATTTTTACCCTTAATCCCCTGATGCATAAAGTTCCTAGGTTGAATTTGCACAGCCATAGAATTCCTAACATTGTTTGTGGTACCAGTACCGGTACCTCCATTCAGCCTCTGTTCCCCCTCAGGTATGTGATGAGTTTTACCTTTGGTGGAATGTACCCTAAACCATTGTCCTTGAACAGTACCCTCCCCCTTATCACCTGAGGGTGGAGGCGTTGTGATCCTGTCGATAGGGGTTGTCGTCGAGCTCCTTCCCGTCGCAAGTGCTGTAGTGATGCCTTGCGCGTTGCCTGTACTTACAGCTACATTATAGGCCCCAGGTGTTGCTATACTCATTATAGCGGGTGTACCGCTTCCGACGCTCCTCACTGCAGGGTAGACTTCATTAATTTCCTCAGTGGCAGAAGTTACGTTGATGTTAGGCCTACCTCGGGTTGTCTCGTTGGTTCTACTCGTTATGGCTGTGGCTTCCTGTGTGATGGAGGAGGCGCCACTGGCACCTGGTGTGGAGCAGCTGGTGGTGGCATCAGTAATTTCCCCTGTGGCAAAGGTTTCAACGGAGTTAGACCTCCCTCGGGTTGTCTCGTCGGAGTCGTCGCCGTCGGTTCTGATCGTTGTGTCGTGGACAGTTGTGGATGTGGCCGTGGTCTCCTGTGTAGTGGAGGGGGCGCTATCTGATGTAGTGCGGCTGGTAGTGGACACTGCAGGTGTGGTATTTATAGGCTCTGGATTAGTGTCATTTACAGATGCAGTAGGCCTAGGCCTATTTGAGGGAAAGCCACCTGAAGATATTAAATTTCCTTGGGATTGGCTGTAGTCCTCAATCACTAGCACTCTACTACTCAGATCACCAGTTGCACTCAATAAGTCCTTCATACAGTCATTTTGGGCTGAGGAACACTTTCTCAGATTAGAAACTTCTGACTGAGTTTTCTTGATCTCACTAAGGAGCACAGTAACGTCAACATGATCAAATTGGATGGGTGGGAGTTTACCAAGGTTATGGGCAACAAATGTAGGTATATTATTACCTTTTTCCAGAATCAGCTTAATTATGTCTTTAATATTCTCACTATTTTTGTTGGGACCCTGTCTTTTCCTGTTCCGGTCACTATTGTCGTCAGCACACAGTTCAAACAGTCTATTCTTGGAGGACACAATCACTTCCTCATCATAGAATTCAACACACAATTTTGTTAACACGTCAGTACTCAGAAAATTGGATTTATTAGTCAGGAAACACAGTAGCTCATCGATAATAAGTCCATCTTGGGAGGGGTAAGTTGGTCCCTGGCTTGAGATTGTCTCTTCGGGAGCCATGTTGTTGTGATCACTTTTCGACGGCACTTTATTTAGAGTAAATTCACACACTCCATTAACACCTTACGAGCGGCCTATGCGGTTTATTTATATGTACCGCCCAGCGGGGTGTTTTTAGCCAAAATAGGGCTGTTTACGTGATCATTTTCATGCCTAAATAAGACCCAGAACGTAAAACAAGTACCTATCCCTGAAAGGGCATAAACAGAGCTTTCGAATGACACCATAACGATCCTTTTATGATGGCTAGTTTTCTTGCAATAACCGTGCAACGCGAGTGCAAAAAGCATGTAATTAGCCACTTTCCCGATACAATTCCTTATATAGCGAGTGAGAGAGGGAGGAGGGAGCTGGGATTCGTGTCAGTATGTTCGCCGCGGTGGTCTGGAGCAGTCATACGCTCGCTACTCTCCTGCCACCACTTGTCTCTCTCTCTCAGCAACATTACGTGCTGAAATTGCCACTCGACCTATGTCGAGCGCCGCCACATAGTCCAGCTTTATTAAATACGACTTATGTGGTGAACCGCTAATTAAGGGTTAAGAAACTACTATGTCCTTTATCAGAGTGTGAACACTAGGTATTCATGCACCTATGTGACAGGTAGAGTACTTGCTGGATGGCCCATTATGTGGAAAATGTGAGGTGAAAACTGGAGTCTAATCACACCGTCACACCATACTTCTTCTTCTTCATAATGCCTTAGGTCATATATGTGATAACTGTTTATCTTTCATAACATTGCTTTAGTGAAAACAGGTACTGTATTTATATAATAGTATGAATGCACACATACAAAATTGATGATTTATACATTTAGTCTACTTTAAGAATATATCTATATTCTTTTTTTGCCAGACGCCGTTATTTCCGAGAAGGGGTGGCCATGAAGATTAGGCGTTTTTCACGAATTGCTAGGTCAAGTTGCCCTGGCTTGACATCTACCAATAACATTTTGACAGTGAGGATTCGATCAGCCGACCCTTTGATCAGCAGCCGACGCTCTACTGACTATTATTTTTTATGACTATTTATATTATTATTATTATTATTATTATTATTATTATTATTATTATTTTCTTTTTTAGAGCAATGAGGTGGGAGGCAGTGCCCACATGGAGAAGGAAGGTCTGATGCGTAGCCTGACATTTCTTGAGCAGTCTGGCCTAGATATTGGAGTGCTTGTCACCGACAGGCATCCCCAAATCCAAAAGTACCTCAGAGAACACAAGAAAGGCATCACCCACTACTATGATGTTTGGCATTGTGCTAAAGGTATGTAGTTCTCATTTTACTCAATGTATGTATGTATAATACTTTGGCCTTGTCCCCATTTCTTTTCCTATTTTTTTTTCTTTTTTATATAAATTTTTCTTTGTTTTTTTTTTTTCATTATTTTACTCAATGTACTGTACTATAATCTGATTTTTTTTTTCATTAGTATATATTTTTTTAAATATATTTATGATCATTATCACAACAATAGTCAAATTTATGTCCTGAAACTGAAACACTGTGGGAGGGAACTGACGACCATTCAGTCACAGACAGCCACTCTATAAACTTTGCGACGACTTGTGGCACGTTGGTGTAGTGACTAGAGTCTTGGACTTCCACCATGAAGGTCCCAGGATTGCAGCCACGCTCGGCGCAGTTAAGGTTTTTCACAAGCACCGAGTTATTACCATCCCCCATGAGAAAGGGGCGGAGTTGTAGTACAGGACCCCAATGGAAATACACCTAATCTCCTTAGCTGGTTTAGCTTGCACTAGTTTTAAGAACTATTAATATTATGCGGGGAATATCACTTTTAATATGGTCTGTGTTGTGGGTTGGTGGAGGTAACTTCAAAACTAAAACAAGTACAATAAAAAGGCACGGCCTAGGCCAATCTCTTGGTGGGATGGAAGTGCACGGTGTTGAAAATTGCATCATCAAACAGGAGCAAATTCCATATATTTGAGTATTTATTCATAATAATATTGGTATTTACAGGTATATCAAAGAAGGTGGAACAGTTAGCCAGAGTAAGAGACTGCGAGGATGTTGGTCTTTGGAAGAAGAGCATCATCAACCACCTCTACTGCATGGCAGCAACTTCCAAAACTGGCAATGAAAGAGTCGGTAAATGGATCTCCATAATTAATCATGTTCAAAATATTCATCATGAAAATTTAAATTTTCCTGCATGTTTGCATGAACCTCTGACAAGCCATGCAAGAGTTTGGCTACAGCCTTGTAAGTACTTCAATCCTTGAAACCTGATCCTAACTTAATTACCCCCCCCCTTCCCTTTTTATTTTATTTTGTAAATATAGTATCTAAGTAGAGATGTTTGTGGACATGATGTCATAAGAACAAATACTTCCAAAGCTCTTCTCAAAGCAAGTCCCATTTTAGCATTTATTTTTCAAGTTAACAAGTTTCAATTGTGCTTCACTATTCCTGATAATGTCTTCAGATATAATAGAGAAACCTTTGTCATATTTGTTCCTGTAATTTGTTCTTATAGTCAACCCAGTACTGCACCAAAGTATCCTGTTTTGCCAGCCTGCATTTACTTAACAAGACTTCTAACTTAGCTTACATTTGGAATCCCATTACTCCATCAGACAGTACACTAGGACTATACGGCTGGGAAAGTGTAGATTGCAGAGAAGGGGTTTTGTATATAGAGGAAGCTATTGGAGTGGCTTCATGTGTTATTAGTCTGTATATGTCGTCAAGGTATCCCCGACTAGGTGCGAACATGAAATGCATGCTGGGACGTAGTACCACACCCACTAAATGTCCACCCAGGTCAAGCAGATTTACATGTGGGCGTGCTCTCCACTCGACCGCCGCGGCTCGGTTCTTGACTATTCGTGACAGTAATGGTAATAGGATAAGAAAGTACAGTTTTCTTTTATCAATTTCTAGATGTTTTGACTTTTCAAATTGCAAAAACCACTTCATATAGTGTTAATTAATATTACCGAAAGACCTTCCTTCACATGCTCTCTATTGCACTTACTCACCTTGGGTTTTGCAATTGATCAGCTTTATATATAATATCATAATACTTTTTTTTTCCCTTGTGAAGATTACACATTTCTGAGCATGACATAATATAAGTGTGACTGTTGTTGTTGTCGTTCCTTAAGCTGCCTGGGCGAACACCCCCGAGTCCCTAAGGCCATGGCCACGGTCGGGCTTTCCCTCGGAGCTCTCAAGGAGTGTAGATTATGTTGTTGCCGTAAATGATTGTGTGAAATGCAGTCTTCTAGGATGTGTCTCATGGTATGGGGTGCTGTGTTACATCCTGGGCAGGTTTTTTCGACGGAGACATGCAGTCTCTGATGGTAGCTCCAAAGAGCTGGATGGTGTGGCCATTTCATTGTGTGGTTGTATTCAACAGTTTTCATTTCCATGAAGGGTCAGGTAATGCATCCTCTGTATTTTTCATTTTCACTTGGTAGATGCAGTATACAGCATACTGTATCACACACAAATACTGTCATCATTGTTTCCAGGTGTTGTATGGCCAAGAAGAGTGTCTAATGTCAGAATGGTGATAACTATTGTATTAGTTAACTTACCTGAAGATGATAATGACTTTGAAAGGCTTGCACATTTGTGTACAAGGCTTCTTATACATATTTTCACTTTTGCAGGTACAAAATCCGCCACACAACTAGAGAGCATCCTAACAAGAAAGGGCTTCCTGAATGACGTGAAGAAGTTGAGTCCACTTCATCAGACTTCACATTTAGAGGCATTTCACAGCGTTATTCTGAAATTTGCCCCACAGAATGTCTCATTCTCACACAATGGCATGTTGTGCAGGTAATGGTCAAGCTGTCAAAATTTGTGGTTCAATGTCAACACAAAGCCCAGTCATTCCAACCCAACTTTCTTACTAGCTTAGCTTAATCTAACCGAACATTATCTACCCTACTCTAATCCAAAATAGCCTTGTCTAACCTAACCTACCCTACCTAAACATGGCAGGTGCCCAACCCCGAAAAGGGTTGAAATAGGGGAGCTATCCCCCCGCCAAAGGCGGCTTTCTAGGGCCTTTCCTAGCTGATGCTGAGAGGATTGGGTTCTAGTCATGTGGTGATGGGCTGGTCTATCAGAGTGAGAACTGAGCAATCTCTGCCATACCCATAGCTTACTCTGACTGTTCCTTTTACTTATATATTTTCTAAATCTCAAGTGACGGCGTCTCTAACGTGGATTGACCTCCCAATCTACCAAGATTGGAAGCCAAAGTGTCACATTTTTTCCCTTGCCCCTCAACTTTCTCTTCATAATTGCTGAGGGGCACAGGGCCCTGGGTGGGGCTTTGGTTTCCCGGGCGTTTCCGCACCCTCCTCAAGCTCCCCGCCATGGAGTGGCTTCGGTCACCCAGGCTTTATTGTGGTCGGCGGGGAGGGTTCTGTGGGGGCGCTCAGTTATGGCCTTGGCCTTGCTCAGGGCCTTGGGGCTGTTCGGCCAGGCAGCTTGGGGAACAACAACAACAACAACAACAACAACCCTACCTAAACAAAACTAACCTAACCTAACCTAACATAAATGTAGCAGGAGATGAGTTGTAGGCTACAACCAGTAATTATGTATATATGTACGTATTGTAAGATGAAATATTTCAATAATATTTGCATTCAAAATATATATTTCAAAATCTTAGCAAACAATCTGAAAATGGTGTGAAGTATTAACCCTTTACGAGCGGCCTATGCGGTTTATTTATATGTACCGCCCAGCGGGGTGTTTTTAGCCAAAATAGGGCTGTTTACGTGATCATTTTCATGCCTAAATAAGACCCAGAACGTAAAACAAGTATCTATCCCTGAAAGGGCATAAACAGAGCTTTCGAATGACACCATAACGATCCTTTTATGATGGCTAGTTTTCTTGCAATAACCGTGCAACGCGAGTGCAAAAAGCATGTAATTAGCCACTTTCCCGATACAATTCCGTATATAGCGAGTGAGAGAGGTAGGAGGGAGGTGAGATTCGTGTCAGTAGGTTCGCCGCGGTGGTCTGGAGCAGTCATACACTCGCTACTCTCCTGCCACCACTTGTCTCTCTCTCTCAGCAACATTACGTGCTGAAATTGCCACTCGAGTTATGTCGAGCGCCGCCACATAGTCCAGCTTTATTTAACTCGACTTAAGTTGCGCGCCGACTTTTAGGGGTTAAGTAGACTGCTGATAAAAGGGTCGGCAGTTCAGTTCCCAGGCCGTGCCATTGGTAGACGGCAAGAGATTGGGTATCTCGGTCTAATGACTTGTGGTAAATCTCCACTAAATTCCCTTATACAGTATCGAATATAGTGTAACGGCACGCCCAATGCCTATCCATTAGGCAGTGCTATATCATCCCTTGGCAGGTGGGGACACCCACCATCCAGATTATGTGGCCAATGTGTTGGTCACAGAATGCAGTCTTTGCTGGAAAGTGTATTGATTCATTGACCTGTTACACTTTCCAGTATCACATCAAAGTGGTTGACAATAGTATATAGCCCAGGGATGCCAGTAAGGACGTACAGCCCTGTAATTGGGAGCAGCGTTCTGCTTCCAGCAGTCATATTGGTCCCTGGAGGTAGTAATGCGGTGCTGGAGCCAGGGATTCCCACATAACTGTTGTGTAACAGTTGAGGATAACCCTTTCTGTCTTCACAACCATCTTTGGATGACCAGGGCTCACACGTGCATGCATGTCTGTCATGTGTGCGTGTATCTAGGTATTTTATAATATATTTTTGATTTCTCCAATTGGATTTTGAGCAGATCCTCTTCTGGAGTGTGATCCTTGACTTGTTTATTTCGAGGTTGGTCTCTTGACTTGACCATGAGGAGATTGCATTTGTGTCTGTGATTGTATCAAGATTGTTTGGTAGTTAATTGTATAGTTTAATAAATGGTATGTATGTATGTATCCCATTGTCATTCTTGGTCTACCTCTACTCGTCTCTCTGCCCACTTTGAAAGATCTGATTATCTTCACCCACTTGCTTTAATTTATCCTTCCTGTGTGTCTAAACCAATACAGCCTACCAGTGCACATCACATATTACCCCAATAACCAAACGGTTCATTAACTCTTCAGTTGATACTTGGATGTCACTAGTAAAATCCCAGTCATTTCACAAGTACAGTATATTATACATTTCTGTTCACCATCATTTTCATAATATGCCTCCATTTACACTGTTTACCCCTTAGAAGCTGAAATTCATATGCTTCATAGTCTTTTTCCAACACCTACTTGGCATTCATATTATGTATATTTTATGCGCATGGCCTGGGGAGCTGGTGTCAGTATGAAACGGGCTATGCCTGGTGGTACGACTGAGGTTTAAATATATCAGGGTTCTTATTCATTGGACTAGTAATGGCATAAATGCTACAACGGAAAGCGCTAGATCCAAGCTCTGATGTATATTCCCAGTGAACAAAGAACACAAATACTCTCCAGAGTTCTATATGCAATAATAGGTTATCAAACTCTCAATAAATGTGCGTCTACTCTAGGCTTAATGTTATGTGAAAACAGCCTATTACTACCTATAACCGAAGGTGCTTGGTTATGGTATGCAAAGTAAGGTGGTAAGAGAAGTTACAGCTTACGTTACTTTAATCAATAAATGTCAGGCACTCCTGCATGAAAGAAAGTGCACTAAAGTCCTTCAACACCAACAAGGAATCTTCTTTAAATGTTAGATGCTATCAAGATGCTCGAATCGGAAATGGAACCCAAAAAGGCTGGCAGCGGAACAATGCTCGTGCAGGCTATGCACACAAAAGGCAGGAGATATAATGCAGTCGGAGCCAAGAATATCCTAAACGCCACAACAATAATAATAATCGCCACGACAATGCAGTATTCCTATCAACAAAAAGAGCCTAAGTCGTTTGTGTCTCAATACATCAAACTAGGCTGCGAAATGCTTGTGTAATCATAAACGGGTATGCATAAAAAGAGTAATTGGTTTAATATACTTAATGTCTACTGTGACTGATAAAGTCTAGCTAGAGTCAATGATACGAGATACTGGTGCGCATGGCATGCCGCATAGCCTAGTGCAAATCTCAAGTCTGTGCGTCAAGTATTACGTTATAATGAAGGGTAGCTCTCTTGAGAAACCTTAATACCGAAGTATTAAGCATTCTCCTGGCGTACCTCAAAGATAAACAACGAGCTTAGAACGGTGCAGAATGGTATAGGCAAAAAGCCCTCATTCGTGCATGCTCTATTCTCAATGGCACACAGACTGGAATTTACCCAATCAACTCCAGTTCTCAGGTATGTCGTGCAGCTTTTAACTAAAGCCAGCACCCATCGGAAACAATACCTTATAGTATCAGACTCCTAGTCTAGCATTATCTAATCCAGCAGAACACTAATAATTATAGGAAGCAGTACTGAACAATATGAATGCCAACCAATGCTTCGTGATCAACTTATCTTAACAACTAAAATACATGGGTTATATAAGACCTTAACGCACAATACAACTGGCCAGCATGAAGCTGATTATGCAGAGTTAACCAGAGGGGGTATAATATTAATAAAAGGTGGTGAAAGATATGGAAAATGAGAGAGATAGGCAGAGGAAAAGGTTCTCAGGGGAAGAGAGGGGGACAGGTATCAAAGGGATAAGAGGGATGCGTTCTAGAAACCAGATCTGAGGGAGAGAGTAGCGAGGGAGCTGTATATGTACTAGCACTAGCTCGAACCGCGTAGAAAAGCGGTAACAAGTCCTCTAGCCAATGCTAAAGAAGCTAGCTAAACATGACGTCACCAAGCATGGTAAAAAACTCCTCCAACGAATCCCCACGAGGCCAGCTAGCTATGACGTCATCGAGTATAGCAAAACACTGAGCGCCTCCCCACACTCTCTTCTACTCTCTCTCTCTCTCTGTCTCTCAAATCCTATCATTACTACTTAATGATAAAACATATACTTTGCAATTAAATATATAAAGCCTTGACATGGGTGAAAACAAAGAGCCTTTCTGGACTGCCCATGACACAAGCTTTCATATGAAATAAAGCACACAACAATACACCAACTGTAGCCACATCCACTGCCCTGGCGATCCTAGCGAGTCACTGTAGGACAAGCCATGCGGTTCTAACGGAGTGGTTAACGTTACACCCCCCCAAGATTTTTCTCAGAGGCCCAAGGCTCACAAAAATCTGATTGTTAGAACCCATGCTATATCTCTACTTCCCATCACCCAGCAGCAGTAAAATATCTGGCACAGTTCTCAACAAAACATTTTACAAAATTATAACCTTCCCCAACACAATAGGTTAAATCATATGTAGTTATGCTCCTCAAGAGCGAGCTTCTCTAGCCCAGCATTCTGAGAGGAGTGCAACTCAGAATTACTGCTATAACATACTGAAAAAATTCAACTATCAAAGAAAGAGTTTTTATTTGATTTTTATGTTTTTAATTTGTTTATTTCGGCTGCACTATAGGGGCAAGCCTAGTTTTTTCTTCTATACCAAACGCTCAGCTCCTGCTTTACGACCCAATACGCTGGGCTACAACCGCGAGCCAAAAAGCACCAAGCGCAAAATACTATTCAAACTAAAGCAGGAGGCTACCCGTGTGTCAATCTACCCAGGATCATATACCCTTGAAAGACAATCTGCAACCACATTGTCACAACCGGCAATATGGCGTATGTCCAGGTTATATACCAATAACCTTAGTGACCACCTGGTCAGCCTCATATTCCGATTGTGAAACTGGTCCAAGAACTTGAGAGGGTGATGATCTGTGTAAACTACAACGACCGGACCATAGGCTGGAACATAGACCTCGAAATGCCCAAGCACAACAGCCAGTAGCTCCTTCTCGACAACAGAGCAGCTCCCCTGGGCTGAATTGAACTTCTCCGAGCAGAAACTAACGGGATGCTCCAGCCCATCATCGTCCTCTTGCATAAGGACGGCACCAGCCCCCACACCACTAGCATCCGTTGCTAGTTGGAAATGTAGGCTAAAGTCAGGGGCCCTGAGGATCGGGTGAGTGCACAACAGGTGTTTTACTACTCTAAACGCCTTCTCACACTCAGGCGCCCATTTGACTTTCTTATCCTTCCAGTTATCCTCCACCTGAGCTTGACTGTCCCGTTCTCCTTCTCCACCTTGACTGCTAAACGTCATCACAGGCACAGTGAGAGGCTCAGGGGGGTGCCTCACATACTCCTTCATGAGATTAACGTGACATAACTGATTGCGCTTACATCTGTCTGGAGCGGCCACCAAGCAATCCAGGTCCGATAGCCTCTCAACCACCCTATAAGGACCAGTGTACTTCGCAGATAAGGGATGACTTACAAGGGGCGGTAGAATCAACACCTCCTGACCCACGTGAAACTCCCTGAGTTTAACCTTGAGGTCGTACCTGTCCTTCATGAGGGCCTGAGAGCTAGTCAAATAACGGCCAGCCAACTCCAGACTGCGCAACATCCGTTCTCGACTGTCGAGGACATACTTGAGCTTAGAACAAGGTTTTTCTGCGCCCTCCCATATTTCTTCAACCATACGGAGAGGCCCTCTGACACGGTGTCCAAAGACGAGCTCATTAGGGCTGAATCCCAAACTTTCCCCAGGTACCTCCCGTGCAGCAAATGAAACATATGGCAGGCCAAGATCCCAACCCTTCCCATCCTCAAAGCAACAACAACGAAGCATAGATTTCAAGGCTGAGTGCCATCGCTCTAACACACCCTGGCTCTCCGGATGATACGCAGATGACACAACCGTAACAATCCCATGCTACGGCATTGCTCGAACAAAGAGGCTAGAAGTGAAGTTGGATCCTTGGTCTGACTGAATCCCCTGCGGGTAACCATACCGGGAAAAATACACTAGCAAGCTTCGGACCACCGTCTTCGCTGACCCATTTCTCATAGGGTACGCGTCAGAATACCTTGTTGCTACATCTCCCGACTGTGCATCACTGTCCTCCTCCAACTCGACAGCACCGGTACCACATTCAAGAACCTCCGGGTCTTCTAATTGCAATTTACGAATGTTCGAAGGAGCAAGCTTATCTAAGTATTTGCGAAACAACTCATGCCCCCCTCCTACAATGAATTTAGCCTCCCGTTGCTCTCTCTGTGTATCGTTGCTGTCTCTTCGTCTTTTTAAGCCCATCCTCTGCCTTCTTACTAACAGTTAATGGGTCTTCTCCAGACTCGAAAATTGGTCCTAATAATGAGTCCCCGAGAATGTCCGTTGATACTAAACTCTCAACCGCATCAACTTTCAACACCTTCTCGGTACCTTTCCTCCGCTTGTCTAAAGACTGTTGACCAGAATGTGACTCCCTGGATGCAAGAGATCTGGTGACAACACACGCCATAGGTTGCACCGGACACTTCTCAACCCACTCCTGCTCCTCCCTACTCACGTCGGCCGGCTTCTCGGCAACGACCAAGGGTGGAGCCTCAGAAGTAGGCCCCGTAAAGTCGTTGCCGAGCAGGAGGTCGACGCCCCCAACAGGCAACTTCTCCACAATTCCTACATCCAGGTCACGAGTCACACCATCAACTTCCATCTTCATTCTTACAAGCGGGTATGACCTTGTTGCATTAACTCCCTGAACCACAACCACCCGCGCCGTATTTACAGGTTTACCAGTGAAATTCCTCAACAGTGTTTGCGATGCCCCAGTGTCACGCAAAATTCTGACCTCATGTCTTCTACCCCCCCACTCCACACAACCGAGTCCCCTGTGGTCACTAAAGGCATCACGGACAGGGAATAAGCCTTCCGGATCCTTCTGCACTGGCAGTGTATTTACCTCGGAAGAATTGCCTCTAACAAACTCCGATATCCTCTTGAACACTCCAATGCCGTGAGCAAAAGACACGGCTGCCGGAGGAGGTCGACTAGGGCACTCATTTGCCTTATGACCCTCCTGGTGGCACTTAAAACACATAAATTTTGGTTTCGGCCTATACTGTGATGTTAAAGGCCCCTGACTTTTCTCATACGGCGTGGTGTTAGGTTTGGATTCAGTTTTAGTTACATTGCTCTTTTGTTTAAATGTGTCATTGCTACGGGGAGGGGGAGGATAACGGTCCCTAGCACTTGCATCGTACTTCTGTGAGGACCCGCAACCCCGAATCAACGACAGCCGTCGATCAACCATTTCTGTTGCTTTGACTAGAGTTCTTGGGTTTTTCTCCTTTAACCCTTAAAAAGCGGCTCACCACTTAAGTCGAGTTAAATAAAGCTGGACTATGTGGCGGCGCTCGACATAACTCGAGTGGCAATTTCAGCACGTAATGTGGCTGAGAGAGAGAGACAAGTGGTGGCAGGAGACTAGCGAGCGTATGACTGCTCCAGACCACCGCGGCGAACCTACTGACACAAATCTCAGCTCCCTCCTCCCTCTCTCACTCGCTACATACTCAATTATGTACCGAAAGTACCGAATTACCTGCTTTTTGCACTCGCGTTGCACGGTTATTGCAAGAAAACTATCCATCATACAAGGATCGTTATGGTGTCATTCGAAAGCTCTGTTTATGCCCTTTCAGGGATAGATACTTGTTTTACGTTCTGGGTCTTATTTAGGCATGAAAATGATCACGTAAACAGCCCTATTTTGGCTAAAAACACCCCGCTGGGCGGTACACATAAATAAACCGCATAGGCCGCTCGTAAGGTGTTAAGTTCAAAGTTAGATCACCGCCCGTGCTCTTAAAGAACTGCGCCAACATCATTAACTGCTTAATTCCATCAAATGTTGTTACCTTCTCAGATCGGAGCCAGTTCCCCATAGCATCGGACAAGTCCCGGGCGTGTTCCAAAAAGGTGCTATCTCTTCCCTTAGTTACACCCTGGAACTTCAAACGGTATGTTTCTGGTTGCAGTTCATAAGCCCTCAGGACAGCCTCCTTGAGATCCTCATACACAATACATGACTCCAAAGGTAACGCATCGTAGGCTTTAAGACCCTTGCCTATTAATCTAGAGGATACAAGTGCTGCCCATTTATTCTCTGGCCACTGGTGTTCCTGGCACTTCTTCTCAAAGCGTGCGAAAAATTCTGTTACACCACTCTCATCAAACACCGGAACCAGTTTCAATAAGTGCGAGAGAGATTGATCATGAGCACGGTTACCAGCCCCAAGTCGCTGTCCCGTTGTCTCTACTCGCGACTTCTCTACGTCCATGTCGGCACAGTACCTAGTCGACTCTAAATCAGCTTGGATTTTTGCTAGCTCTATGTGCTGGTGACTTTTTCTCTCTTCTATCTTGGCTCTCTCATCTATCTTGGCTAATTCTAATTGCTGCTGAAGCTCACTTGTCCTTTGTTGCTGTTGATGCTGAAGCTTAGCTAATTCGAGCTGAAGCAATAATTCTGGAGTTAACCCTTGAGGAGGTGAAGGTGCTACAATGTTTGAAATTACCGGTGGTCCCCCCCAGGGGCAACCCACCCTGCCAGTCACCACCCAACTGTGGACGCGTACTCGGGGTCGGCAAACTACTGGGATGGCTGGGAGTCGAGTGCAGGGGAAGCATGGCCGAAGGGCTCTGAGCAGTCAACCCATCTCGCTCACCAGTCACCCTGCCCAGTACACACGTTATCAAGTTATCCCTGGTCATGCTGCTAGTACCCGCATGACCGATAGCTGTGGCCAGGCATTGAAGACCGTACCGATCCATACCCTCCAACCGCTCGGCATTAACAGGCCATTGCAAAAATATCCTAGCATCCTCCTCACAGTTCACCTGATTAACCATTTCATCATACTGCTGTTCCTCAGTTTCGACATTACGTACTGTGTCTCCATTCTCCTCTGATCCGGTATAAGACATGATGCTCACAAAAATTTCCCACCTCAATATTCAGAAAAGAAGCACCCCAAACTCTTATACCTCAATATACACACAAAAATTCTCGGAAATACTCAAGGGCTATACTATGTTGCAAAAAAAAAAAAAATCTTGCTGATCCCCGCAAAATATTCCCCAAAACAACAAATGTTCCCTGCTAATAAATGTAGGTTCACCAAATCCTAGGTAAGGTCGCCATTTGTTACAACTGAGGTTTAAATATATATCAGGGTTCTTATTCATTGGACTAGTAATGGCATAAATGCTACAACGGAAAGCGCTAGATCCAAGCTCTGATGTATATTCCCAGTGAACAAAGAACACAAATACTCTCCAGAGTTCTATATGCAATAATAGGTTATCAAACTCTCAATAAATGTGCGTCTACTCTAGGCTTAATGTTATGTGAAAACAGCCTATTACTACCTATAACCGAAGGTGCTTGGTTATGGTATGCAAAGTAAGGTGGTAAGAGAAGTTACAGCTTACGTTACTTTAATCAATAAATGTCAGGCACTCCTGCATGAAAGAAAGTGCACTAAAGTCCTTCAACACCAACAAGGAATCTTCTTTAAATGTTAGATGCTATCAAGATGCTCGAATCGGAAATGGAACCCAAAAAGGCTGGCAGCGGAACAATGCTCGTGCAGGCTATGCACACAAAAGGCAGGAGATATAATGCAGTCGGAGCCAAGAATATCCTAAACGCCACAACAATAATAATCGCCACGACAATGCAGTATTCCTATCAACAAAAAGAGCCTAAGTCGTTTGTGTCTCAATACATCAAACTAGGCTGCGAAATGCTTGTGTAATCATAAACGGGTATGCATAAAAAGAGTAATTGGTTTAATATACTTAATGTCTACTGTGACTGATAAAGTCTAGCTAGAGTCAATGATACGAGATACTGGTGCGCATGGCATGCCGCATAGCCTAGTGCAAATCTCAAGTCTGTGCGTCAAGTATTACGTTATAATGAAGGGTAGCTCTCTTGAGAAACCTTAATACCGAAGTATTAAGCGTTTTCCTGGCGTACCTCAAAGACAAACAACGAGCTTAGAACAGTGCAGAATGGTATAGGCAAAAAGCCCTCATTCGTGCATGCTCTATTCTCAATGGCACACAGACTGGAATTTACCCAATCAACTCCAGTTCTCAGGTATGTCGTGCAGCTTTTAACTAAAGCCAGCACCCATCGGAAACAATACCTTATAGTATCAGACTCCTAGTCTAGCATTATCTAATCCAGCAGAACACTAATAATTATAGGAAGCAGTACTGAACAATATGAATGCCAACCAATGCTTCGTGATCAACTTATCTTAACAACTAAAATACATGGGTTATATAAGACTTTAACGCACAATACAACTGGCCAGGATGAAGCTGATTATGCAGAGTTAACCAGGGGGGGTATAATATTAATAAAAGGTGGTGAAAGATATGGAAAATGAGAGAGATAGGCAGAGGAAAAGGTTCTCAGGGGAAGAGAGGGGGATAGGTATCAAAGGGATAAGAGGGATGCGTTCTAGAACCAGATCTGAGGGAGAGAGTAGCGAGGGAGCTGTATATATACTAGCACTAGCTCGAACCGCGTAGAAAAGCGGTAACAAGTCCTCTAGCCAATGCTAAATAAGCTAGCTAAACATGACGTCACCAAGCATGGTAAAAAACTCCTCCAACGAATCCCCACGAGGCCAGCCAGCTATGACGTCATCGAGTATAGCAAAACACTGCGCGCCTCCCCACACTCTCTTCTACTCTCTCTCTCTCTCAAATCCTATCATTACTACTTAACCTCTGAAGTGCGCATGGGGGTAATTGGAAACGTCCCCCTGTGCTGACGTATTTGAGGTGTTTCCGTCACTAAAATATTCATTGTGCCATTAATAGCATTAATACTTATCCATATGCACCTATTATGGGTTGATTATAAAGGTATTAACCTGAAACAACAATAAAACGAGTGAAAACCGCGTTTGGATGGTCAAAATCGGAGATATAGCCCGCGAGTTGTATAATGTATGGGTGAGGCAAACTGCTTTCCCGCCAATTTCCCCCAAGGCCACTGAGACACAGTCGATCGATACTCTCTCTCTCTCTTGCACTCGCTTGCCATCAGTGATGACAACACCCTGCTTGCAACTCGCTAATGTTAGCACGAAAATATACCTCAGAATAAGGGAATAACAGGGAAAATAGGTGATAACTGAAGGAGGAGGAAAGTGGGGAAGGAGGGGAGGTAGAGGACTGAGATTTTGCATGGCCCAGGGGCCAAACAAAAATAAAAAAATAAATTTTTTTTTTTTTTTTTTTTTTTTTTTTTCGATGTCAAAAGTTGATTTTTTTTTTCACTCACTCATAAGAGTCTCCCCGCAGTCCGCCGGGGGAACTCTTAAGAGTCTCCCTGCAGTTCCCGGGTTAATGATAAAACATATACTTTGCAATTAAATATATAAAGCCTTGACATGGGTGAAAACAAAGAGCCTTTCTGGACTGCCCATGACACAAGCTTTCATATGAAATAAAGCACACAACAATACACCAACTGTAGCCACATCCACTGCCCTGGCGATCCTAGCGAGTCACTGTAGGACAAGCCATGCGGTTCTAACGAAGTGGTTAACGTCACACTGGATATGGAGTGGGCAAGTATTGCGGTGTGTTCCGCTGCGTGTCTGCTTGCTAACACCGGAACCTCTCCGGGAGATCTTTGACCTGGGGATTGCTGGAGACTCCAATGATCCTTTATTTCTTGGTCTTCTCATGGGCAGCCTAATTAAGTCTGAATTATATGTTTGTTTTGTTTAATAATTAATTTTTCTGTTCTATCTCTGTCTTGAGTTGGCCACCCCCTATTATGGGGTATGTGCCTGAGTATATACATACATACATACATACATATTTAGTTTTATTTTTCCTAAATTGTAGACTGCAGCTGGCTGCAATGCATTTTAACGAAAATGCCGATAGGCGCCAAGCCAGAGGTGCAGATGGAAAGCCAGCGTACGAGATAAGATTCCCTAAGGCTAAGAAGGGAAGATATTCAGTTTGTGCCAAAAAAACTCCACCAACTTTTGGTAAGTATTTTCCTATTTGTGTTTTATAGGAATGAGCCATGTTCGTAAGGTCCCGTGTTCAATTAACATATTTTCATACAGGTACTGTATTTAGATTTAATATTCTGGATGGTGTTGCCACACATTACCTCACTAGGTATACCTTTCCATAAATGTACACTTCTTAATGCGTGTCTGCGTGGACATACATACATAAAATTATAGACCGATTTTTCCACACGTGTGATTCCAGTCTCACGTCCTAAGGGCAGCGCTCCAGGCAGCCCTGTTCAGAGCTGCCTCAGTGTCACGTTTTTTTAATTAAAGCTCAGACCAAATGGTCTGATCCCACGTCTGTCTTGGTCTACCCCTTGGTGCAGCTCCCTCCACATGTGGAACTATCCTAGCCTGCTTCTACGCATTTCATCACTGACACTCTTGATACCCAACCATCTCCTCAGATCTTCACTGTATTCTTTTTTTTCAACTGGCAGTAAATAGCAAAGTCTCCATCAATATTTCTCAGATATTTTGGTGATTTGTTAGTGAAATATGGTGCTAATTATATAAACTTGGTCTTGTGAACTCCAGCACGAACTGTAAACTCCTCACTCTAACTGCTGTTTGTGAATCCTCGTACAGTACATCTGCATTATCACAAGAACCAGCCACTCATAATAGATATGCTGCCTAATATTGCCTCACACAATCATGATCAATTTCATCCGGTGAAAATAAATGAGTTAAATAATACAGATGTATGAAACATTAGTTTTATATTTGAAGGTATGACATTGCACTGGAACAGAGGTTATATTATATCTGTTTTCATTTATTACATTTATTATGTGGTACTACCCACCCCCTAAAAAAAAAAAAAAAAAAAAAATGGGGTAGGTGCCAGGGTATATACTGTAGATAGATAGATAGACTATCGTTAGGTATCGGGTATTTAATTAAGCTAAAGAGAGTGTCCTACTTGAGCTTAATACACTATAGTACATTATTTTCATCTGGATCTAGACTAGATCTGGACTAGATCTGGACTAGACCATGCCCACTTTCTGACGTCATCACCGTTGTCTGTGTATAGTAGTCAAACATTAGGCTGCATGGATCGGCATATGGATATTTTGGTATAACAAACTATATCTTCACAACAATTATATACATTGTCTTTATAATTCCCCATTAAAAGCAGACTAGTTATTAGAAGCTACTTGTTTTTTTAAGTTGCAATATAAATATGCCTATATGAATAATGATGAGTATAAGACGAATTACACGATAACAGTGTATTCACAACTGCTTAAAATTGTAGTAGCTAAAATAAACTGTTATTGTGTGTAATTTGACTTGTACTCAACATATTTAATGCAAGTATATTTGCATTGGAAATTTTGAAAATATCAGTAGCTTCTACTACCTAATTGCATTTAATCAGGTATTACAAAAGACTGTAGATCAGGCAAGGGAGGTGGTGGTAGACATGAATGAATGGAGAATGCTTGTGAATAGATGAATGTAAACGCGGTTGTTTGGGAGAGAGGGTCGGGCGCTGGGTGGACTAGATAATAGTCCGTCAGGCGCCTGGCCCGGGGAGACGATGGTAGTGAAGGGTGCGCCTGGAAGAATGGTGGGTGGGCTTGTGGTGGAAAGCTTCGCTGTGGGTCTGCTTGCGGAACTTGGCGCCTCTCCGGGGGATCTGGGACCTGGGAATCTTAACTGGAGACCCCAAATGGGCCTGGATCTCTGAATATGTCTCCTGGACGACCTAGATGTGTGTGATTTTATGTTCCGTTTTTTTTGTTTATGTTTGAAATGACCCTGTTCGGGCTCTGTCTTGAGTCGGCCACCCCCATAAAAAAAAAAAATGGGGGCCAATGTATATAATGGTTGTAAAAATAGTTTAGTAAAACTTAAAATTCATATAACGATCCACACAGCCTAATTTTAAACTACATAGACAATGGTGATGACGTCAGACAGTGGACGTGGTTTAGTCAGATATCGACATGAAACATACTTTATTAATTTTAATATTTTCTTATATTTTTAAATTCAGATTATGTGGACAGTCACCTGGGCCTCTTGTTCACCGAGGTATTGAGGAACCCGGGACCTTTCAAAGACCTGCATGGAGAAGTGGTGGACCCAGGTGCTCTGTGTGCCACATTACCCCGACCTGATAAAAGTGAGGCTGTGGCCCACTTCCAGACCCGCTTCAGTCAGGGATCTTCATCCAGCACTGGTAACTTGAATCCCTGATAATGTCCAGTGTCCGATGGGTACTCTTTCCGTATACGGAGGACGATGCATGAAGGAAGGGTTACTCGGATGTTCTTCCCAAGATAACCCCAGCACCACCGAACAAAGTGCCTATATGCTGCATACCTGTAGCGCCTGAAATAAATCACAATTTGTCTTGATAGCCTAATGATTAGTGCGCAGAATTTTGGTGTGAGTATCCTAGGTTCGAGTCCTTAGAGAACCACCTATATTCATTAAGTTTCATTAATTTCATTAATTAGGAATATTTTTATGTTAATTGTGTGTTGGTAAATATCTATCATATTATGGATTATGTGTTGGTGACAAGGGAAAGATTGTGTTGACTGATAGATGTGCAATGTGCTGAGAGATGAGGCTGATGGTTTGTCTGATCATTATCTAGTGAAGGGAAAGCTGAGAGAAATAGAGGATGAATGGCAACAGTTTAAGGAAGGGGTGAAAGCAAGCGAAGAGGAATTATGTGGTAAAAGGAGAGTGAATGGCATATGTATCAGGAAGGGAAGCGAGTGGTGGAATGATACTGAGAGAAAGGCAGTTAAAACGAAGAGACTTGTTTGAGAGGGTTTTACGGGATGGAAATGGAGGTGGGGTCAAAGATTGTGAAAGAATTTTGAGGGATGTAAGAAGATGTTCTGGAAGGAGGTAAATGAGTAAGGAAAGGAGAACAAAATAGGGAAGTGTCGGCGAAAGATGCAAATGGAGAGTTATTAGTTGAAGGTGTGTAAATGAGGAGAAGATGTGGTGAGTAGGGTACTGTATTTTGAGTCTTCGCTAAATGTAAGAGACGGAAAAGAGGCAGTGATTGGAGCAGTGGTGGTGTGATGCATTGGAAGATAGAGAGATTATTGAAGAACAGGCAAGATAAATGGTGATGAATAGGTATGAATGAAGAATGCTTGTGAACTGAATAGATGAGTGATAACGTGGTTGAAGGGAGTGGGGTTTTAGTGCCACATGGATTAAAAATAGAAAGTGATGATATAGTCATGCAAACTGTAGCCTACACATTTGTCACTAAATAAGCAAAGATTGTTTTGGTTTTGTAATAAAATATATAAATGATTTTTGTATTTTTTATTCAATTTATGTAAAATAAATATAACCATTGCAGAATACATTATAACAATAATACATAATAAATACATACTCATTTATGCCAGCTCTTTGCATTCGTCCATACAGCTGTCTGTATCCAAAGTAGACAGCCTGGAGATTCCACGGGCACAGTGCTATTGAATGGAAGCCTGGGTGTTCTATCATGCAACTGGGAACTGGTTCAGCTTCTCGACATTTCTCTTCAACCTATTGAGAAAAAAAAAAGAGATTGCCGAACAAATAATTATTTAGTTTTATGAATCAGTGCAATAGGCCTATCTGATAACAGTTCATCTTCTAAGAATGTAGAGAAAATTCCAGTTATCTGTCAATTTACTAACTATGTACTTCACCATGGGGGCAGGAGGCTATGAATGATCCTACCCTTGTAAAATTATCCCACTCAACGAGACAGAGAAAGTGGCGAGGGAACGCAAAAGTGGTCTCCTAAGAATTAGGAACTTACAGGTTTCTGTTTGGGTTCTGTTTCTAGCCGGTCACCTCCAGCAAAGGGGTATGTGCCTGAGTATATACATATATGCATAATATTGTACTTACGATCATATGGTTTGTCTTTCTGTAGTGAGGTAGATTATGGTTAACAAATGTTATCAACTCGCCAATTTTAGTCACTTCTTACAATATGCTAAAGTTACATGAGAAAGCTCTAACCGATACCCCTAGGAGGTGCAATTTGTTGTTTGGAGATCTGAAGGAGTGGTGGCTAACAGGAAAGAAAATGAACTTTGTGTAAATGTCCTCTGCTTATTGTGAAAAGCGGGATAACCCAGGACACATTCTTTATAAACTGTGGCAACCACTGACTGTAGGCCTATCCATAGATCTTAATCTTGGGAGAGATCAGGCAACTAGATGCTATCCATTTTGGTAGCATCCTTCATAAAGATATAATATGAATGGTTGTCCCTATTTGCAGATAAGTGATTGGTATTGAATTTAAAAAGACTACACAACCACAACTTATTGTGGGAATTAATTGAACATTGTTATTGCAAGACCTGGGAAACATTAATTATTTATAATTAAATAGGACTTTATAGGCTACCAACCATTACGCATTATTTCAAATACGGCTCTACCAAGGAGCAGACCAACACCAAGTGCAAGTGGCCATCGAGAGGCTGAAAGTAATGATTTCATTTTACAAGCACTACTCTTGCTGCCATCCACCACCACCATTCTTGACTCGCAGCCGCACTTCTGACATCTTTCATGTTTTGCTGTGAGACAATTATTGTGGTACTTCTGCAGCAGTTCATGAATCATTTACTGTATGCAAGTGGTTGAAATATTGTGTTTACAGTTACTCCTAGTTCAGTGGTTTATGAGGTAAGTGAAGCAGGAGTTACAAATAAAGATGTTGCTACACTCATACTAACCTTGATAATTTCCTGACAACACTTGCATTCATCTTCTGTGTCCATTGTAGCACAGTTTCCACATCGGCACCTGCAAATAGCAATAGAGATAAGTTAATGGGTAGTAGAATATTTCGGTAAACAGACTTAACAAGCAAAACCTAAACTTTGGTCATTCAACTAAAATATTCGAATGTCTGTAGTCTATTGGGCCAAGATGGCTGTGTCCATTGAGGGTGAGGATGGTTAAAGCATCTGAGATAAATGAAGTGTGTGGCAGGATGCTGAAATATGGTGGTGAGATAGTGATTGAATGGGTATAAATAATGTGTAGACTAGCATGAGAGAAGGAAAATGTGTCAGAAGACTGGAAATTAAGCATAATTGTCCCACTGTACAGTTGTAAATGGGAGAGAGGACTGTGTGGTAATCATGGGGGAATATGTCTCAGCATCGGGAACAAAGTGAGAATGGAAAAATGGATACTGTACTGGTTCCCTAGGTGAGGAACAGGGTGGGTTAAGGAAGGGAAGAGGGTTTGTATACCAGATTTTCTCCTCGAGATATGTTGTTGAGAAGCATTTGGAGAAGGGACAAAAGTTGTATGCTGCCTTTATAGACTTGGAGAAAGACTATGACAGAGTTGATAGAGAAGGTTTGTGGAAAGTACAGTACTGAGAATATACGGGGTAGCTGGTAAATTGCTGACAGCAGTGAAGAGCATGTATGAGGATGCAAGAGCAGCAGTGTATGTGGACAATGAACCGAGCGAGTTCTTTGATCTGATTTTTGGTTTATAGAAAGGGTATGTGATGTCCCCATGGTTGTTCATGATTATATGGATGGAGTCATGAAACAAATACAAGGAAGTGCAGTGGATGTTGTTGTGCCCCTGATAAGGGAGGGAAAAGAGTGGAAGTTGTCAGTGCTGCTGTTTGCTTATACTGTAATACAATTCTGATGAGTAACAATGAATGGGAGTTGCAGGGTCTGGTATATAAGTTTGAAACTGCGTGTGAGAAATGGAATCTGATATAAATGTGGTGAAGAGTAAGGTTATGGTCTTTGTGAAAGGGATGCAGTCACAGAGTGTGAGGTGAGATTAAACAGTCAGATTATGGAGAATGTCAGCTCATTTAATAATTTGGGCAGTGTGACAAGTAAAGATGGGAGTATAGAGGATGAAGTGCAGGAGAGGGTACAATAGGGGAAGAGGGTTGTAAGAACGCTGAAAGCAGTGACAAGGAAGAGGGTGATGAGCATGGAAGTAAAGAAGTCAATGCATGATAGTGTGGTAATCAAGACATTGACGTACGGGAGATAAGCCTGGGCGTTGTTGGAGATGGAGATATATAGATCAAGAGTGAGAGGGTGGAAATCAGTAACTTGAGAAGTGCATGTGGAGTTGCAAGGAGAGATAGATGGACGAATGAGGAAGTACGAGAGCGGTGTGGTGTGGATGTGCTGGAGTGTGAAAAGAAACACCTTGAGGTGATTTGGTCATGTGCAACGTACAGTGAGTGAGAGAATGACTTAAGAGAGTGTACAACAGTGAGGTGGAAGGGCAGATAATAGGAAGAGGCAGACCGAGAGTGAGGTGGAAAGATGGAGTTGACAAGTATATGAGTGAGTGGTGCTGGGTGGGATGAGGGGTGCTGGTTGACAGAGGTGCATGGAGGTGATTCATTTGTGGCCACCACTTTGGGGATCAAGGCATCTGGCAATAGCCTAGATATATAGATATAACCTAACATAACTGTTATGCCCTGTTTTTCTACAGGTTTAACTTGGGTAATGTGAGTTCTATTGACTGGGTATATAAGGCTGCATGCACAATACAAGATATGAGGAATAGAGAACACAAAGAAACACATGGTAGCAAGTTACACGATCACGTTTATTTATATACCACTGCAGAATACTCGTGTAAGACAATATAATAGAATCGAACAACACTAGCATAAGTGGATCTGGATGGAGCCTAGTCTCCCACTTTCAACGTTCAGGTATTAATCTTCTGATCACTGGCTTTAATTCAACAGGTTTATATACCGAAGACCATCAATGTTTCTTATAGAATCATATTCACTGTTAGATTTATTACTGGTAGCTCTGGTGCACAAGTAGTAGTTCACAGACTAGATTAGACACGCGTATTTTAGAGCACGGGAATTCTAGTAACCTCAGGGGGTACAGATCTAAGTTTTATATTCTTGTCTCAGAAATACATAGAACGCAAATCAGTGGGCGAACATTCAGATATCACTAGGGTTTCCTTCTAGGTAATAATATCTGGATACGAGAGTTAGTATCGCCTGTTAATTATTGAACACTGATACGCTTAGCACTTCCTAATTGAATGGTTATATGAATTATACTGGGGCAAAGAGATAGCCACTTCGTAGAAATATTAATTAGTGAATCTCTAAACAGCACAGTAATATGTAGTACTGCTAAAGGGAATCTTGGGTAGTATCTGATGGGTCTGGTCCTGGTTATCTTGCGTCCATGATGTTGGGGGCTAACGACTGGTTCCGCGGCCGTCCAGGGGGTCCATATGTGTGAAGTTCTCAAATACGTGGGCAGGTCCTTCTATCCAAATCTGCCACGGAGTCTGCCGGCTCTGGAATCTCACTCCGGAACAACACAAGGGCAGAGCTAGAAGTTAACTGCAGGGTAGTGACCCCTGGTTGGTGTCTAGCTTTCAACTGATTTGACTGGGGGCGGGAGCTAGATTTATAGGCTCGGTTCTGGACCCTGTAGACAGTAGGGATCTCGAGTCTTATGGACTTATTTGAGCTCTCAATAGATATGGGGACTAGGTAAGATGGTATTTACTGTTGTGGCACATGGCTATAGGAAGCCTTTATATTTTCATATAACTGAGCCTTAGTAAGAGGTACTATTTTGGCTATACTGGAAGTATTTAGGGGAGAGAGACTGGATCTACTTTGCGAGGAGGATGGGGACAGCTGTGATAGGAGCGTCTCTCTTAGATTGTTCAATCTTGATTCTATGGTATAGCTGAGGTGCTAATTTAGTGATCAGAGTATGCAAGAAAGGTAAATGGTTTATTGTGAGTTAATAGAGGTTAGTAAAGGTGTTAGTCATGCATGGTTAGTTCATTGATAGGAAGAATTCCTGTGCTACCTGGCAATGACTCAGAAGTCAAAACAGGGGCCAGGTATACCTCCGTGGGGGTGGGGATCTCCCTCCTCGGGTGGGCAAAAAGGGGGAGCTGGGCGCCCTCTCTCTGTGATAGTCGTCCGGCGGCTGTGGCTAGGGGCTTGCCATATCACCAGTGTTCGTAATAACCCTCTGTGTATCAGACAGATGTGGGTGTCCTTAATACCAAAACCGAAGGTGCCTTGGCTAGCTGGTTTTACTCGGCTGGTTGTTAATTGTAGGGTTTGCTGGATGTGGTGGAGACTGGGTTGCTAACTCTGCCACATTTATCTGGAAGTATGGCAATAGAAGTTAGTTACTGGCGAGGTGGCTAGCCTCGCACCGACGACCATTGGGTGCAGGGTTGTGAATGGGTTGTAAGAGAATAGATGGCATGCAAGGGGCTAGTAAAGTTCTAATGTTGTTCTGGCCTACTAAGTGAAGGTAGGCTGGATAGGAGTATATATATAAAAGGTTGGAGAGCGTTAGCAACGGACAATTCAAGGATCTTCAAGAGGTATGAGAGAGAGGCTAGGTCGGACAAGAGTAGAGAAGCGCGGGGTCTTATAATGAGAGGGGAGGAGTGCAGGGGGCTATAGGGGAATTTGACCCTAAGGTCTCTGGGCGTGGGGGTGGCATTAGGCTGCAGTTGAGGCGCTCATTCGCGGAACGTGATAACCGCCACCTCTGGCAAAAGCCGTTATATTATCGCATTATATTGCCACAACCTTCTCGAATCTGGAGCCGCAGTAGGGAGCTATATTTGAGAATGTCAACATGGTTGAAAATCGCATAAAGTACGACGCACTTTCATCCGTGTTGACAGGGCGTTTGCCTAGCCCTAGTCTCTGCATCGCATAGGGTGATACGCGCCACCCAGGCAGCATGTGTTCAGCCAGCCAATGACAGCCCGGCTATGGTACCGCGTGGGCGCCAGCTCAGCCACTCACGGCGCGCGTTGCTCTCTGTTCTCCCGCCACAATACAGTCTAGCTCAGCTCTCACGCCGTACGGATCATTTACCTCGCACCTGGTGTTGTTTTTGTGCCGTTTTGACCGTGTTGCAGTGCTTTCCTGAACAATGAGTGATAGTGAGAGTGAGAGTGATAGTGGGAGCCCACCCCCACCTATAAAAAAGAGGTGTAACCCGGACAATTGGTCTGAAATAATCGCCAGGAACAAGAGAAATACTGGGAAGGAATATGTCAGCCGCCAAACAGGAAATACAGTGAATGCTAGAGTTATTGGGCCGCCTTGCAATGATGGATGCTACGATAAAATTGCTGAACCTATCCGCCAAGCAATCCACAATAACTTCTGGCAAACTGGAGATTGGTTAGTCCAGAATACCTTCATTCAGAAACACGTTCTGTCAGTGCCAGTGAAACGACGAAGAAAGCCTGCGGACATCAACAACCCTGGTCCCCATCGGTCATGCACCCGCAAATTTACTCTCTCCTACCAGTCTACAACTTATAAGGTTTGCAAGACAGCCTTCATCAACATTTTAGCCATAGGTAGGACAAGATTAGAGAATGCCCTGACCCACGTGAGTGACACTGGTACACCGAAGAGAGACGGCCGCGGGCAACACAAGAACCGTGTCACCATTGCAGGTCCTGATGCAAAGCGTGTGCACAAACACATTGCATCATTCCCCAGCGTTACCAGCCATTATAGCAGAGCCAAATCGCCCAATTTGCGGTACCTAGAGACATCGTTGAGTTTAAGCCGGATGTACCACCTGTATTCTACCTGGATGGCTGAGAATTATCCTAACAACAGCGTAGTCAAGGAAAGTTATTACCGGAAAGTTTTCAAAAGTAAAGAACTCTCCTTCTCACCACCAAATACTGATACTTGCTCGACCTGTGACCTAGCTAAGACCACTTTGAAACATGCCAGTAATGACGCAGATAAGGCAATCTTGCAGGCTGAACTTGATGAACACCTGGCGATGGCACGGCAGGCACAAACACTTATGAAGACTCTGGGGCAGGACAGGGACGATGATACTCGTGTCATAGCCTTGGACCTCCAACAGACACAGCCAATACCTCGTCTCACCACTAATGCTGCCTACTATAAGAAGAAAGTCTGGCTGTACAATTTATGCATTTCCAACCTCAAGACCGGTGAAAACCAGTTCTTCGTGTGGGATGAGGTGACAGGTGGGCGTGGCTCGGTCGAGGTGGGTTCGTGCATCAAAAAGTGGATCGAGAATGAAGTACTGCGTCATGGTGATTTTGGCAAGCTTATACTATTCAGTGACAATTGTGGTGGACAGAATAAGAACATTAATATCATGCTCTGCCATCTTTACGAACTGCACAGTCGCCGTCTTCAGGAAGTGGTCCATTATTTCCTCATCCCAGGACATAGTTACATGGCGTGTGACAGGGCTTTTGGGAACATAGAAAAGCGCTTCAGGGTTGAGGGGAACATCTATGATTTTGAACACTATATCAAGGTGATTGAGCGTGCGGTCCACGCAGGTAACAAGGTCATTCCCATGGTGAGAGAGGACTTTCTAAACTTAGACCTGTTGCAAAGTGTCATAACTCACCGTACACCCGCCAAGCCACTCCTATTCTCTGAATGTCGCCGATTCTGCTTTACTCTGCAATATAGGGATGGGTATCAGCTGTCTCGAGGCTACGAGGGGCCTCTGCATTGTCTCAGGCTTATGCCAGGTAAAGCCAAGTATGCTCCATCGGCCTTTAATCTGTCACGAGTGCCACTCACCCCCAAGTACCCAGCTGCCATCAAACTTCAAGCTGACAAACTCCAAGCCGTCCACGACCTGCTATCCTACATTCCGCCAATCCACTCGGAGTATTACCACGAACTTTTTCGTATGCAGAGGGACCTCAGTAGAGCAGCTAGACCAGCCTTGGACAACAACTCTGACTCCTCTGATATTGATGACAACCTGCAAGAGTATGCAGATGATAGTGACAGTGATAGCGACACTGCCTGACTACTCGGTGAGTATGAATATATAAATGTAACAATAGAATAGAGTAATAATGCATTTTAGTAAGGTAAAATTGTTAAACAATAGCAATCTTTACACAAGAACATTATAGTAACTAGCCATCAAATTCCTTCCTTAGATTAACATTTTGTAAAATCATGTCCTTCCCAAGCTGAATAAAACATCCCAAATTAATTAATTAACAGTAATACTAGCTTACTTTCTATAATAATAAATCAATAACATTAAAGTAGCAAAATTATTACTCTATTCTTGTGTTTTACTTATTCATTATTATTCACCATGACTTCCTCCATTTTCTAATCTTTATTATCGCTTATTAATTTTATAAAATTATGTTTCTATTATCTTACCCTACTCTTCCATGTCTTATTATTATTCACTGATAATATTATTTATGTTTTATTGTTATACATTTGTTTTTTCTCAACGTTTCTACAGTATTGAATTGATATGGGGTTATAAAATCATGGGATTATTTCAATCACACTCACGTTACTATTAATTACAAGCAATTTATTTTTATTTATTTTTTGGTACATGGCTAGATACTATTTTCCGAACATTTTGAAAACACTGTCACCTCTCTCCTTAACCTCTGAAGTGCGCATGGGGGTAATTGGAAACGTCCCCCTGTGCTGACGTATTTGAGGTGTTTCCGTCACTAAAATATTCATTGTGCCATTAATAGCATTAATATTTATCCATATGCGCCTATTATGGGTTGATTATAAAGGTATTAACCTGAAACAACAATAAAACGAGTGAAAACAGCGTTTGGATGGTCAAAATCGGAGATATAGCCCGCGAGTTGTATAATGTATGGGTGAGGCAATCTGCTTTCCCGCCAATTTCCCCCAAGGCCACTGAGGCACAGTCGATCGATACTCTCTCTCTCTCTCTTGCACTCGCTTGCTATCAGTGATGACCACACCCTCCAGTCGGATTTCTAATGTTAGCACGAAAATATACCTCAGAATAAGGGAATAACAGGGAAAATAGGTGATAACTGAAGGAGAGGAGGAAAGTGGGGAAGGAGGGGAGGTAGAGGACTGAGATTTTGCATGGCCCAGGGGCCAAAAAAAAATAAAAAAATAAAAAAAAAAAATATAAAAAAATATTTTTTTTTCGATGTCAAAAGTTGATTTTTATTTTCTCTGACTCTTAAGAGTCTTCCCGCAGTGCGCCGGGGGAACTCTTAAGAGTCTCCCCGCAGCTCCCGGGTTAATCGGGTCTGATAGTTACAGATTTTTATAAGTCGGCAAACTTCAGACGCGATTTACTCCTTTTTTTATTTTGGGCAACTATCATGTTCTGCGATAAATTACAAGCAATTTATTATTTTTTTTTTTGTGGTACGTGGCTAGATACTATTTTCCGAACATTTTGATAACACTGTCACCTCTCTCCTTAATCGGGTCTGATAGTTACAGCTTTTTATAAGTCGGCAAACTTCAGACGCGATTTACTCGGTTTTTTATTTTGGGCGGTCAACACGTTCCGCGAATGAACGCCTCAGTTGATATGGGAGTTTGAAAAGGCAGTAGAATACGTTAGTCAAATGCTACCGGGGAATGCAACTATGGGGTGGTATATGAGTCTGGAAAAGATAGAGTTATGTGATCAGTCCGAGGGGTTATGGATACTATTAGTTGGCCCTGGGAACTGCGTTTTCTATGAAATATAAATATACCAACAACAGCGGCAGTTCGTAGGGGTACTTAGTTATTGTTTCGGGGTACTTATGACAGATACTGGTAACCAGGTTGTCTTATACAATCTCTAGTTGGGGTAAGAGGTGTATGACACGAAGTAAATTGGCGTAGTGTGGACTGTGGATACGAAGGAGGCAAGGGGAAGACGTATGACAATTGTGGAAAAGTAAATGGAAAAAGGTGAACACAATGGCGGATAAAAATACTTAACCTAAAGATTGAATACATAGATTTATGGGGCGATGGGTCTTCAGAAGCTTAGTCTGGCAAGACAAGATGTTAGGGAATGTTAATATTAATACTTAAACTAAGGATTGCATACATCGATGAACGACGACATTATAGTCGTCGTCCTAATAAGGTGATGAAACCTGGTTGATCTGTACTTGGCACAATACGACACAAGGACAGTGCCGCTATGTCGTATCAATACTGGTGGCAGTTAATATTAGAGACACTTAGATACTAGAGGAACAATGCAAGGGGGCGACTGAGCACGGGTTACATATATCTATACTCGTCATGGGAAATGATATACAAGGTCTAGGGATAGGCGTGGGTGTTTTAACTTCTAAGATATATAACATCTACTTCTCGGATGTAAGAACATACATAGATATAATTATGGCTGTCTGATGTGTTGGCATTGGCTCAACGTCAGGACAGGGCATGGGTGTTTTTAATATGAATGTATATTCCTGTTCATCATCTTTGTAGTTAGGAGTGTAGGACACGAGGGGGTAGTGTACATGAGGTGTGGAAAAATGGTCAGTTTAGAAGGGGTATCTAGGTGCGGCCTGGAGTTGCTTAGCCCTGCGGGCTTGGGCCTGTCTGAATGGGCTGGCTCGGTCAGCTGGTCCTTTCGTTCTGTGGACCTTTCCTTTGGTTGTTTCTGTGTGGTGTTCGTTCGTGGCTTCTGTGGTGGGCTTCTCGTTCTGGGGCATTTTAATAACTTTGTTTCTTAGCTGATAAGATACAATATTGCATGATATAAAATATTTTGTTTTTGGTACTTATTACCGAAACTACCACTAATTTGTTCTCAATATTTGAAGGGTATTATAGGATAAGGATGTTGCAAAGATTATATAAACATTTGTTTTAACCACCGGAGAAACATTTTATGTGCACTATATAAAGCACTGTAAAAACAGAAAAACTCTCCATATTGACAGCAGTAAAACTCTTATTTATGCCCCTTACTGTCAAAATAGATGCTGATTTCAATAATTCATGGCGGGGTGAGGGGGGACAAAGCCCCGCCTCAACCCATCCTGTATCCAAAGGCAAAACATTATTGTTATTTTACTCTGAAAATGACATACATCTGAGTATTTTAAGATCGTTGGTAAACAGGGAAAACACTTTAGCTGGGGATTGTAACTAATTTTAGCTACTTTATAATGTTGAAAACTACCTAAAACCGAAAAGAAAAACCATGAGAAAATTAGTAGTAGTTTCGGTAATAAATTCCTTGTTTTCTTTCATATACCAACAAGGGTAATTTCTTCTGTAAGTACGGTACTGTAATTGACAATTTTTACTTTTGTTCTAAGAATGGTTTTGTTTATCATTATTTGTTTGATACCAGAACGAGCTTCGTAGCACACGGGACTCATCCGCAGCGCTCCCATAGACATTGGCAAAGATTTTCTAAATATGAATAGCGGCGCGCTACATACATATTTGGCAGCGCTGCAAGACGGGGTAGATGTCTCAGTGCCGCGGCCTGATGGCTGGGAGGCGGACAGGTGGTCTGTCGTGCTCCCGCCCACTGAAACTCAATTCTACGGCTTTAAAATCCTGTAAATTGCTAGGACGTTCCAGAACGTCTCCCGTAGTGAGTGGGTTAACTAAGCTATCTTTACTGAAAAATAGGAGAATTATAAGGAATAGGCTAAGCGCCTTATTATACATACTTTATTAGGGACAATATAGGTCTGTAGAATCCTTATACTGTACTCATGTATAATCCACTGTGGGAGAATAATTTTGATAACAATTATAAAACCCGATATTAATAGAAAGAACGCTTAGTCTAATCACTCGAGTCTCAGAGCTCCTTCGGACATCCTTACTGTTTTCAAACGCCTTCTTTATGCAGTATAATCGATATTTACCCCCTGCTGACAACATAGATGATTATTTCAACTAAGTCATGTGTGTGTGTGTGTGTGTGTGTGGAGGGGGGGGAGGCCTCCCCTCAACCCATCTTATATCCCACATTGGAATTATAACTAAAACCATGAAAACACTCATTTATCAAAATCTGGAGGATATAACATGAAAAATATGAGTGTGAGCCTATTCCCTATAATTACCAATATGACCCAAGGCGTGACGTTGGATATGACAATTAATAATAGGCTAGGCCTACATTAATAATAGGCTAGGCCTACATTCGTGTCAGTGAATGTTTCTAAGAGTAAATAAATATCACCAAAAGCTGTGATTGTCCTAAATATTACAGACACCAACAAATTGTTGTCATAAAGTAAACACTGATAAATATATTAGGCTATACCCGGTAGGCTATAGCCTAATCTACAAGCTATAAAAATCGGGAAAACACTTCTTTAATCACAGTCTATGACGTGGGACCACACAATTATATAATAGAGGTTTATAATTACCATTCAGTGGCCTGCATATTCAGACGCTGTTGATTTGGTGCCATCACAGGTACAAGTACAGCTGCAGCTGCTTCTCCCTCCTCTCCTGCTGCTGGATCTCGTCCTACAGGTTCATACATATAAGCCTGGACACCACCAATATTCATCACTTCAGGTTCTTCGCCATAATCACGGTTATCACCCTCAGTATTGGCAAACGAATCGGAACTACTGTCACTATCCTCCATTTCCACCTGTCAGAAGAGCTTGTTGTGTTCCTGGGCATACAGAGTGTCACCCATATCCTATTTTGGCCATTATATAAATAATTAACCCGGGAACTGCGGGAAGACTCTTAAGAGTTCCCCCGGCGGACTGCAGGAAGACTCTTAAGAGTCAGAGAAAAAAAAAATTATCTTTAAACATCGAAAAAAAAAAAAAAAAAAAAAAAATTTGGGCCCCTGGGCCATGCAAAATATCACTCCTCTACCTCCCCTCTTTCCCCACTTTCCTCCCCTCCTTCAGTTATCACCTATTTTCCCTGTTATTCCCTTATTCTGAGGTATATTTTCGTGCTAACATTAGCGAGTTGCAAGCAGGGCATTGTCATCTCTGTTAGCAAGCGAGTGCAAGAGAGAGAGAGAGAGAGTATCGATCGACTGTGTCTCAGTGGCCTTGGGGGAAATTGGCGGGAAAGCAGGTTGCCTCACCCATACATTATATAACTCGCGGCCTGTATCTCCGATTTTGACCATCCAAACGCTGTTTTCACTCGTTTTATTGTTGTTTCAGGTTAATACCTTTATAATCAACCATAATAGGCGCGTATGGATAAGTATTAATGCTATTTATGGTAAAATGAATATTTTAGTGATGGAAACAGCTCAATGAGGACTAATGAGGAAGTAAGAAGGAGGTGTGGTGTGGAGGTAGATGTGCTGGAAAGTGTGAAAAGGAACAACTTGAGATGGTTCGGCCATATGGAACGTATGGAAAGCGAGAGAATGACTAAGAGGGTGTATGAGAGCGAGGTGGAGGGACAGAGGGGGAGAGGTAGACCGAATATGAGGTGGAAGGATGGAGTGAGGAAGTACATGAACGAAGGTGGTGCTGGTTGGGGACAGAGACTGACTGGGGACAGAGGTGCATGGGGGCGGTTCGTTCGTGGCCACCCCTTCGGGGATCACGGCGTCAGGCAATAGATAGATAGATAGAAACAGCTCAAATACGTCAGCACAGGGGGACGTTTCTAATTACCCCCATGTGCACTTCTTAGGTTAAGCCATTGTAGCAGAAAATATTACACCAAAAGCTATAGTGCACACTGCCGGTAATGATTGTGGAGGAAAATAATAGCATGCACACCCACCTTTAATGTAGTACCCTGTAGGGCGTTTTACCCTGTATGTGGGGCTAATTTTTTTCAAAGTCCATTTTCACAAAGTCACGAAGTATGATAAGATGGTATAGTAGCCTACACATCGTAGATTGGTCATAATGTAAGCTTTTCAAGGAAACCCTTTATCAAAATCCTACTGCAGAGAGTATGGCTTCTAGACATAATTCTTCCTTAGATAAGGCATTTTACCCCACCTTACCCTATATTAATCAAGCAAGGTGACATGACACATCCCTGTCTTACACCTACATTGACCTAAAAATACTCACTTAACTTATCACCTACATTCATTTGCCATTGCATCCGTATACAAAGATATTAGTGCCATTAGCAGCTTTCCTCCCACACCATATACAGTACTGTTAGCAAATCCCACAGGCCCTCCCAATCTATTTTGTTGCATACTTTTTCATAATCCATGGCTGCTGTATAGTTTTCTGTACTTGGCCAAATACTTCTCTGCCAACAATCGCATTGAGGCTATCTGGTCAATGCAGCCCCTGCCCCTTCTGAAGCCTCCCTGCTCTTCACCTATTTTATCATCTTTTACCTTCTGCAGTCTCTCTTTTAGTAATCTTGCATATACCTTACCAGGTATGCTAAGCAAGATAAGTCCCCTATAACTCTTACATTACTCTTTCCTACCGTTTCCTTTGTACAGGGGTACAATTACTGTTTTCATCCAGTTCTCTGGTACACTTTCCTTTTCCCATGCTAATTGACATAACCTATGATTTATGTTTACAGCTTCATCTCCCCCCATATCTCAGATGTTCACGTGGGATGTTATCTACTCCAGCAGCTTTGCCCATTTTAAGTCTATTAATTGCTTCTTTTATTTCTTCTTTTCTTATCTGTTTTTCGTCTAAACGGTTTATTCTACCCATCTCCATTCCCATGCTTGAGATTGTTGCCTTTCCCCTACTTTTTACAGCTAAACTACTAAAATTATCTTTCCACATATCTACCACACCTTCACCCTCCACCACCTCCCCATTCATGTTCCTCATTCTACCACCCGAGACTCTCGGTCTTCCTCCCTTTGGCTTCTTTCCCAGTTCTGCAGTATGCGTTCTTGTCACTCAGATATTGTTCACTAATCATCTTCCCATATTCCTTATCTGCCTTCCTTTTAGCGTCTTGTATCGTCCTCTTCTCTCTGTTTCAAGTTCTTAATTTCTTGTTTCCTCGAATCTAGTTTTTCTAGGTATATTTTTTGAAGCATATTCTTTCGCAACAGTTTCTTCTTTTTCACTATTTCTTCTATCTCTTTGCTAAACCATGCATTACCTTTCTTTTTTCCGTTTTAATGTTTTTCTTGCCACATACTTTCTCAGATGCTTTGATTAAGGAGTCTTTTGTACCTCTCCATACTTCGTCTACAGTATTTCCTAGATCTATCATAACGTCCATGTCAGTTACAGTCTCTTTCGGCATATCCCTGTATTTTGTTGCATTACATTCTTCATTTAGTTTTCTCACATATATTCTCTCTACTGTCAGTTTTCTCTCTTTCTTCTCATATTTCCACTCCTTCCTTATCATAATTTTCATCAGCAGTGTATGGGGATCTGATCCTGTATAGCATACCTCGTACTGATTTCATATCTAAGATTCTTCCTCTTAGCCCAGAATCAATCATGGCGTAGTCAATTAGATATTTATGTTCCTGCTCACCTTCACCTCTGTCACTCTGTGCCATGTTTATCTATGAATATGACGATGCTCAAAAAATGTGTTAGCCCAAAACAATATTTTCTCTTTGTACATACTTATGGAAGAAAATCACAATTTTTATTCCTACCTTCCACACCCCATTTACCCACTATACCTTCTATCTTGCGCATTTCCAACTCTGCCATTCATGTCACCCAGTATAATTATATTTGTACACTCTTGCCTTTCTCTTATAGGCTACACTTACTGACTTTATTCCAAAATTTTATATTTTCTTCCACTCCTTCCCCAATTCCTTGCTTGACAGGTGCATACATACTCATAACAGTATATCGATCTATTCCAATCTTGCACTCACACCACATAATTCTCGAATCCACACATCCATAGTCTTTCACACACTTCCTCAACCTGTCTGACAACACCATAACTACCCTTTCCTTTTTCTTTCGCTTATATCCTACATCCATACATGACCAGACAACCCATCCTTCCCCTTTTGATTATGTGGGAAATCATAAGTTCCACACATCCGTTACTGCAGGTATGTAAGGTTTTGGTGCTGGCAGCCATGTCATTTTTAACATAAGTTATGACTTGGTATAGCAGTGGTATAGCAGGCCCCCTAGCCCACATCATCAACTTGTCAATTAACACCAACACTGTACCTGCTGAACTGAAGGAAGCTATTGTAACCCCTCTATTCAAGAAAGGAAATAAACTAGAAGTTGGCAACTACAGACCAGTTAGCATATTATGTATTGTATCTAAAATCCTTGAAAGAGCGGTATACACCCAAATTGAACACTACCTCAAACAAAATGATCTATTCTATAACTTTCAATCAGGTTTCAGATGCATGTACTCGACCGACTCCTGTCTCATGCACTTAATGGATCACATTCGTAAAGAAATGTCTAAAGGTAACTACACTGGTATGGTTCTTCTTGATCTACAAAAAGCGTTTGACACAGTAGACCATGATATCCTATGTAATAAACTACAAGCAATGGGCATAGGGTCTGTGAACTGGTTTAAATCTTATCTTAGTGGTATAACCCAAAGAGTCAAAATTGATGATAATATATCTGATCCTATGCCAATTAACTGTGGGGTCCTGCAGGGAAGCATCCTTGGTCCCTTACTCTTTCTCTGTTATGTGAACGACATGGCACTGAGCGTCTCATGTAAATTATTACTGTATGCATATGACAGCGTGCTTCTGGTTTCAGGAAAAGACCCAATAAGTATTGCCGCTTCACCTTTCCAAAGAACTATAATCATGTAGTGAATGGCTAGTGGACAATAGACTATCTCTTCACCTGGGCAAGACGGAAGCCATTTTATGTGGAACAAAATGCAAACTGAAAGACATTGTGGGCTTCTCGGTCAACTGTAATGATATTCCTATAACAACAGTGTCACAAGTTAAATATCTCGGACTAAAACTGGACGCGAGTTTGTCAGGTGAAACAATTTTGGGTAAAACAAAACATAAACTTTATTTGTATTTAACGTGTGATGCACATAAATAAAAGGGGATGTGTCGGATGGTTGAAAGCCACAGTTGCTCGCGCGTTTGGGGCTAGCAACACGTATTATGAAAAACATATATCCTCCTTCATTCACTGTCCTCCCCTTCACTCACTCAACCCCACAATTTGCCGGAGGATAACAGGTTTTTCACAATACGTAGACGGAGGTCTTTTAAAAAAAAAGGACAGGGTAAGCAAACATTCTTCTTCACTGCCATCAAAGACTGGAACGACCTACCCCAGTCAGTCCGTGAAAAGAGAACACTGTATGCCTTCAGACGTAGCCTGAAGGAACACCTGAACTGGACAGCTGCGAGAAGGGAGCACCAAGCTTATGTCTACTACTAAATATGACATAAGAGATAGACAAACCAAACTGAAATTATTACTGATTACGGATTACTGATATTTCCTATAGGATGTAAGGTATCTTAAAATAACCCCCTAGAAATACTTTCTCTAAAGTATCTATTTCTTTATCCTCCCCATTTCCCCAGCTAACCTAATCCCACAAGGACCCAAATGGAAATACGCCTAACGGCCTTATTGGGCTATCCTTAGTTGGAATTATGCAAGGCTGGTACATGTCATATTTGTAACATACTATGTGGTACCAACTCTGTAAATTGCTAACTGAATAAATATTATTATTATTATTATTATTACTCCTCATTGTGTGCCATTTTACCTATCTGTCTTGAAAGAGGTATAATTTTTCACTGCAATTTGTGCATTATAATATTTGAATTTAGGTTAAAGGTGATAAAGCATCAATATATGGCTTCCAACACACACATAACCTATTTAGGAGGCACTACAATAGGTTAGCAAAGGGCAGGGGTGAAATCAGTAATAGGAGCATATAGATATACAGTAAACCCTCGCTATCTCGGACTAATTGGGGGGAGACCACTTCCGAGATGTCCGATTTTCCGAGATGTCCGAAGTCCGACTTATGTCCAACTTAAGAGAGGGAAAATTCCGAAAGAGAAGAAGAAAGTCCGCGTCACCAGAGAAATTGAGATTTTTTTTTTTTATCTATCTATTTAATGCATCTATCTCCCTTATACATATATATAACTATGTCTTATTTGATATTTTTTTAATCTATGAATCAATTCTAATACGATGGAATTGAAAACAATATTACCCTTCTAACACACAAATAATAAAATTAAAATGAGTAAATAAAAATGTCTCCTTTGTCTTTCAGAAACATAAGTCCGTCTCGTATATGTTAATATTTTATCGCTCGCTCGCCCCTAGCCACTCTCTCTCTATCTATTTATCTCTAATGCATCTAACTAACTCCCTTATACATTAACCCTCTCCGACATATGACGCGATTTTGAGCCTATTAGGAATACTTTAAAGCCTTTGTTACCATCAGGGGTATTTAGAAACCTTTAGTTTAGTTACTTCAACCTCTGCAGTTGTCTTTGAGTTAGCTGTGGGCTGAAAACTAATTGTGGAGAGGTGATTATAAGAGTGAGAGAACTCTATTTCTTATTGCTAATCTGGCAACCTCTGCATCATATGAGTCTGAAAGGGTTAACATAACTATGTCTTATTTGGACTTTTTGTAATCTATAAATAATTTCTAATGTGATGGAATTGAAAACAATATTATCCTTCTAGCACACAAATAATAACATGAAAAAGAGTCAATATAAAAGTCTCCTTTGTCTTCTCAGAACCAATTAAGTCCGTCTCATAATAGTTTGTGTTGTTAAACTCGCTCACTCCCCCTCTGCAATTCTCTCTTTCTATCTATCTCTCTAATGCATCTACGTAACTCCCTTATACATTAACATAACTATGTCTTATTTGGACTTTTTGTAATCTTTGAATCATTTCTAATGCAATGGAATTGAAAAATATAATATCCTTCCAGCACATAGATAAACAATACATAAGATAGTCAAAATATTTCAACCCCTCTTGCTGTGCGAGGCGCCGAGGTTCAGGGACCGAAGATTTACGTTTGAGATTTTTTTTTTTTTTTTTTCCCACGGTATACACAAAATGACATGTAACATGTTTTTAATTGACATTTGTGTCGTTTTTGCTGATTATGAGTTGGTGGAAAAAAAAAATCTTTAATTCCATCATATCGGAAATGATTCACAGATTATATAGAGACCAAATAACACACACTTTTAAGTGTGTTCAATAGTTTGCATTATCAATAGGGTGTAGCACAAGGCTTATCAACATCATCATAGTAACGGGGTCGGGGTTGAGGCCGGGACAGGGAGGGGAGGGGAGGGAGTAGGCCTACAGCGGCGGGTTTTTTTTTTTTTTTTTATGTGAAATTTATCATATTATTGACAAATATGACCCTTATTATGTTTTCAGGGACAGTACAGTACATAGTAATTAATATTAGCACAATAATTAAAAGGCACAGGCTTCAATTCATCCAAAAATCACTTAAACCGAGTGAGAGAACATTGTAAACCGGACACAAATCCCGTCCAACTCGGAAATTGCCGAGATATACAGTACAGGGACATCTCCGAGAGGCCTATGCCATTCCGAGAAGTGCGGGTTTCCGACAATTAGAGGTCCGAAATGGCGAGGGGTTACTGTACTGTATCGTGATGAAGCCCGCGTGGTCTCAGCGCCGCACATCACTCCACCCAGGACATCAAGCATAAAACTCCAGCGAAGAAAGGGCCTCTCAAAGACGGAGAAATTGACAAACTTCTCACAAAGTGAGAAAGTTTATATGAAAACTCAATCCAACCTCAGTGCTCACTCGCACACAACCCCACAGACCGAAATGTGCAGCCCTGAATAAGAAACCTGGAAAGCTGAGCTAACACAAGTCTCCCACAAGCAAACATAGTTAAAAATATAATAAAATATCTGACTATAATACAGTACTAATAAAACAGTCTGGTAATGCAAATTGATTCTCAGAGAGGACCAAGCAAGGTATTATTATTATAACTGGTGAATGGCAAAGTAAATACAGCTAATATTGCACCCTGACTTACTTAAATACTTCCTAACCAGTTTCAACACCTCCAAATATAATAAAGACTTACTGTGCAAGGGACAATGACGATCAGAAGAGAGACGAGAGAGCGCACTAAGGGAGTGAAGGGGGCACACATGCACTCTGTCTGCTCACCAGTCCAGAAGAGGGAACATGGCTAGCAGAGAGGGACACATCGTTTACACTGAGAGAGGAACAAGATTCGCAAGGGACGGAAGCTTTAGAATTCTTCTTCATTACGGTACATAATTTCTTAATATTGTTATCCAATTCAAATGATTTTATGTGACTAATGTATACACAATTTGTAATTTTCATAACAAAAAACTTATATAATTGAATCTGATTAAAAATGACAGAAATAATCTAGTTTATTTATATCACTCCCAACACCAAACACCTCTGACTGAAATACCAGAAATTCATTTTTCGTGGCACCTTGGAATCCCCGAGAGCGCTGGTTAAACGAAACTCCACTGCATTGAATGAGTTGTTGTTGTTGTTGTTCCCCAAGCTGCCTGGCCGAACAGCCCCAAGTCCCCGAGCAAGGCCAGGGCCATAACCGAGCGCCCCCACATTGATTGAGTTGTGGTAGAAAATAATATTTTGCATTTTTTTACAACAAAAGGGCGATGATTGCTGGTATAAACAATGCAACATGAGTATTTGTGTTACTGTATATTGATTATTCTTATAAATACCATTGTTATATATTTGAGTATTTTTTCATTATGTGAGGTAAATATATGACAACATTCACATGACTACATGAATGTCTGAGCCTTAAGAAACTGCGGGAAGTTCAAATGATATCCTGGATTCCAGATAGATCGTAACAAATTGGCTCCATAATTCACATCCTGATCCTGTATTAACCCTTTCACGCACGTATGGATGCCAGGGTTGCCGATTAGCAATCTGAAATAGATTTCTCTCAATCTTATAATTACCTCTCCAAAATTAGTTTTCTACCCACAGCTAACTCAAAGACAACTGCAGAGGTTGAAGTAAATAAACTAAATGTTTCTAAACACCATTGATGGTCACAAAGGCTTTAAAGTATCCCAGAATAGGGTCAAATGGCGTCCTGTGCGTGAAAGGGTTAATATGTCAAACTATATTGTATCCTTCCAGTATGTTTCAGCATTTAAATGGTAATTTGGCTAAACTGAGCCTAACTCAAACTTTCCACTACGAGATATCCTGTTATATAATGTTATATGAAATATTTTGAACTAAGATAAATTTCACCAATTTACTAAGGATTCACTGTAACATATACTGTAGATAAATATATATGTACCGTAGCTGGCACCAAAATTGTCAGGAAACAAAGGTCATATAACAGAAATAGTTAATCCTTTATTTAATTACATAAAGTACAAATTATAATGAAAAAGTCACTCAAGCTCTCCCATTACTAATATATTTAAAATGCCCCAGAACGAGAAGCCCACCACAGAAGCCACGAACGAACACCACACAGAAACACCCAAAGGAAAGGTCCACAGAACGAAAGGACCAGCTGACCGAGCCAGCCAATTCAGACAGGCCCAAGCCCGCAGGGCTAAGCAGCTCCAGGCCGCACCTAGATACCCCTTCTAAACTGACCATTTTTCAACACCTCACGTACACTACCCCCTCGTGTCTTACACTCCTAACTACAAAGATGATGAACAGGAATATACATTCATATTAAAAACACCCATGCCCTGTCCCGACGTTGAGCCAATGCCAACACAGCAGACAGCCATAATTATATCTATGTATGTTCTTACATCCGAGAAGTAGATGTTATATATCTTAGAAGTTAAAACACCCACGCCTGTCCCTAGACCTCGTATATCATTTCCCATGACGAGTATAGATATATGTAACCCGTGCTCAGTGGCCCCATTGCATTGTTCCTCTAGTAACTAAGTGTCTCTATAATATTAACTGCCACCAGTATTGATACGACATAGCGGCACTGTCCTTGTGTCGTATTGTGCCAAGTACAGATCAACCAGGTTTCATCACCTTATTAGGACGACGACTATAATGTCGTCGTTCATCGATGTATGCAATCCTTAGTTTAAGTATTAATATTAACATTCCCTAACATCTTGTCTTGCCAGACTAAGCTTTCTGAAGACCCATCGCCCCATAAATCTATGTATTCAATCCTTAGGTTAAGTATCTTTATCCGCCATTGTGTTCACCTTTTTCCATTTACTTTTCCACAATTGTCATACGTCTTCCACTTGCCTCCTTCGTATCCACAGTCCACACTACGCCAATTTGCTTCGTGTCATACACCTCTTACCCCAACCAGAGATTGTATAGATAACCTATGTTGCCAGTATCTGTCATAAGTACCTCGAAACAATAACTAAGTACCCCTACGAACTGCCGCTTTTCTTGGTATTATATTTCATAGAAAATGCAGTTCCCAGGGACAACTAGACGTGCAAAAGAGTGTCAAATAATAGGTCCATAACTCCTCGTATGTACGAGAAATAATACACCATGTTTTTCCTTACTTTCTCCACAAGTCACGCACACACCTACAGTTAACCTCCTTCTCCCCCACCGCCCCACAGTCCACATGATTCTATCTTTTCCAGACTCATATACCACCCTGTATTTGCATACCCCGGTAGCATTTGACTAACGTACTTTTACTGTCTTTTCAAACTCCAATATCAATTGTAGCCTAATGCCACCCCCACGCCCAGGGACCTGAGGGGCAACTTTCCCTGTAGCCCCTGAGCTTCCCCCCCCCCCCCCCTCTCATTAAGACACCCGCGCTTCTCGACTCTTGTCCGACCTAGCCTCTCTCTCATACCTCTTGAAGATCCTAGAATTTTCCGTTGCTAATGCTCTCCAACCTTTTATATATATACTCCTATCCAGCCTACCTTCACTTAGTAGGCCAGAACAACATTAGAACTTTACTAACCCCTTGCATGCCATCTATTCTCTTACAACCCATTCACAACCCTGCACCACATGGTCGTCGGTGCGAGGCTCGCCGCCTCGCCAGTAACTAATTTCTATTGCCATACTTCCAGATAAATGTGGCAGAGTTAGCAACCCGTCTCCACCACACCAAGCAAACCATGAAATTAACAACCAACCGATTATAACCAGCTAGCCAAGGCACCTTCGGTTTTGATATTAAAAACACCCACATCTGTCTCATAAACAGAGGGTTATTACAAACACTGGTGATATGGCAAGCCCCTAGCCACAGCCGCCGGACGCCCATCACAGAGAGGGGGCGCCCAGCTACCCCTTTTTACCCACCCGAGGAGGGAGACCCCCACCCCCGCGGAGGTATACCTGACCCCCTGTTTTGACTTCTGAGTCATTGCCAGGTAGCACAGGAATTCTTCCTATCAATGAACTAACCATGCATGACTAACACCTTTACTAACCTCTATTAACTCACAATAAACCATTTACCTTTCTTGCATACTCTGATCACTAAATTAGCACCTCAGCTATACCATAGAATGAAGATTGAACAATCTAAGAGAGACGCTCCTATCACAGCTGTCCCCATCCTCCTCGCAAAGTAGATCCAGTCTCTCTCCCCTAAATACTTCCAGTATAGCCAAAATAGTACCTCTTACTAAGGCTCAGTTATATTAAAATATGAAGGCTTCCTATAGCCATGTGCCACAACAGTAATCACCATCTTACCTAGTCCCCATATTTATTGAGAGCTCAAATAAGTCCATAAGACTCGAGATCCCTATGGTCTACAGGGTCCAGAACCGAGCCTATAAACCTAGCTCCCGCCCCCAGTCAAATCAGTTGAAAGCTAGACACCAACCAGTGGTCACTACCCTGAAGTTAACCTCTAGCTCTGCCCTTGTGTTGTTCCGGAGTTGAGAGATTCCAGAGCCGGCAGACTCCATGGCAGATTTGGATAGAAGGACCTGTCCACGTATTTGAGAACTTCACACATATGGACCCCCTGGACGGCCGCGGAACCAGTCGTTAGCCCCCAACATCATGGACGCAAGATAACCAGGACCAGACCCATCAGATACTACCCAAGATTCCCTTTATCAGTACTACATGTTACAGTGCTGTTTAGAGATTCACTAATTAATATTTCTACGAAGTGGCTATCTCTTTGCCCCAGTATAATTCATATAACCATTCAATTAGGAAGTGCTAAGCGTATCAGTGTTCATTAATTAACAGGCGATACTAACTCTCGTAATCAACCATATACCCAGATATTATTACCTAGAAGGAAACCCTAGTGATATCTGAATGTTCGCCCACTGATTTGCGTTCTATGTATTTCTGAGACAAGAATATAAAACTTAGATCAGTGCCCCCTGAGGTTACTAGAATTCCCGTGCTCTAAAATACGCGTGTCTAATCTAGTCTGTGAACTACTACTTGTGCACCAGAGCTACCAGTAATAAATCTAACAGTGAATATGATTCTATAAGTAACATTGATGGTCTTCGGTATATAAACCTGTTGAATTAAAGCCAGTGATCAGAAGCTTAATACCTGAACGTTGGAAGTGGGAGACTAGGCTCCATCCAGATCCACTTATGCTAGTGTTGTTCGATTCTATTATATTGTCTTGCACGAGTATTCTGCAGTGGTATATAAATAAACGTGATCGTGTAACTTGCTACCATGTGTTTCTTTGTGTTCTCTATTCCTCATATCTTGTATTGTGCATGCAGCCTTATATACCCAGTCATTTAGAACTCACCTTACCCAAGTTAATCCTGTAGAAAAACAGGGCATAACAATATTTTATTATCCAAACTAATTTAACACTTTCACTACACCAAGATGAATTCTAATTTTTTGTTGGCTATCATTAGACAATTTTTATGCAGTTTTGGAAGGATCTGTTGGAGTAAGAGTAGTAATATTTGTTTAATCGTGTGTATCTCATGGATTTCTTGAGATTCTTCATAATATTTACAATATTGTCTAGTGAAAGGCAAACACAAAATGAGAAATCAACGTTTTACTGAAGGGATAATTACACCATATTAAAATATGTGAATACCAATACAATATTGTAATACTAATATCAATATACAAAACTGTTACTGATAACTTCCTGAATTTAACAATAAACATTCTAACAAAGCTTTGAGAGAGCTCAATAACTGCCTTAACCCGCAGAGTGCCAGACAATTATTGACCCTATGCATCTGCCAGTTCCAGAGGATTTTTTATTTTTATTTTTTTGGCTAAATCTATCAAGTTGGGTGAGAAAGGAAGGATAATGGTAAAAAAACAAACAATCCCCTTGTCCATTTTTGCCAGAAATCAGGTCCCCGATGGTCCCGAATGTAGCTGAAATTTTCAGAGTTAATCATCGACTTTTATGGTATCGGAACGTATAGGTAGGAAGGTGGTTTGGGGGATGGTGGGGGGAAGGTAGAAGCGTAATTGACTGTTACAAATATGAAGCCGATTGGTGAGGTAGTTTCGCCACCACGGATTTTCCTTTTTTTCCTTTTCTTCGTACGGATACGCTGGAAGTGGGTGGTGGGAGGCTGTAGAAATATGAAAGCCATAGGTGCAGTCGTTTCACTGGTACCATTTTTTTTCGGCGAGTCCGTATATATACGGACCTGGCACTGGGCGTGAGAAGACCCTAGTCCGTATATATACGGACCTGGCAATCTGGGGGTTAAATAACAATAAGGACAACTTAAAATAACTCCACTCCTTGTTCAATATGATACAAATGAAACCCCAGATATTATTACTCATCCATAAAATAACACATTACCATTAAATAAAGCCAAAAGGTATTTGAATCCTAAATATGATGTCACACAAGCACTTTAGCAGCAGATGAATCAGAGCCACAGTGTCCAAGTAAAAAAAAGTAGCTAAAATCAGTCTTCTATCAGAGTAATTATTCTTTCATCATAACTGTATATTGAATCTTACAACTCCTAATTGTTTCCAGTCCAATTATATATACAAATATACAGCAAAATCAATCTAAAAAGCATTGATAACTTGTAGCAAATTTATGGCTGGGAATAATGTAGCTGATAAACTTGCTTGTGTGACACCGGCTTTATTTACAAAATAATACACCATAAAATAGAGCTTCAAGATACAGGCACTCCTCAATGTGTTTCATATAATTATTGGAAACTGTGTAAAATACTTATTTCATATATAATCTTTATTTCATTAATTTCACCACAACACCAAACACCCCCAATGAAATTAATTAAAGTATATATGATCCACTGGGATTCGAACCGGGGTTATCACACACAGATTCCTGCCACCTTAAACATTACACCACCAGGACGGTTAAAGGTTTATGCACACGCCTACGACTTATTATCCATTCTCGAATACTGGATATTAATCTAATCATGTTCATATTCCCAACTGCGCTATGGTAGCCTACTGTTTAAGTGAGAGGAAAGAATATGCATGGGGCACAGATCATATAGACCGGTCTCTCGACGAAATATCCCTGAACCTACTAATAATTTTTATTTTATTAATTTAACCACTACACCAAACACCCCAATGAAATTAATTAAAGTATATATGATCCACCGGGATTCGAACCTGGGTTATCACACACAGATTCCTGCCACCTTAACCATTACACCACCAGGACGGTTAAAGGTTTATGCACACGCCTATGACTTATTATCCATTCTCGAATACTGGATATTAATCTAATCATGTTCATATTCCCAACCGCGCTATGGTAGCCTACTGTTTAAGTGAGAGGAAAGAATATTCATGGGGCACAGATCATATAGACCGGCCTCTCGACGTCACTCCTCAAGTACCCATTTCCCCCCAAATGCATCCAATATATACATATTACGAGGAGCATAATAATAAATACGTATTATAAGGAGATTACTCACCACAGACTTTATTTCAAATCAGTCATATATAGCCTACCTTAACTCATCGTCAATTTCCGCGGCTTTCGTCCGACATTGTAGGCACGCTTGACTGGCCTACGTTTTGATGGTAATTAAATTCACTGCTACCACCAGGCTCACCATCCCTATCACCAAATGTACTAGAGGTTATAATAAACACGATAGTTAAGTGGCTTAGACACAAAAAAGCTCGCAAACGGTTGGTTTTTCAACATAAAGACGAGTGGACTGTGGAGCTGTGTGAGCGTCTGACTATTGTTGACGTCATACAAAAGATGGCGGCAGCACCTTGCGCAATTATCGATCGGATTTCGTCTTTAAGCGGCAAACACCTTGACAATGGCAGATTCTTTTAGTTTATGTAACTTTGTTTATTGTTTTTGTTTATGTTTTCTAGTTTTATGTAGAGTTTTTCATTATTTTTGTTTTTTTCGGGCTTCAATTGGGATTTTTGGCGCCAAGATTAAAGCTTTTAGAGCGAACACAGAATTTAGTAATATTTAGTGTATACCGCAAAAATTGAAACGGCGAATACTGCTGTGGCAAAGATGGGGGCTCCACTGTACAGAGATGTAAACTCGGATGAATTCAGGAAACTGACAAAAATGTGTAATTAGCACCAATTTTATGTATAATAATTTTTGAGATTGTAAGTCTTCTCACAGTAATTTTCTAGATTACCCTTTCCTCTATATATTGAGATAGAATTAATTACAGTAGGGATTTGTTTTACTGTTTGTCTCTTCTGCTGTTTCTTCAGTGGCCCTCTATTGCCCACCAATAATGTGTAGTAGACAACCATATCATGTACCATGACACTCATTATGTAGTAGACAAACATATCATGTACCATATCTATCATTATGTAGTAGACAAACATATCATGTACCGACTGTCATTATGTACATTATTGATATCCACCCCTGGCAGGGTTGGGTCATTGACACAGGGCCCTCCCGGTCTTCATCATGCGACTGTGTCAAGAGCATTGCAACATCCCAAAGCTGCTCGTCGGTGCAGCTTTTTCTTTAGCAATATAAGGGGACTTCACTCTAACATCAATTCTGTACACCAATTTCTTCAAGCAGAATCCCCTACTCTCCTTCTTTTTGACAGAGACTCAAGTAACATCCACATCTGACACGTCTAGATTTAATTTTCCAGGTTATCAACTGCTCCAAAATTTCAGACTTAAAGGAGGTGTATGTTGCTTCGCAAAATCTGAAATTGCCCTGGAGGAGGTTACTAGTTTCAATTGTCCCTATTTTGATTATTCTATATACAAATTAATTTCTGCTGGTAAATTTAAATACATATGTTGCATCTACCGTTCCCCAAATACTCCTCCAGAGCAAAGTCTTTTTGATTCTCTGTCCTCACAACTCAGTGTCCTCAACTTAAATGCTTCTTCTGAAATCACTGTGTTGGGTGATTTTAATGTCCATAATGTTGAATGGCTCACTCATTCAGCCAGGACTGATGATGCTGGTCTTGAATGTGAGCTATTTGCAGACTCATTTAATCTCACTCAACTCAGCATTATTCAATTTTACAATAGTATAATAGATTCTTTATCAAAAGCAGGGGGAAAGTATTTTTAATAGCCGTAAATATAAGTCCTCATTCAATAAGCCAGGTTGGCAAGACTATGTGGCTGACCTGTATCAGGCCTCCAGAGATGCTAGGTCTCATTGGCTTGAAGTAGGTCAGCCTAGACAGGGGCCTATATTTGAAATTTACAAAAGAGCAAAGGCTAGGACCAAATATGCCATTAGATTTATTAAGCAAAATGAAAACCAATTAAGGAAGGAAGCCCTTGCAAAGAGTCTGGCAGAAAAGGATACTAACTGTTTTTGGAAGGACATCAGATCCATGCAAAATTGTAACACACCATTACCTGTCAGTGTTGAGGGGGTTACGGGTGAAGAGAACATTGCTAACTTATGGAAAACTCATTTTAAGGAACTACTTAACAGTGTAAACCAAAGGTCTACTAATGGTGCAATTCAATATGTGAAAGATAGTAATTATGAAGACATTAAAGTGACTAAAAGTGATCTTGAGAATGCCATAAGAAAACTTAACCTAAATAAAGCTTGTGGGCTGGATGGTATATATACAGAACATCTTAAATATGCAGATAAGTTGTTAATAGATAAACTTAGTTCTTGCATCACCAGTCTATTTACGCATGGTGTCCTGCCGGAGTCTATGATATCCGTAATACTTGTTCCTGTCATTAAAGATAAATCAGGTAAAATTACAGCTAAAGACAACTACCGCCCAGTAGCACTTGCTAGTGTGGTGAGTAAGGTAGTTGAAATGATAATGCTAGAAAGAATGTCTGCATATATTGTTGCCAGCAGCAATCAGTTTGGCTTTAAGAAAAATCACGGCGCAGACCAATGCATATATGTGCTGAAAGAAGTGATTGATACATACAACAAACTAAATAGCTCAATTTTCTCTTGTTTTCTTGATGCAAGTAAGGCTTTTGATAGGGTGTGTCACAAAACCTTATTTGAAAAATTAGTTAACAGGGGAGTGCCTAGCTATATTGTTAGGATACTTATTTTCTGGTATGCTAATCAAAAAATGTGTGTAAGATGGGGCAACATCCTGTCAGGCTCTTTCGCCGTAACCAATGGTGTTAGGCAGGGGGGGATATTGTCTCCATATCTTTTCAACGTCTACATGGATGATCTTAGTCTGGAGCTGAACAAGACTCGCACTGGGTGCTGTATTGGCAGCACCATTGTAAATCATCTCATGTATGCTGATGACCTAGCCTTAATCGCGCCCTCTGGAGCAGGACTGGATAAATTATTAAGAGTATGTGAAAAATTTGGAATCGATCATTCAGTCAAATTTAATCCTATAAAGAGCAATATCATATTTAAATCTAACCTTCTATTGAAATCAAAGCTACCTAAATTCCATTTGTATGAAGAAATTATAGAAGAAGTAAGTAAAGTAAAGTATCTAGGACACTATATTTCAAGTGATCGCTCAGATGAAAAGGATATGGGTCGTCAGCGAAGGCAACTTTACATGCAGGGAAATTCAATATTAAGAACATTTCATATGTGCACATGGGATACAAAAATAACATTGTTCAACTCCTACTGCTCACCAATGTATACAGCACAACTATGGTGGAACTATAAGAAAATGACAGTGAATAGACTAAGTATCTCATATCACAATATCATGAAAATGTTTCTGGGGCTCTCAAAATATGAGAGTACAAGTACGCTATGTGCCTATATGAACTTACACTGTTACCAATCACTCATTAGAAAGCTAACATATAAATTCATTCAGCGCCTTAACACTTCTGAGAACAGGATCATTAAAATGCTACAAACTCCAAGCATAGTGTACACCTCCAGGATCCAGGCACACTGGAGGAAGTTGCTCTATATTTAACCTTAAGTAATGATTTCAGGTCTGCTACTCTACAGAATTAGCATACCGGTACTGAACCTCATAGTGCAGTACAGTACTGATATTCCTATACTGTACTGTAGCAACATACTGTACTGGAAGCTAAATGATGTGAGGCATGGTACTGTACACAATTAGTACAGTGGTTTTGGTAACAGTAGTTTGATGACCACTGTTTTTGGTTGAGGCAGTGCTGTGAACTACATGATAGCAAGCTGGGTATTATTTAATTTCTTTTTATTTTATGTAGCCAATGTACAGTAGCTTATATATATTTATGTTACTGTAAGGTATATATGGACCCCAGTATGGTCCCCTCTGTACTGTGTGAGTCTGAAATAAAGTATTATTATTATTATTATTATTATTAACTATTCAACCAACCTACCCGTGTACCAGATAATCATAATCATAATTCCCACCTACTGGACTTATTTTTAACAACCAATTCAGAAAATTATGATGTTACAGTGAGGTCCCCGCTTGGATCTTCTGATCACTGTCTGATACAGGCCATCTGTCTATCACCTACCACACCTTCCCACTCTGAACCTGTTTTGGTGACTAAATGGCATTACGATAGGGCAGACTGGGAGGGTCTTCAAGGTTTCTTTATTGATATTCCCTGGACCTCTTTCTTTTCTAATGATGCACACTCCACCTTGAGCCACATACAAGATTTTGTAAAAATTGGAATGGAAACTTTTATTCCTCATCAAAAGTACAGTAAAAGATCTAATTCACCTAAATGGTTTGACCATAATTGTGCTAGAGTAACTGAACAAAAAGCAATAGCCTACAATGCATACACAAGATCAAAAACACATGAAGCCTTTAATTACTTTAGAAACATCAGAAATCATGCCAAAACTGTATTAAACCTAACTAAATCAAACTTTCTCCACAAGCAGGCAAATAAACTTCTAAATAATCCAAATGATAACAAAATATTTTGGTCTACTCTTAACTCATTCAAATCCAACTTCACTACTGCTTCATCCATTCCACCATTAAAATCTCTGACTGGCAATCTTGTAAGTGACCCACGAGGTAAAGCTAACCTTCTTGCAGATATTTTCTCCACCAACTCAACCTTAGATGAAATAAATCAAGATGTCCCTGTACTTAATTTTGATTCGCCTGAAATTCCCTCACTTAAGATCCACACCAGACATGTCAAAACTATTTTGCAGAATCTCTCAGTAGATAAGGCTCCTGGTCCAGATGAAATTCCTCCAATAGTTGTTGTTGTTGTTGTTGTTCCCCAAGCTGCCTGGCCGAACAGCCCCAAGGCCCCGAGCAATTCCAAGGCCATAACCGAGCGCCCACACAGAACCCTCCCTGCCGACCACAATAAAGCCTGGGTGACCGAAGCCACTCCTTGGCGGGGAGCTGAGGAGGGTGCGGAAACGCCCGGGAAACCAAAGCCCCACCCAGGGCCCTGTGCCCCTCAGCAATTATGAAGAGAAAGTTGAGGGGCAAGGGAAAAATGTGACGCTTTGGCTTCCAATCTTGGTAGATTGGGAGGTCAATCCACGGAAAAGACGCCGTCACTTGAGATCTAGAAAATATATAAGTTAAAGGAACAGTCAGAGTAAGCTATGGGTATGGCAGAGATTGCTCAGTTCTCACTCTGATAGACCAGCCCATCACCACATGACTAGAACCCAATCCTCTCAGCATCAGCTAGGAAAGGCCCTAGAAAGCCGCCTTTGGCGGGGGGATAGCTCCCCTATTTCAACCCCTTTCGGGGTCGGGCACCCGCCCTCCTCCTCCAATAGTACTGAGGAATTGCTCCTTGGTGCTCGCTCCGGTATTGGCAAACATTTTCCGTCCGTGTACTCATACCTCATGCTTCCCAGTACCCTGGAAAGAAGCAAACATCCATCCAGTTCCTAAAAAAGGTGCCTCTTCAGATCCATCAAACTACAGACCAATAGCTATAACTTCCACTCTTGGTAAAGTCTTTGAAATTATATTAAATAATCACATAATTAAGCATCTTGAGAATAAAATTAATCAGCGATAGGCAATATGGTTTTAGACGATGTCGATCAACTGCAGACATTCTTTGCCTTCTTACGCATCAAATCAACCAAGCTACAGACCAACATGGTGAAACACATACAATAGCACTGGATATATCTAAGGCATTTGATAGAGTCTGGCATCAATCCTTATTGTCGAAGATGTCACACTACGGCCTTGCATCATTAGTTCCACTAATTTCTTCTTATCTTCATAACAGAAAAATATGTGTAATGGTAGATGGCCTTTATTCTCAATCTCACTCAATAAATGCTGGTGTTCCCCAGGGATCAGTTTTGGCCCCAACTCTGTTCCTCATTCATATCAATGATCTCATATCTACCACTCATAATCCAATACATTCCTACGCAGATGACTCAACGCTCCAGTTCCTTCACATTTACCAATTCTTTCACCCAACCCGATCATATAAATTCAAAAATAAACACTGCAATTTCTCTGAACCAGGACCTTTCTAGAATTAATGAATGGACAAAGAATCTAGTTTCCTTTAATGCACAGAAAACCAAGTACATTCAATTTTCTAACCGACAGAATCTCACTGACTCCCATATATTTTTTAATGATGTAAATATTCCCACTTCCCCTAGTATTGACATTCTCGGTGTAACATTAACTACTAACTTGAGCTGGGCACATTATGTTAGAAGCATTGCTAAGAATGCCTCTAAAAAACTTGGACTCCTGTATAGAGTTCGAGAATTCTTCACTGATGAGCAGTTGGCCGTAATATATAAAAGTCATGTGCGTTCTCAGATGGATTACTGTTCACCTCTGTGGAGTGGAAGTGGAGTGGTTGCATTGAGGCAGTTGGACAAAATTCAAAATAAAGCTATTAGATTAATCAATAACCCTGCAATCACACAGGACCTTCCTACATTATCCATACGAAGAAACGTTGCATCCCTTGCATTATTCTACAGATATTTTCACAGCAATTGTTCCGAGGAACTTGCTTCAATTGTGCCGCCTCTCCACATCTTTCCCCGTAGAACTAGGGCAGCTGAGAGCGCCCATGAATTTACACTTTCTCCTCCACAATGCAGAACTTCTGCTTATCAAAATTCATTTATCCCTAGAACTACTACTCTTTGGAATTCACTTCTCTCGAGTTGCTTTCCACAAACTTACAATCTACAAAAGTTTAAATCCAGTTGTTACAAACATTTTATGAATGGAGGATGCCTTTAGGCACATGGACCTTTTTGTTTTATCTGTGTTTTTCCTTCCTCCGTTCATTCTCTTAAAAAAAAAAAAAAAAAAAAAAAAAAAATGTAGTAGACAAACATATCATGTACCATGACTGTCATTATGTAGTAGACAAACATATCATGTACCATGACTGTCATTATGTAGTACACAAACATATCATGTACCATGACTGTCATTATGTAGAAGACAAACATATCATGTACCATGACTGTCATTATGTAGTACACAAACATATCATGTACCATGACTGTCATTATGTAGAAGACAAACATATCATGTACTGTCATTATGTAGTAGACAAACATATGTAGGTACTAAACAATGAGATAATTAGTTATATAATGATTTGCTTAACAACTTGTATTGACATAAATTAAGAAATTCAATATAAATTATTTAACTGTGTACATATTGTATTGCAAAGAATATACAGTACTAATACAAGAGTAGGCAACAAGAATAACTAAATAATAAATGTATTAAGCAAACTAAGGAATACAAAATAATTATAATTCTAAAGTAAAACATAAATAATAAAGTATATTTCCCCATATCACTGCATGGTAAAATATTGTTAAAGTTGTCAGGTTCACTATAATTGTCATAGTAACCAAAATCAAATGACAAAATTTACATACACAAAATAAGTGTGTGGTCTTTGGAATGGCTTACATGACCCTATAGAATTATTGTCAATATCTTAAGACTCATTTCTATGGTGATCAACATTATTACAATAACCACTAAAATGATATTCATTAACCCTATCATTTTAATATGCATGGGGATTATCAATCTCTAATTGCCATGGCAATGTACTACCAGTAATTCTTTGTTATAGCCATTTGAAAATAGGCATGACTATCAGGTAATATTTATTATGGTTATTTTTCATGATTTGATATATTTCAATAACATCAGTTATAATAAATGAAAAGTTGCATGTCAAATTTGCTGTAAATATGGGAGTACATCAGTAATATTGTGGTAAACTATCAATGGAAGTTAAATATTACTAAGCTATAATGAATCAAAATAAAATCAATCTAAATGAAAACTACTCTATATCTAAATTGAATTCAATCTGAAACAAGCTAATTTATATCCAAAGGTCTCACATAATAAATGTATATATAGGGTAAGGTTATAAGGGTTAATATTAGCCAGGAATTAACTCACCAATAGTTCCACGTGGCAATGAGGCAAGGGAGAGCGTTTTACCCAATATGGCGGTGGACAATGGGGAACGAGACTTCGGTCCCGAGACTCGAGCCAAGTTAACCCGGCAAGCGCGATAGGCCTCACGGAAGGCTTCCTATAGGGAACGCGATAGGCCTCACGGAAGCAAGACCATAAAAAAGCCTTCCAAAAAAAAAAAGGGCCTATCAAAACAAAGGATTTTGTCTCTAGGTGAGATAATTCCCCTCTAGTACTCATCCATGTGTTTCTCACCCCTCCCCCTCCCCTCCTTCCCCACCTTATTCCCCCCTTCCCCCCCTCCTCAATTATCACCTATTTATCCACTTATTATCATTTATCGGTTATTTTTCTCTCCGCGATAATTAGCACAAGTGGGTTGCATAAAAGATCGTTATGCAACACCCAGACACCGGCACACACCGCCCCGCTCGTCTCAGTTGACTCCCAGAAAGCGAGAGGGGAGGGCTGCCTGTGGCTCTCTCTCGCCTGAGATTATGACCGGGTGGCCAATATCTTCGTTTTTCACCACCCAAATGCTTTTCCCACTTATTTTAGCACTCTTGAAGGTTCATATATACATCATATATGTAAAATAAAAGCATACCGAAAACAAATAATGGTTTATATTGTAAATATAACGAATTCTGTCAGAATCCAGGGCTAGAAATGCACAAATAACTACCCTAGCACCAAGGTCTATATCGCGCTTGTCAGGTTAAAGAAAGAATAAATTATTACATGGGAATGGACATGATTATTATGCTTATCTATCAGTCAGTCATGGTGTCGATGAGAGCGTTGTGATGGTGTAGATGAGTGTATTGCTGTATGTGTATTGTGATTAGAGGCACAAAAGCACGATCAACTGAGGGCGGAAATTTAGATGTTAACTGGTTGGTGTTCGTGAAGGCTCTGGCGTTCCTCGAAAGCACACCTTGCTGCCTTGGCAAACCGCCAGGAGCCAAAATTATCGTACCGCATCTAGGTTGCTCTATACGATAAATTATATTAATATATACGATAAATTCATATATACTACATAAGACCATGGCAATATTGCTTAATAGCATATTAGGCCTTTTATAACTTAACTTATTTATAATCTTATAATATACGATCTACTCGTCCTACGTCGTGCTGTAGGAGCGATCGTGATGTCACAGAGACATACGAGATCACAAAAGAGTCATATTCTATCGTATTTATACGATACACTCCCCCCACAAAAAAAGACCTGAACCCCACCTTAAACCTAAAGTTGCCCAGAGGCTATCTTCTGACGCCACAAGTCGACGGCGCCAGCAGCAGCGCGTCTGGGACGCGTCCCGGTCCGAGAATGATCACCATCAGTAAGAGGTGAGTCGTTCCTTTGAGAATCCTCGGACCCAGCAATAACAGGTGGAGCATCAGATTGCAATGCGGAATCGAGCTCCAAAGCGAACAAACGTGGGATAGGACGAACAGTAGTTCCAGTGGCTGTCTTCAATAGCGCCACCCGCTCTACAGAGTCTGTCCCCTTGTATACCTCCAATACGCGGCCTAATTTCCAGTATAAACGAGGACTATCTTCTTTAATTAAAACAACTTCGCCAACTGTAGGTGCCGTTGGTCTACCAGAGGGAGTAACACTCCTTTCCCTCAATGCTAGCAGATATTCACTAATCCACCGTTTCCTAAAATCCTCGATTATCCTGGATATATACTGGTATCTCTTAGACACCGCTACCTCAGAGTACAACGAGGGATCCTCTAACTCTACTATGGATTGGAAATCAGATGGAAACGCAGTCAATGGTTTCCCATATAGCAAGTGAGCTGGCGTTAATGGTAGTGGTTCTTGCAGGTCGGTGTACACATATGTAAGCGGGCGATCATTCACGACTGCCTCTATCTCTGTGAGGACTGTCGTTAACTCACTCTTCTTTAACCCTTAATTAGCGGCTCACCACATAAGTCGAGTTAAATAAAGCTGGACTATGTGGCGGCGCTCGACATAGGTCGAGTGGCAATTTCAGCACGTAATGTTGCTGAGAGAGAGAGACAAGTGGTGGCAGGAGACTAGCGAGCGTATGACTGCTCCAGACCACCGCGGCGAACCTACTGACACGAATCTCAGCTCCCTCCTCCCTCTCTCACTCGCTACATACTGAATTATATGGGGAAAGTACCGAATTACATGCTTTTTGCACTCACGTTGCACGGTTATTGCAAGAAAACTAGCCATCATAAAAGGATCGTTATGGTGTCATTCGAAAGCTCTGTTTATGCCCTTTCAGGGATAGGTACTTGTTTTACGTTCTGGGTCTTATTTAGGCATGAAAATGATCACGTAAACAGCCCTATTTTGGCTAAAAACACCCCGCTGGGCGGTACATATAAATAAACCGCATAGGCCGCTCGTAAGGTGTTAATAGAGCACGTCCTACAACCGTCTGAGTCCTGACTTTACTATGCCGACACACCGTTCCCACATTCCACCAAACCAAGGTGCCTTAACTGGAATGAACCTCGATTCGCACTTCTTCTCTCCCAAAAAAGTGATGATAGTAGGATCACTACTCATATCCTTTAGATATTTTGATGCTTGGACATAAGTGGGAGCATTGTCGCTAAGAATGAGTTGAGGGAATGAACGACGGGCACAAAACCGTCTGAACGCCAGCATAAATTCTTCGCTAGACATATTATTACATAGTTCTAGGTGTACCACTCGAGATGTTGCACACGTAAACAATAATATATAAACCTTCTCATGCTCCCTCGTCTTCAATGCCCCTGTGTAATCTAATCCTACCGCTTGGAAAGGTTCTACGTGCTTTACACGGCATTCAGGTAGAGGTGGAGCTGGTCCAGTTGCATATGGTTTACCCTTTAGTCTCTGGCATATTACACACTTTCTTACTACGCGTCGAGCTACTTGTCGAACTCTGGGTATTCACCATGCGAGATGTAAATTTGATATAATATGACATACCCTGTAGTGTTTTACTTCCCTATGTGCACGTATGATCAATAGATCAGTAACGTGATGTCTTGTTGGCATAAGTATAGGTCGGTTTGTGCCGTCTGGTACACCCGACCACTTCAGGCGACCCTCACACCTGATAAGGCCATTGTCTAGGTGCAACCTTAGTTGACGCACTATATTAGGCATTAATGTCTTATTCGAGCTTTTCAAGGATTCTAATTCATTGGAAAAGGTTTCTACTTGAACCAATTTGATCAAAGTTTCTTCAGCTGCTTTAAATTCACGAGCATCAATGTTGTGACCCCTGTTGCAGAGTTGGCCCGTTACTTTAAGCTTGAGATTGGATACATATCGCAATACCCAAGCTACAACTCTGACTAGTTTATTATAGTCACCGAATCTTGCCCACTCTATGATAGGACCCGGTGGCTCATTTGGTTGGGCTGTAACTGCCACTGTTTCCAGTGGCAGAAGTCCCTCACCAACAGCATGCCATATGGTCCATTCACTTTCATGGAGCAGCCACTTTGGACCATGCCACCACAATTCGAACTTCATTAACTGGCTAGCCGTTATACCCCTAGTTATGAGATCACTAGGGTTTTCTTTTGTATTTACATAATGATAAGCAACGTCTGGCAATAGGGCCCTAATCTCATCTACCCTATTCCGCACTTAAACTGGCAGAGACTTCTTGCTATGTATCCAGCTGAGTGCGACCTGACTATCGCACCAAACGTGAACGATTTCAATATTTAATTCGCTCTCGTATGCTGCACGTACATGTTGCACCAGACGTGCTAATAGCAGCATGGCAGTCAATTCCATTTTTGGGATAGTTACCTTTTTAACCGGGGCTACCTTGGCCCGGGCTGTAACTAAATGTGCCCCAAATGAAGTAACGACATATATGGCTACCCCGTATGCCGTGGCACTAGCATCGCAAAACGTGTGTAACGTAACGTCACCGAACGCCGCCACTTTACGAGGTATAGGTTTAGTACATAGGATGGCATATTCATTCAACAACAATGTCCCTTGGTCATTCAGGTCCTCGGGCAAACTGTCATCCCATCCTATTTTACGTCTCCAAACTTCCTGCATTAGAATCCTAGCTCTTATGGTAACGGGTAATGCTAGACCCAAAGGATAAAAAAATTGCGCAACTTTGCTCAACAGACTTCTTTTGGTCTGCTGAGCAAAATACCTTACTTGAAAAGTTAGTATGTCATGTTTAGGTTGCCAGATCATCCCCAAATTTCTGGACTTTTCCTGGTTAAGAGATGCCGTACCGTCCACCTGTATCAAACTCTGAAGATCTTCACTATTAGTAACCCACTCGCGGCGAAATAGATGTGCATCCGCAAACAATCTGCGTGCTTGCCAGTATGCATATAACAAATCATCCTGACTATCGCTAGAACCCTGCAAATTGTCAATATATAATCCGTGAGATAGTTTACTTGTGTCCTCATGAGTGACAGCTAGATGTTTTCTGATTGTGGCATTTAACAAAAACTGCGAGCACGTGGCCCCAAAGAGTACAACCCGAAAATGGTATATTATGATTGGACTTTCAGAGTCGCTAATGTCGCTCAACCAAAGAAAGCGGGTAACATCTCTATCTTCCTCCTTTAGGTTGACCATCAAGAATGCTTTCTCGATGTCACTGGTATAGGCGTACTTTCCCAGCCTAAACCGCAATAGATGTTGGGACAGGTCCGACACCTCGGACGGACCTGTCAACAGGCAGTCATTTAGACTGGGTTGTTGTCCTTGGTGGGCAGAACAGTCATACACCACCCGTATTGGTGTGGTGACGCTGTCTTTCCTTACCCCATGATGGGCCAGATAGTGAAGCCTACCCTTCTTAAACAGTTCCTTGACATCGACTCTTTCTATAAAGCCCCTATCTTCATAACTCCGAAATACATCGTCATATGCCTGGCGCGTGCTCGGTTCGTTGGACAATTTACGCTGTAATGCGCGCAAGCAACCTAATGCCAAACCATAGTTGGTAGGCAGGCTTATCTCACTGTTCTTCCAGGGTAAACTAACTTTATATTGCTTGTCTGAGGCACAGTAGCACACAGACTCGTCAGACCTTTGTAGCGCAACTTCCGAGTCATAATCAGTCTCCATAGGATTAATGCCTATGTGATCCAATCTCCACAGTCGTTCCAGGTCGAACTCGGCAGCCATCTTAGGGTCACTAGGTTGGGAATCCTCCCTTCCCAACTCTTCTGCCGCGGTTACATTGACTCTATATATCGAGACCGTGTTGACCAGGACCTTTGACTGTGTAGTATGCACCTTTCCGCTCATGCAATATCCGAATTTAGTGGGGATTAAAATGACACCACACTTCTTTTTAAATCCAGGGTATACTACTTCATAATAATGATCCACACCAAGTAGAACATGCACCTCACTCTGATTTCCCATGGGATCTGACAAGTTAACCCCTTTGCTACGTAATGCGTGTTCCACCTTCTTCACACCCACAGATACATATTCTGGTAGGGTGTCTACTACGATACAAGTCATAAAGTACCGGTTTTTACGATAGAAATATGAAATCTCCGCTATCTCGTAGTCTTGTTTATCAGTAACCCCTGTGAAGCCCTGTAATCGAAGAGTCTCAGCCCCTACGATTCGGGGCTTCAGTCCCACTAGTACGGACCTCTTTATAAAGGAACGTTGAGACCCTTGATCTAGAAGTACCCGACAAACTTTGTTACGGTCATTACCTTCCATGGGAATCTGTATTGTGGGCAATATAGTGGTGTCTTGCATGCTACCTAGTGCCACAGTTGTAGTACCCTCTTTTTTGACGTCTTTGACTTTATCTGCTGTAGGACACAACTTATCAAAGTGATGTCCTTTGCAGTGGCGACAGGGCCTTAAGTATGTAGCAGTACATTGTCCCTGCTTACCATGTTCTTTACTTAGACAACCTACACATAGCTTCAATCTTTTCGCCTGTGCTAGTTTTGTCTCATTTGTTGGGTATTTTACACAGAAACTCCATTTATGTTTGTTGTTACATAGCTTACATAGAATCTGAGCAGGTTTCTTATACGCACCCTCTTTCTTTTCTTTAGTCCCCACTGTCATGCTTATTGTTCCCCTCTTCTCCACATTCTCACTCACTCCCGACACATACATTCTCCCTTTGTTCAACTGTAGATTATTGGGAGGTTTGACGTACCTCCCAACCTACCAAATAGGAAAACCTACTATTTGGTAGTAGTCTTGGAAAATCCAACGTCAAGGCTATTAACCTAATTGCAATGACGACTTGTCTATTTTGACTGCTATGTCGTCATTCCAACCGCGGTTAAAAAGAAAACGTCTAGAGTCTACTCCTTATCTTGCTCTAGGAGACGTTGTACATTAACCAAAACTACCACCGAAGGTGAAAAAAGTATAGAAGAGAAGAAAAAGGGGTTTACCTTAGTCACCGCTCAAGGCCCATCCCGTGTTCCGTCATGCGCCGATCCCTGTCGAACGTGCGCATGAGCGACCCTCTCTTGTTATCACATCTCACGTCAGCAGAAGAACGCGGATGGGCAGGGGTCCGGCGTGAGGGAGGGTATTATGTACGTTGGATTTTCCAAGACTACTACCAAATAGTAGGTTTTCCTATTTGGTAGGTTGGGAGGTACGTCAAACCTCCCAATTTGTTAGTAGTCTTGGCAAATCCAACGTCAAGGCTGCATAACAAATAGGAGGAGGACATCCAAGCCCAACCTACCAAAAAACCAATGCATAAGACAAAATTATGAATGACAAAGAAACACAATTTAAACAAGAGAGTTTAATAAAAGAGTGAAAAACTGAGGAGTAGCTAAAAGAGCAGTTTTAACACGTGCCCGTCATTCATAGTAATGCAAAACCATAGACTTGTCTTAAACCAAAAAGTACTGTACACAAAATCCCTTTTCTTCCAAAATGAACAAAAACACTGATCACAAAAACAAAACACAATTATCAATGAGGCAAAAACACTTATGTACTGTATACATATAACATAACCCCAAACTTGTAATCCAGTGTTGCAAACCCGTACTTCCCTCCCCCCTTTTCGAAAGAAAACAAAGGAAAAGAAAAAGTGACGAGGGGGGAAGACCAGGCAACTTCGCGAGAGCCCTAGGAAACAGGACTCCCGAGAGCTATCACAGGCCGAGGGGGTCTAACAATGGACATGGAGAGGTAGGAGGAGACGAAGGTATGGACAGAAGACCACAAACCCGCCGAGGCGACGTCAGGCAACGAACGAGTCTGCAGGAACCGTAAGGAGGCAGCAAAGGATCGCACATCGTGCGCAGCAACCCGACAAGCAGGGTTACTGGCACGAATGACCCGACAAATGTGGCGTCCTATCTGTACCTTCGAGAGCCTCCTACCAGTCCGAGGAGACACCCACACAGCAGTACCCGAAGTCGGAGCCACAGACTCAACATAGGAGTGCAAGGCCTGCACCGGGCACAACACATGGTGAGTATGCCCACGCTTTAAAGCCTGGATGGTGAAAGGCTTGAAAACGTGGGTCTCTCTCTCATTCTTGGCAACAAAATGAGGGGAGGGGGCTAACGTGACGACATTCAAGGACGGGGAGAATCGCATGCATTCCTGGGACCGCGACATGGCAGCTAGTTCAGACACCCTATCCCCAGTGGCCAGAGCGACAAGGAAGAGTGTACGCTCGAGCAACTGAACCGGTGTAGTGTCCCGTGTATATGTGTGTGAAGCCAGAAGGTCCAGAGCACGCCCCAGATCCCACTGAGGAGGGATCTGGCGCGGAGGCGGTCGCTCCCTGAAGGCAGCCTTCATGAAGGAATCCAGCTCCTTCGGTGGAACGACCAGCCCAGTGACGGACTCAAAGACCTCCCGGATGGCAGACAAGTGGTTACGTATAGTGTTGACTTGAGAGCGACGTGTACGGAAGAGGTGAAACAAGTAGTGTAGGACGAGGGAAGGAGAGCTAACAGTCTGGTGAGTGTCCTGTATCCACCTAGTAAAAGACCTCCAGTGGGACTCGTAAGTCCCCCAAGTCGAAGACGTCTATGAACGCTTCAGGAAGTCAGTCAGGTCCCGTCCGTGGACTGGGAGCCACCGTGCCTCACGAACATCCACGACGCGAAGGCCAACGAGGTCCGCAGGTCGCCAACCTGGCTCAAGTGGAAGTTTGAGAGAGGGAGAGGGACCGGACTCGGGCACCACCGCTTCAACTGGGAGTACCAAGCCTGGGCTGGCCACAGAGGCGCTATTAGCCAGACTCTGCCGCGGTACAGCCGCAGCCGCGCGAGGACTTTGCACATCAACAGTGCGTCTGGTGGCGGAAATATGTATATCGACTGCCACCTGTTCCAGTCTTCCATGAAAGCGTCCGGACCCCCCTCCGGAGTGTGAGTCCGGAGGGACAGGTACTGAGGCAACTTGCGCGTCTCCTTCGATGCGAACAAGTCGACCTCCGGAACACCCCAGGAAGCAGCGAGGTCGTCGAATACAGTCTGTTTCATTGCCCATTCTACAAGAACGTCCCGTCCTCGCGACAGGGCGTCCGCCCACAGGTTGGCAGTCCCGGGCAGGTAGGAGGCGTGCAGGGAGATGTTGTGTCGGTTCGCGAGGAAGAACAACTTCTCTGAGATCCCCAACAGAGTCAAAGACCTGGAGGACCCCTGCTTTTGGATACAGTGGACAGCTGTCTGATTGTCCATCCTGAAGGCCACCGACTTTCCCCGAAGGGCCAGCGCGTGGTCCCTCAGGAAGAACAAGGGAACCAACAGTTCGAGGGCATTGATGTGTAGGTGTGTGTGTCCCACCCATCTGCCGTGATGTTGATGTCCCAGGTTGGATTGGTAACCCCACCCTACCTCGCTCGACGCATCTGTATCTACCCTGATCGTCGGCGGGGGGGCGGTCCAGGGCACAGCCGCAGAGAGCGTGCCCCGAGCAACCCAGTGTCCTAAGTGTCTGTGAATGGTACGCGGGATCGGCATGAGCCGATCCATAGGGGCCAACGGAAACACCTTGTTGCCCATGAGTATTAGGCGGCGCAGCCTGAGCCTCCCTAAGGGAATGGTCAGAGCGGCCCAATTCAGCGAACCCACTAACGAGTCCCAGATCCTCCTCGTGAGGGAGACCGAGTGCAACACGGCGAAGACCTTCCTGCGAAGTTTCACCGCGTTTGGCTGACTCTGGGTCACTGTAGCGTTGGTCAGATCCCATTCGAGACCTACCCACGTCACGACACGCGACGGGGTCAGGCGCGACTTGGGAATATTGATTTTGAACCCTAACTGTGTGATGTGTTGAACTACTGTGAGGGTGTCGTGGACGCACTGTTCTAGGGTGTATGAAACTATCAACCAGTCGTCCAAGTAAAACAGGATCTGGAGGCCGCCCCTGAGGAGAGGATCCAGAGCCTGCTTTACCAGTTTCGAGAAGATCCGCGGCGCGATGTTGAGACCGAAGGGAAGTCTGTCGAACATGAACACACGATCGGAAGTCTGAACGGCCAAGAATCGCTGGAAACGAGGATGGATCGGAACGTGCCAATACGCATCCTTGAGGTCCAGCGACACTACCCACGACAGAGGTCGCAGGGCCAGTCGTACCTGGTGCACCGTCAGCATCCGAAACCGTGTGTTCACGATGTGCCCGTTGAGGGCCGACAGACCCACCACCGGTCGCATCGCGTCGCAGTCCTTCTTTGGTACCAGAAAAACACGGGAGAGGAAAACCGGTAGACCGGCTTTCACCTCCTTGACGATTCCCTGCACGTGCATGGATGTAATCACGTCGGCCACCTCCGAAGAGACAGGCCGGCTTCGTTGACAAGAGCTGAGTGGGGGTCTGGACTTCCATCTCCAGGTTAGACCCCTCCGTGCAATCTTCCGCCCCCACGTCCCTCGTGGCCACCGAAGGGCGCAAGGGCGAAAATAACCTGTGGGAGCCCCCGAGATGAGGTGAGCGACCCTTTCTGCGAGGCGAGAAGGAGAACAAGGAGGAGACCGACCTGGAGAACCTACACATTTTTTGACGTGGAGGGTCCCCCGGTACGGTCCCTGCGGTCATAAGAGCCACGTTGACCACCCCTACCCCCCCCACCTCGCCGAAAAGGGCGGGTCACCCCATCCCCTGTCCGTCGTGTGTCAGACCCCGTCGAAGTGCGGCCGGAAGTGGAAGGCTGGCCAGCCCCTTCTCGGCGGGGATGAAAGGGAGCAGGAGCAGAAGTGCGAGGCGGAACCGACGCTCTGGCCGGCAACTTCCCTTTCCTGCGCCCTTTCTTGGCGGCAGCAGTGGCGGCAGCACCCCGAAGGGGACCGGCAGAAGGACGGGACTGCGAAGACCCTGGTCGCGACACAGCGCGTCTTTGTGTGTCGTAAGCAGGGTCCGCTGACAGAGAAGCGTAGCGTTCCCAAGCATCCTGCGCAAAAAGCCCCGATGTATATAGCTCAGAGTATAATAGACCCTGACGAATATCCAAAGGGGCCTTCCGGCAGAACGAGGACCTTACCGTCTGGCGTTGTCGAGTTGCCTCGCACAAAACCGCCTTCAGCTCGGGAACCAAAGACACCGCGAGCTGAAGGTGGATCCGCCGAACGTGGTCCAAGCCCTCGCGAAGATCGCCAGGTGCAGTCGCCTCGATAAGTCGCAGGTGGTGAACAGACGTCTGGAGGGAACCTAGAAGACAAGACAATAAGTTCGCCACCCTCTGCCGCAAGGTAAAATCCCTGTCGACAGAGGACTTATCTGGGTGGGAGAAGAACGGGTTAGCAATAGCACAAATTTCAAGTTTGGGAGCGCTAATCCAGGACCAGAACTTGCCATCCAATCCGCCGACAGATACCAGAGGAGGCAAAAGCAGTGACGACTCTGGGGGAGGGACGGAAATAGATCTGTCGACGGAACGGTTGGCAAAGTCTAAGGCCTCAGCAAACCAGGCCTCCAATGGGAGAGGGTTATCGAGCACGACGGCCAAGCCAGGCTTACCGTCGTCGCACAAACCCGTCTCATAGGAGGACAGTCCCGTTAACACAGCCAGGGACTGAACATCCTGAAGGATGTCCTGGCGGCTGAAGTCTGACCAGAGCTTAGTCCGAGGAGCAGACGGGGGCTTGGGCTTCACCGAGAAGTACTGAAGGTCAGTCCTTGTCGGGTACGCCCGCACCTCCACGTCGGCCACCTGACCATCCACCCTGATCGCCCTGAACTGCATTTTATCATTTATTTGGACCGACCAGTCCAAAGCCCTCTCACCTGACGGGAAGTCGGTAGCACGCTCCGGGTGGGAGGCCTGCACCCCCTTCCAAACAGCCAAGGAGCCATAGAGGAGCGGCATAGTCCGCGACGGGACCTTGGCCTTTTGGATGGGGGGCAAGCGCGGACCCTGCCCTAGCAGACGGAGGACCCCCGCATGTGAGACAGTAGGGGCAACCACCTGAGCCAGGGCAGGAGCAGTACTAGCCGACGACCGGGCAGGCGGAGAAGCAGGGCGAGAAGGAATGTGGTCCACCGCAGAGGGGAGGGGGACCAAAGCAGGGGCAGGTTGGGTGAGGCGCTGAGGTTGTGTCACCGCCAAGAAGCGCGATAAGAGGGATTCTTGCATCGCCTCCAAGCGCGCGTCGAAGTGTGACACAACCCACCCCTGCATAGCCGAAAATCGATCCGAGAGAGGCGACCCCCCGAAGATAGTTCGGCCCGCAGGGGCGAGCGTGAGCGAGAGCGAGACCCACGACACGAAACAGCAGCGTCGCGGCCCAAAGAAGGCGAGCGACGACGGCCGTGACGGTCCTGAGGGTCTCGGTCCCGATCACTAACGCCCGAGGGGGAAACATCACCATCCCCCTCTTCCAGCGACACGTCAGCCCCCGAGAAAGGGGACCCCGAAACCTCGCTATACTCCACCGAGTCAAGCGGCGGGGTACCCTCACGGGGAGCCGGCAAGCGAAGATCAGGAATAGAAGAAGGAAGAGGAGCAGGATGACGGGAGGGGGAAGGCTGGCCGGGTGAAAGGAGGTCAGAAGGAGCCGCGGGGGGAAACAGAGCAAGGATCCCCGGGGCTGAGAGAACAGGGCGGCCCGACACCGAGGCGGAGGGAGGAACCTCCACCTTGGGACGAGACCTAGAAGGAAGAAGAGGCACCGAAGCAGGAGAAGTAGGAGGAGAAGCAACTACATCCTGGCGGACCCTCCTGGACAGAGTAGAAGGAGGGAGCAGAGGGCCAGCTACAGCATGAACATCCGCGCGCGTAGAGGACAAATGAAGAGGACGTCTTTTGTGCAGGGGAAGCGGGCGGAAGGTAGTAGAGCCCCTATCCGGAGAGGCCAGGGGAGGGCGTACAGGGGCAGAGACGCTAACCCCGGCCTCAGGGCGAGAACCATGACGAGGGCGAACGGCGGAGTCAAGGTGAGCAGGAGGACGAGGAGGGGCAGTAGAGAGGACGAGCGACGAGGAGAGCGAGAGCGTGGGCGGAGCTGGGGATCCACCCGACGATGCGACGACCGACCACGGGACCCAGGGAGGAGGGCCCGAGCAGGGAGAGGGCCAGGTAAACGGCCCCCAGACGGGTCAGGGATGCCCAGGGCGACGCGGATCCGGTCGTCAACAAAGGCCGGGGAACGGTGGCCCACAGTCCTGATGTGGTGGGAGACCACCGCCCACACAGACTGAAGGGATGCAGAGGCCACCGCCGCATCAGAGGAACCAGGGTGATGGTCCACCACATCCACCAGGTCCATACACGGGCCACACAAAGCCGGGAGGTAGGCCGTAGAGGACACACATTGGGAATGCCGCAAGCAGGACCTGTGGCAGTCCAAGCACGGGGAGCCACAGCCCTGACGAAAGCAAGGCATCCCACCTGCAATGGAAGAACACACACCATAAGCAGCACGTTGACGGAGTAAGTGAAGATAATGTCCAAGAAAAACCAGGGAAAGAGCATGGGTAAACAGGAACACACATGCAAACTGGAAGTCGTACTCACTCTAAACCGGGAGCACCGATGGAGGTGAGGAGGGCGGGTGAGGCGGAAGAGCACAAGCAGAAACCTGCAAAGATGGAGAAAGTGTTAACCACCACTCAACACCTCACATGCAGGGTCCATAACACCAGGCAAGTGCATACACCAATATAGAACCAGGCAACAAGATGACACAAAAAAGGGTCACCGGGAAAGCCAACTATAACCGCAAATTTGCGGGCCAATGGAGGCATAACCGTACCGACACAAACCGCTCGCCTCACCGCGAGACCCCCCAGCGATCTCCGCAATTTTGCGGGGAGCCGAATCGTCCGTGGACCGAATCGAGCACTCCGCAAATTTGCGGGACCGGCCGAGATGGTCCGGCGCCGAAAAAGCGAGAGGAGCGTCTAGGTAAGACCAACACAGGCCCAGAAAAAAGCGTCAACTCCTTATGACTCCAAGCGACGATGGCCATCAAGCTGAGCAGTGTCTTCCTTGAAAATCCTGACTCAACCGGTCAAGGGAGAGGCAAGGAAGACACACCAGGGGAGAGGAGGCACATCCCCCAGGAACCACCCCACCCACAGAGATAGAGCAAAGCCCATGAGGAGAAGTGGCAGGAAGGGTGGTTCGGCACAAACAGGGGCCCCCGTAGGGTACCCCAGGATTGGGCAAAGGGAATGAAAGGATGGAGGTGAAAACAGTAAGGGAACACAAAAACCAGTAAATGAAACTGGCGAGAAAAAGGGTGGCCTAGCCGTGAGGAGAGAATGTGTCAGGGGCGAAAAACCCTGTGGTGTGAGGGAGAGGCCCCCGTAGGGTACCCCTGGATATCACGAACCACCAAGCGCCCAGGCCCTTGAGACACAGTGAAGGCTCGTAAGGGGGGACTCGGGAATAACGCTAATAATGCGGCCGACACAAACCCTACAAACAGCACCGCCACCACGAAATCTCAGATTGTGAACCAACTGTACACCTAGGCTATGAAAATATGAAAACTCATAGGGCATAGCAATTCCTGAATGAGAAACAAGCTAGGCTAAAATAAGCTAAACTATGCCCAGACTAACAGGAAAAAAGAATATGAAAAGAGAAAGGAATGAAAAACACATACGAGGAACGCCAGGCGCCCCCGTACCTTCGGTAGCTATTTCCACACGCGTCTCCATTAAACACACTGAGGAGCCCATTTACGTGTGTCCTAGATCACGTAACATCTGTCTAACAAAAAGAAGGCCAGAAAAGCCGAAACGAACCTAAAACAGGGTGAATTGAAGGAGCACAACAAAAGCGGACTCAACAATGGCGACGCGTGAAAAAATGATAACAAGAGAGGGTCGCTCATGCGCACGTTCGACAGGGATCGGCGCATGACGGAACACGGGATGGGCCTTGAGCGGTAACTAAGGTAAACCCCTTTTTCTTCTCTTCTATACTTTTTTCACCTTCGGTGGTAGTTTTGGTTAATGTACAACGTCTCCTAGAGCAAGATAAGGAGTAGACTCTAGACGTTTTCTTTTTAACCGCGGTTGGAATGACGACATAGCAGTCAAAATAGACAAGTCGTCATTGCAATTAGGTTAATAGCCTTGACGTTGGATTTGCCAAGACTACTAACAAATTGATCTCCTTGCTGAACTGAGTTTTGAACTCCCCCAGCTCAAATGATCTTACCTTATCAAGTATTGCCATAGGAAGCTTCTGACGCAAGATAATGACTATCATTTCCTGCGTGGTAAGCCCTAGGGTGTCTAGCGATCGAGTATGGCACTCCATATTTGCCCTGAAGTTTGTCAACTCATCAACCTTATACTGTGGTTCTGCGAGCCCAAACAAGGCAACGACATGGGCTATCTTCAACTGCTCTCTATCCCCGTATGTGGACTCTAATAAGTGTACCGCTTCAAGATAACTACCACCCACTACTGCAAAACCCTCTATTAAATGTAAGGCCTCTCCTTCCATTTGTCCCTTCAGATAGTGAAACTTGCGGACATTATCCAAAGAGGATTCATGAACCGTAGATTGAAATACGTCCCAGAAAGCTAACCACTCGGTTAACTTGCCCCCAAATGTAGGAAGATTGAGCTTTGGGAGGTGTACAGTATGTTTTGGGTCAGCCCTTCTATGGGCCTCATTATCGCCTCCCTTCTTACTTGCGACAGCACGCTGTAATAGGTACTTCGCTCTAAAGACAGGTTCATCATAGAGGGCGCGATTATCACTCTGTAACTATCTCTTCCTCCTCTATCATGTCAGCCACAATCACCTCACTCAGAGCCGTAATACGACCGTGGGTAGCCTGGACGTTTTCTAATCTAGCCTCCAATTCCTCTAGTTCAGCAGTAGTGATGAAAGTGTTGACGTCCACAATTAGCCTATTTAATACTCCCCGAAGTCTCGCCCTTTGATTTTTAGGGGCTTTGATCAGCACCCCACCAGACGGTGTCTCTTTATTGTCTTTATTCATTTTGCATGTGAGCCTATAGGCTATGTATCTAAATGTTACGTTACAAAAACAACGGCCAAATAATAGTCTATTTAAGAGACGCCAACCGGCGGACTTCTATGTTATGGAGAAAAAATAGTACACTAAATAGCAATACCTACTAATGGATCATATTGAACAAGAAAAAATGTTAGGTCAGGTCATATGTCACAGGAAGTCTGAAACGGAAAAGAAAATTATTGGGGAAAGATGATGGGTGGGATGCAGGACTTAGGCAGGCGCAATGATACAACCCCGGCGTCCCTCTAGAGCCAACGCTTCGTTAGCCCTACAATCTTGTCATACAGGACTTGATTGGTGTCTAAATCGAGGTGGACACCATCCTGGTCGAGGTCCCGGATGCTGAGAGTGAGAGATACAAAGCGGTGCCTCGTTTCTACTAACCGACACCTCAGGGCGCGGTTAACAGAATTTCTTATGGCTTGATAGTCCGCCGCTGACAACCCTCGGACTCTCGTCCGGCTCTCAATTTCCACGATCTTACAACTCCCCCGGACTCACGCTCCAGATCCAGCGCCACCTCTTTGATAGCGTCAGCTAACTCGCGGGGTACTGTACCGGGGCGTATATCATTGCCGCCAATAAACAAAAAAATCATATGAGGCCTAAACCGAACCACCTGCCCCCACTCTGGGGAGGCCCTCAGGGTGTCAACGGTTGCTCCCGGTACCCCGAAGTAGGTCAGCTTGAAAGTCTTTTCCCCCTCCGACGCCCGATACCACTCAGTTCCTCCATCAGCTGCCCTTAGCCTATTTGCATATAAATGCCATACTATGGCTATTCGCTGAGGTACCGGCGCCTGAGGTACAGGAAGATAGCCAAGCCCCACCCCTCCGGGGTCCTTGCTCCTGCATCCCCGGGCTAATCCCTTGCTCATTGCCTAAGAAAAATCCCCTACTGGTAGCTAAATCCCGGGTCTGGGCACCAATGTGGTAAACTATCAATGGAAGTTAAATATTACTAAGCTATAATGAATCAAAATAAAATCAATCTAAATGAAAACTACTCTATATCTAAATTGAATTCAATCTGAAACAAGCTAATTTATATCCAAAGGTCTCACATAATAAATGTATATATAGGGTAAGGTTATAAGGGTTAATATTAGCCAGGAATTAACTCACCAATAGTTCCACGTGGCAATGAGGCAAGGGAGAACGTTTTACCCAATATGGCGGTGGACAATGGGGAACGAGACTTCGGTCCCGAGACTCGAGTCAAGTTAAAGAAAGAATAAATTATTATATGTGAATGGACATGATTATTATGCTTATCTATCAGTCAGTCATGGTGTCGATGAGAGCGTCGTGATGGTGTAGCTGAGTGTATTGCTGTATGTGTATTGTGATTAGAGGCACAAAAGCACGATCAACTGAGGGCGGAAATTTAGATGTTAACTGGTTGGTGTTCGTGAAGGCTCTGGCGTTCCTCGAAAGCACACCTTGCTGCCTTGGCAAACTGCCAGGAGCCCAAATTATCGTACCGCATCTAGGTTGCTCTATACGATAAATTATATTAATATATACGATAAATTCATATATACTGTCCATACTTAGTGTACTCAAACTAGTATGAACAGTCTCGATGTTACGTAATCTGGGTTGATGTAGCGTTACGTATCGTTCCGTAGTCTTAAGTTGAATGCTTCCATAACCTTGGTCGAACGTTCCATGATTGGGTAGAATATATTATTCTATAGTTGTATATGGGAAAGTATTGTAGGATTATAATTCCCATATATATATATATTTGTATTATTTAAGATTGTTTATAAGTATCTCATTGTAAAGAAGATGGGATACATTTTCCATATGTTATGCGCATGCGCGGTGTGTCACGACAGAGACAAACATAACACGCTCGCGCACTCTCCAACCAACATCCGTCCCAGCTACACACGCTAAGCCTTCTTCCTATAGTTTCATAATCAGGTGTTTTCGCTTCACTTTCATCTCATATTCCATATAGTCATTACATCATCATCTTTGTTACTTAGCACAACTTAACGTAAATATCTATCCTATCCTAGCCTATTGTAGCCTCTTTTCATACTTTGTTTACTATACTAACCACTTCCAGTTATCTAGCCCCTTTTCCGCCATCCTCCAATCACCAGCCGAGTTCATCTAAGGGTAAATATATTCTATATGGTTAATGTTCCTTTAATATCGATAATATACAGTCCACTTATCTAAATTAGCCATATAATTGGTCCTTAAACCTTTCACTAGTTTGCCCCCCCCCCCCCCTCTCCCGAGGGGGGGTGAGTCACCACCGCCCCGGGTGCCCGCGTCAGCACCTTGAGATCAACAGAAGCCTGGGGTCAGTTTTTAGAGCTGAAGCCCGACTTGACCTTCTTGGTGATAGGAGGAAATGAGATAAGGAGCGGGGTCAGTCCAAGAGGGATTGCGGAGGGGATCGAGGTCCTAGCTGAGGAGGTGGTGCGGCTCTCGGGGGGAGAAGTCCGGGTGATTGGGGTAGAGAAGCGGCAGGCTCCACGAGGGGTCTCTACGGAAAAATGTTTTTCCTTGTGACATCTTGAGATGAACTTTTCTTGTGTACAATTTTCACATTTATTAAATTTAATAATATAAAATTAGCGGTACCCATTGAGTTTAGCCTGTTTACATTACCCTATAGGCTCTCTCTCTTTCAAAATTCTTGAATTTATTATAAATTTAAACGGTACCTGTCTTTTTTTACATCTGGAGACTTTTGGCCTATACTGTATTGTACTAAATTTCCCTCCCAGCTTTTCTTAACTTATGGTGTAATGATTCTATAATTTCATAACTATTATGTAAGGAGTTAAATTGAAAAGCTCCAGATTGCTTGTCTACATTGCGCACAATTCTTATTCCGCATTTTGTGAGGGTGTTTTATTTTCGGCTCGCGATTTAATTTGATTTCTCGGAGTACTGTATTGTTGTCCGCAACTTATTCGGTCTGGCATTGATAGTTTGATTTAACGTCAATAGATTTCCTTCCCGTATAATCATGGCTAAAAGTGTACAAAAGCGTCGGGCTAGACTTAAGGGCTCTTTGACGGTCTTGACCTCTGATATTGACAAATTCCTTGATTCGGCGTCTAGAGTGGAGGTGGAGGCCAGGTTGCTCAGTATTCAAAAGCAACTTGACAAGTATGAGGTCACACAGGAGGACCTGGCCGACACTTACGAGGACGCCGAGTATATCGAAGTGATAAGAGAGGATACCTTATATATGGAGGGCATATAAGTAATCGTTGCCACACTGAAGGGGATCTTGATTACAGAGGTCAAGAAAGAGCCAAAGAAATCCGCAGTCAAATTACCACATCTTACTCTTCCAAAATTTGAAGGTGATGCCACCATGTGGTCGGGATTTTGGGAGATGTTCAAGTGTACCATCCATGACAATCCCGACCTCACAGATATACAACGCTTCACCTATCTAAAGGGTCAGCTTCTGGGTGATGCACATAAGCTAGTCGAAGGATTCATTATCGAAAGTGCAAGCTATGCCCCAGCAATTGAGCTCCTGCAAGAGACATATGGGCATCCAGATCGAATCAAGGCAGCTAATGTTACCAAATTCAATCAATTAGTGTCACCCAAACACCAAACAGCTGACCTGAAGGACTTCTATGCCAATACAGAGAGTGTGATGAGGTCAATCATTAGCCATGGTATTTGTTTGGAGGAATTTTGTGTGGTGACTCTTGTCAATAAGTTACCATCACCACTAAAAGAAACCATAAAACGGGAAATGGGAGACTCGAGCCTGGATTATAAGAAATTCACTCATTGCCTCCAGGCTGAAGTGTACAATATGGCGGGTCAAGACAGAGTAGGGGGTATACCCATGGCTACGGCAACATTTACCGGCCAGAGTGAGTACAGGAAATTCAACTGTGTTCTGTGTAGTGGCACCAATCATTTATGGTACAAGTGTATGAAGTATGAGACGGGGCCTCTTAAAGTTAAAAGAGCCCGTCAACTACGTCTCTGCACTGGGTGCTTGTCAAAAGACCATGGCCATTCGGGTTGTACTAATCCTAACGTAAGAAGCTGCAAGTTTTGTAAGGGCAAACACTTTCATTCCCTGTGTACACAAAAACAAGGGAAAGAAAGTAGACCAGCGGAGGATAACACCAAGAGAGAGCATACTGCTGCTACTTCAACTACAATGTCCGTTGCCACAGGTAAAAATACAGTAATCTTGCCCACCGTACAGCTGCCGGTAAAGGGTAAGGATAATAATTGTGTTAAAATCAGATCGCTACTGGACCAATGTTCTCAGAGGACCTTTGTGAAGTCTTCTGTTCTATCCTCCCTTTCTTACATTTCTAAAGGAACTGAGGAGTTATGTCTTCACGGATTTACCGGGAAACAGGCCTCTAGGGAATATAATGTTGTGGCACTGCAATACAAACACAGAGGTAAATTTCATCATCTAGATGCAATAGTGGTTGATGAATTGCCAGAACATAAAGGTGAACTTAACCTAAAGTCTAAACTGGTTAGTTTACAAAGTAAAGGCATAAAATTAGCCGATCCTCACGCAACGGACACAGATCAGCTGGAGCTGCTCATCGGTGCGGATCACTACTACGATATAGTGCGACCTGGGTATAAAAGGTCAGGTAGTCTAATTCTGCTTCCTACCAAGTACGGGTACGCCATCAGTGGTTCATATGTGACACAGCCTACAAGATCCAGCACAGAAGTAATTACTGTATTGAAAGTAGCAGTAACACCAATGGACGAATACATGTCCACTGGTAATATTCCACCATGCAAAAATGACTTAAATGTTTTGTGGGAATTAGATCATATCGGGATAACCCCTAAGGAATACTCACTGGTTGAGCGTCAAGCACTATCGTCGTATGAGGATACCGTTACCTACGATCCCGACAGCCAACAGTATAAAGTGAGACTGCCCTGGAACAATTCCAAGGATCAGCTGCCATCTAACAAGGGTTTGGCCATAGGCTGTCTTCGGGGACTTCAGAAAAGATTCCTCAAGGAGCCTGACTTTTGCGAGGAATACTCAAAAGTCATAAAGGAACAGGTGTCCCGGGTTTTTATAGAAGAGGTGCCTTTTGATACATCAGATACCGGGCATTACTTGGCTCATCATGGTGTAATCAAGGAGAGAAAAACTACGCCAGTGCGTATTGTCTTCGACTGTTCCGCCAAGATGAGTGAACGTCCTCCTAGTCTTAATGACTGCCTGTACACTGGACCCTCACTGGTGCCAGATTTGGAGCAGGTTTTGCTTCGGTTTCGACTCGGTAAGTATGCCTGGGTGTCTGATATTGAGAAGGCATTTCTAATGTTAAGACTCCATGAAGATGACCAGGACTATACGCGATTTATGTGGCCCAAGTATCCGAGGCAACTGGATTCCCCCCTAATTTGTTACCGGTTCCGGGCAGTTTTATTTGGAGCGACTTGTTCCCAATTCCTTTTAAACGCCACCATTTTGAAAAATTTGTCTTATGTCAGTGCAGATCCGCAGATTATTCATCAGATTCGGTCAGGGTTGTACATAGACAATTTACTGGGTACAGGAAATGAAGAAGATTTCCTGGTTGATACCTACGCTGTAGTCCGAGAGATTATGAATGACGCCCATCTACATTTGCGTGAATGGGCGTCTAATAATTCTGTTTTGCGGACTGTACTGCAACGGGATGGTGTGGCGGCTGTACAGCAGGAACATGTTAGAGTGCTAGGGTTGTTTTGGAAAACGGACACCGATACCCTCTCATTCGGCGTTCAGTACTCGCAATATTCGCAGATTACAAAACGAATTTGCTTGAGTATGACAGCTAAACTTTTTGACCCCTTGGGGATAGTTCTACCGGTGTCGATCAAATCGAGATTATTCCTTCAGCAATTATGGAGGATAAAATTAGGATGGGATGAGGTTTTGACTGGCGATCTGGTTCAGGAGTGGGATGACATTATTTCGGATCTTCGTCTCTGTAAGGGTTTTAATTTTCCTCGGAGAGTTGTCATGGACCATCCTGTTTCCATTCATGCCTTCTCAGACGCTAGCAAGGTCGCGTACGGCACCGCCATATACTTTGTTGACACAAGTGGCAGCCGTCTAGTCATGGCGAAGGCGAAAGTCGCCCCGATCAAATCACTTTCTATCCCAAAATTAGAGCTGACTGCAGTTCTGTTGGCTGCTAGACTGGTTCACTTTGTAGAGGAAACTTTTAAAAATTTGCTAAATATCTCGGAGACAATTATATGGAGTGACAGCCAAATTACGCTCTACTGGTTACATAGCCGTAAGAAGCTACCAGTGTACGTCACCAACCGTGTCGACGAAATTCGTACCCTGCTCCCAACCGCACAGTTCCGGTATGTGTCTACCAAAGAGAATCCAGGTGACTGCATTACTCGTGGTGTCTCTGCTAAATTTCTCAAATCTTCTGCGTTGTGGTGGAATGGCCCATGCCGGCTTAATGATCCCAACGAATGGCCAGAGAATATAGATTTGAGCGAGCAACACACTGCTATTGTGGCACCGGTAATTGACTCGGTGCCTGACGAAGACACACGGTTATGGGACTGGGGTAGATTCAGCAGCTATGAAAAGTTACGTGTTACAGCATGGGTGTTACGATTTGTAGAAAATGTAAAAGCAAAAATTAAAGGCACACCGCCCACAGGTAGTGCTTACCTCAATGTGAAGGAGATCAGAATTGCAGATCATTTATTACATAAGCTCTGTCAACAAGAAATATATACGCAGGAATATAAATTACTGGTTAAGGGAACAAAGTCTAGGAATAACCTGATCAACCAGTTGGGCTTACACTTGAAGGGGGACTTGATACATTGCGGAGGCAGATTACGATTGGCAGCCCTCTCTGAGGCAAGTAAGTATCCAATACTACTGCCCCCCAATCATCCCTTCACCCATCTTATCATCGATAGGTGTAACCGACTCTGTTGTCATTATGGGGTTGGTCATATAGTCACCTATGTAAGACAACGATGGTGGGTGCCTAGAATCAGGCAGGTGGTCAAGAAAGTCCTTCGCAAATGCTTAAAGTGTAGAAGAGTACAGGGAACACATTATGATCCCGTCGGAATTCCTCCCTTACCAAACCTGCGAACTACCCCAGGTGACCCTTACAAAGTTACCGGGGTTGACTACAGTGGAGCAATCCTGTGAAAGATTCACCCAATCTTAAGGTGTATATGATACTTTTCACTTGTGCAATTCACCTGGAACTGGTCACCAACCTCACTTGTGATAGCTTCCTACATGCCTTCCGAAGATTCTGCAGTAGACAGGGATATCCGCGTATCATGCCGAGTGACAATGCAAAGACTTTCATAGGGGCATCTACATATCTCAAAGAAGTGAGCAACAATCCTAAGATTCAGACCTGCCTAGCGGATGTAAAATGCGAATGGCGTTTCATTCCCGCCAGAGCGCCTTGGTTTGGCGCCATATGGGAGAGAGCCATAGGCATCGTGAAGGCGGGTCTAAAGAAGGTGTTGGGTAGAGCTCTCATCTCGATTGAGGAACTCAACACCATACTCTTGGAGATTGAAGCCACCGTAAATGATCGCCCTCTATACTATGCTTCTGGTGATTTGGAAGACCTTACCCCAATCACACCCTCAGTACTGGTACGTGGACACAGACTGCGGGATCTTCCTGAAGAGCATGACGAGGATACTATGGAGGATCCAGACTACATAAGTAAGGAAGTGATATCAGCCCGCTACAAATTCATTCGTAAATTATCGCGAGATATTTGGCATCGCTGGTCAACAGAATATCTGGTGACTTTAACCTAACAAGTGCGCATGGGGGTAATTAGACACCTCTCCCTGTGCGCATGTATTTGAGGTGTTTCCGTCACTAAAATATTCATTGTACCATTAATAGCATTAATACTTATCCATATGCGCCTATTATGGGTTGATTATAAAGGTATTAACCTGAAACAACAATAAAACGAGTGAAAACAGCGTTTGGATGGTCAAAATCGGAGATATAGCCCGCGAGTTGTATAATGTATGGGTGAGGCAAGCTGCTTTCCCGCCAATTTCCCCCAAGGCCACTGAGACACAGTCGATTGATACTCTCTCTCTCTCTCTTGCACTCGCTTGCCATCAGTGATGACAACACCCTGCTTGCAACTCGCTAATGTTAGCACGAAAATATACCTCGGAATAAGGGAATAACAGGGAAAATAGGTGATAACTGAAGGAGAGGAGGAAAGTGGGGAAGGAGGGGAGGTAGAGGACTGAGATTTTGCATGGCCCAGGGGCCAATTTTTTTTTTTTTTTTTTTTTTTTTTTCCCCCGATTTCAAAAGTTGATTTTTTTTTTCTCTGACTCTTATAAGTCTTCCCGCAGTCCGCCGGGGGAACTCTTAAGAGTCTCCCTGCAGTTCCCGGGTTAAGGGAAGCGCAAAAGAATAAACTAACACCATTAAAAGGTCATTGGCCTAGGGTAGGGGACGTGGTAACCATCCATGAGGAGGGCCCGCGCGCATTTTGGAAATTGGGTCGGATAGAGGAGTTATTACCAGGTCGTGATGGTGAGGTTCGGGTAGCAAAGGTTCGCACCAGGACAGGAGTAATCACACGGCCAACAGTCCGACTATATCCTCTTGAGGGTGACCTCGATCGCAAGGACACGCCCTCGGATCAGTTATCCATTGAAGTCCCCTCTCTGGCTTCTACTTCGGTGCAGCCTGTTGACGCGTCCGGCGGACGCCCACGTCGATAGGCAGCCCAGATATCCTCCCAAGTTTGGCGGGATAAGATTGCCTCCGGGCAAATCTAATCATGTAAATTTTGTATATTTTCTGTTGGTGGGAATATGTCCATACTTAGTGTACTCAAACTAGTATGAACAGTCTCGATGTTACGTAATCTGGGTTGATGTAGCGTTACGTATCGTTCCGTAGTCTTAAGTTGAATGCTTCCATAACCTTGGTCGAACGTTCCATGATTGGGTAGAATATATTATTCTATAGTTGTATATGGGAAAGTATTGTAGGATTATAAAACCCACATATATATATATATATTTGTATTATTTAACCCTTAATTAGCGGCGAGACACATAAGTCGAGTTAAATAAAGCTGGACTATGTGGCGGTGCTCGACATATATCGTGTAGCAATTTCAGCACGTAATGTTGCTGAGAGAGAGAGACAAGTGGTGGCAGGAGAGTAGCGAGCGTATGACTGCTCCAGACCACCGCGGCGAACCTACTGACACGAATCCCACCTCCTCCCTCCTTCTCTCACTCGCTATATCGGACGGATTGTATGGGGAAAGTGCCTAATTACATGCTTTTTGCACTCGCGTTGCACGGTTATTGCAAGAAAACTAGCCATCATAAAAGGATCGTTATGGTGTCATTCGAAAGCTCTGTTTATGCCCTTTCAGGGATAGATACTTGTTTACGTTCTGGGTCTTATTTAGGCATGAAAATGATCACGTAAACAGCCCTATTTTGGCTAAAAACACCCCGCTGGGCGGTACATATAAATAAACTGCATAGGCCGCTCTTTAGGTGGTAAGATTGTTTATAAGTATCTCATTGTAAAGAAGATGGGATACATTTTCCATATGTTATGCGCGTGCGCGGTGTGTCACGACAGAGACAAACATAACGCGCTCGCGCACTCTCCAACCAACCTCCGTCCCAGCTACACACGCTAAGCCTTCTTCCTATAGTTTCATAATCAGGTGTTTTCGCTTCACTTTCATCTCATATTCCATATAGTCATTACATCATCATCTTTGTTACTTAGCACAACTTAACGTAAATATCTAGCCTATCCTAGCCTATTGTAGCCTCTTTTCATACTTTGTTTACTATACTAACCACTTCCAGTTATCTAGCCCCTTTTCCGCCATCCTCCAATCACCAGCTGAGTTCATCTAAGGGTAAATATATTCTATATGGTTAATGTTCCTTTAATATCGATAATATACAGTCCACTTATCTAAATTAGCAATATATACTACATAAGACCATGGCAATATTGCTTAATAGCATATTAGGCCTTTTATAACTTAACTTATTTACAATCTTATAATATACGATCTACTCGTCCTACGTCGTGCTGTAGGAGCGATCGTGACGTCACAGAGACATACGAGATCACAAAAGAGTCATATTCTATCGTATTTATACGATAAATATACCAAGGGGTTGAAAGTGAGATGTTCCCTAGGAGGGGCTTGCTTGGTCAGCAATGGCATCAAATATTAATATTGACAAAGGAGACACTATTAAATGTAGGATTATAAATAAGTAAAGTGAGTTATTATAATAAATTTGGAATGCATTATACTGTGGGTAAACAGATAGAATAAGTAGAGGAAGGCATTACAGTATCATCTCCAGGTCACTGTTATGAACAGAGATAACCCAGGATCATGACACATAGAGAGCTGCTATTAGGTAAATGAACTTCACATCCTAGTATTATATGGGTCATTATAGATGCAACATTACAAAAGTAACCATTAGAAGCTTAACAAATTTTACGCCTACACTTTTTTTACATACCGTATATTATTTGTTGTTAAGATAATTACAATATTTTCTAGTTATCTACCACAAAATCTATATCTCAGTACATCAGTACATTAACCCACTCACTGTGGCAGATGTACTAGTATGTGCTATGTAAAAATAGACCTATAGCCTACTGCAGGAGACGTACCCGTAGGTATTGGTATTACCGGCCGAGTTGGTTGAACTAAGCAGCTCTGCTTGTTTCCAGATACTTCCAGAGCTGCAAAGCTTGTCACACATACTCATGTCAGTCTGCTCCATGCATTAGTTGAGGAAGGGTGTGTGTCTAAGGTGTTTCAAAAGATGAAATAATCAAATGTTATTAATTTCACTCCCAACACCAAACACCTCTCAATGAAATTAATGAAAGCATGTGATTTTTCTGGGATTCGAACCTGGGTTACCACATACAGATCTTAAACACTCCAAACATTACACCATCAAGACAGTTCAAGGTTAAGTTCATGACTACAATTTTATATCCATTTATCGAATTACTGGATATCAATCTAATCATGTACTCAAACCTAACTGCACACTGAATAGCCTAATGCTTACGCTACTTCTATATTAACTTGTGACAGCTATATACCAGCTACGAATGGGAGGTCCATTTGATGTTACAGGCCTTAACTAATACTGTCTAACAAACATATTACTTGATAAATTAACAGAATACTTTATTGAGTTACCTGAGTGTATCATATGAAGATGTAAAAGAGATATGGTAATTATATATTTGGTAACTGGCCGTGAGCCAGGCCAGTGGGAGGAAACTCTCCCTCCACATTATCAAGGAGGCTTGCCTCGGAAAGAAAGAATGGAGTCTACTTGTAAGGAGAAAATTTGACGCAATAATTTCACCGGAACTTATTAAAATTCCATCTGGGCTACAGATATGACGCTAAAGCAATATAAATTAAGTGGAATTCGAGAGAAAATTGCTGCCAGGGTGTATTCTTACCTATAAAACTGCTGCACTATAAGGGTCAAGCTAAATGTTTGTGAAGACTTCTATTATGTCTGTTGAAGTTACCTAGATAAGAAAAACAGTTGACACAATGATCACACTTGAAATTGTTCACTCAATATATACATATATATATACAGTACAGTGAACCCTCAAAATATGCACAATTTATCTACGCGTAATCAAAACTACGCTTGAACCACAATTGAGGCAATAAATCGAAAAGTACGCTCAATTATTCAAATGTATGCGCCGAGCGAACGAGCGGGAGTCGATTCGTATCTGTTGGAGAGTTTCGGGCGGCCATATTGGCGTGACGCCGGGCCCTCCGACGTCGTCACTGTTGACTGTGGATAGAGACACATCTCCCGTACCAAAGTATTATGTATCTATCAAGCACAACAGGATATTATGAATCTATTAAAACTGTTCTTCGTTTTACATTGCATGTATCATTTATTGAGCTAACAAAATTGGAAATGGAAAGTCTGTTTCTGTTCAGGAGTTGGAGGCGAGATTGTTTACACTTCTTTCGAAAGTCGCTTCAAAGCCCACTGCTCTCCCCTGGCTAAATGATGTAAAGCCAATTCCTTAATATGTATATGAGCTATCAAACTATATCACTTGACACTATGTAGGCTATATGAAACTATAGGCTATACAGGGTGTATTACTTTTCGACTCAAAATTTACCAGTAAGCCCAGGCGGCTAGCCCTATTATTTCGGTCGATCCGTTTCGGGCGCAGTGCTATCGATCGATGGCGCAGATCCGGCGTTGCTCAACCACTACCAATGTGAGTTAATTTACGTTTGTGTCTTATTTGTATACATTAAATTAATTTTGTGTGGTAGATTAGGTTATGAAAACATATTTGTACAGTAATGTGTTATATATTTGTGGTTTTTAGGTGATGAAAGGTAGAAATAGTAAAACTTTCGGTCGGCGCCAGTACCTATCCCTATTTTTCCCATATATAATTAACTCCAATGTACGCGCAAACGAACGTATGTGCCGACAGTACAGTACGCATCCCACGCGTAATTGGGGGGTTCACTGTACAGCTGGGTCCCCGACTGTGCTAGAATTTGGTGGATGAACGAGGTCGCACAGATCGAAATCGTACAAAACGAAACCTGTATCTTATGGGAAATAATTAATTTGGTGGATGGACGGTCCCGAGTTTAGGGGTTCAACTTCATATTACCTATCAAAAACAACACTAACTGACACATATTCATAACAATACATAATGAATAAATAAAAGTAAGTAATAATTAAACAATAATAAGTCATTGTTTACTCACATTAAGTTAGGGGGCGCCGAGAAAAAACCCACGGCAGGACGATTGCAGCTATGCTACCCCGGCCCCGTCTTTAATCTATAGCGGATAAACCATACGCCTGGACACACTTTAACACTTCATCCTTCTTCTTATAAATTTACCTAACACTCGACTCAGTAAACCCCAACTCCCTGCCTACAACTGAATTTCCTTTTCCAGCATCCTTTAGCCTAACTCAATAACTTTCCACTTCGAACAATATTCGCAGTTTGGAATTATTAAATGAATATTTTTGGTAGATCGTACAGATCGCGAAACGCACAAATCGAATGCGCATAGATGGGGACCCTACTGTATATATATACATTAAAGCAGTCTTCCAGAAGCTGGGTGTGCTCAACCGCCTCAAGGGGTTCTTTACCCCTGCACAGCTTCTTGCTCTGCACAGGGGCACAGTGCGTCCTTGTATTGAGTATTGTTCACATGTGTGGGGAGGATCCTCTCACACCACAATCCTAGATAATGTAGAAAGGAAAGCCTTTCGTATCATTAACTCCCATCCACTCACCAACTCTCTGCATTCTCTCTCTCTTTGACGCAATGTTGCATATCTCTCGCTATTCTATCGCTACTACAATAATCAGTGTTCCTCGGAGCTTTCCCAGTGTAGACCACCTCCTCTACGTAGGGTACGTAGTACCCGCCTTGCAACACAATCCCACCCCTACTGTGTGCAACTTTCGAACCCGAGAGTGAAACGCTATTCTGACTTTCTTCTATTCAACTGCTAAGCTCTGGAACTCTCTCCCAGAATCAGTCTTTCCCTCTTCCTATGAATTAAATTGCTTCAAACTTTGTGTGTCCAGGCATTTTAGCTCGAACGTCCCTTGATTTCGGCCCTGTCACTCTTTGAAATCTGGGGGAGGTAGTTGCTGCAGGCAGTTATGCCTTTTGTCTCCCTAATTCACATACAAACACAAAGAAAAAGAAATATGTTAATTTTAAGGCTACATTTGTGTTTGAAGCATTTACCACAATAATAGCACATTAATTTTTTCTCTTCAGTGAACTAATGTAAATGGAGATAATTTCTTGGAACAAACACTTATACACACACCTCTCACATTTAAACTTCTTCTCTATCCTGTATGAACCAATAAATATGTGGTGAGGCTTCTCTTCTGACCAAACATTTTACCACACACCTCACACTTAAACTTCTTTTCTCCTGTATGAACTAATAAATGGTTGGTTATGTGACTCTTCCGGGCAAACATTTTACCTCACACCTCACACTTAAACTTCCTTTCCCCTGTATGAAGTAACAAATGTGTGGTGAAGGTACTCTTCTGACCAAACATTTTGCCACACACCTCACACTTAAACTTCTTCTCATCTGTATGAACTAATAAATGTGTGGCGAGGGTACTCTTAACACCAAACATTTTACCACACACCTCACACTTAAACTTCTTCTCACTTGTATGAACTAATAAATGTGTGGCGAGGTTACTCTTCCAACCAAACATTTTACCACACACCTCACACTTAAACTTCTTCTCATCTGTATGAACTAATACATGTTTGGTTATGTGACTCTTCCGGGCAAACATTTTACCACACACCTCACACTTAAACTTCCTTTCCCCTGTATGAAGTAACAAATGTGTGGTGAGGGTAGTCTTCTGACCAAACATTTTGCCACACACCTCACTTAACCCAGTGAGACCCAGCGTCGCACGTGTTGCGTCGGCAGTGTTTGATCACCAACTCCCAGCGACGCATCACGTGCGTCCGACATATAAAAAAAACTTACGTGGCTCGTAAGGTAGGAAATGGCGGGAGAATAGGAGGGGGAGGTACCGTAGTGTGTGTGGGAGCCGGGCCAGTAGGTGTGAGCGGGCCGAGACAGCCGCGCGGCTGGTGGTGGTGGGCTTAGTGGGGATAGTTTACACCCTTAGTTCACCGCCACTTTGAACCTTCATTACTCTCCGTATGGGAGCTAGAGGCTTGAGATTTATGTGAGACACACCTTAGTATGCCGTACAATGCCATACTCAGTTTTTACCCTAGTGCTCCCGGGCGGGTGGTTATGCGGGGGAGACGAACTATTGAAACCCCCCCCCCCACCAAATGACCGAAATGATAATATATGTGTGGCGAGGGTACTCTTACAACCAAACATTTTACCACACACCTCACACTTAAACTTCTTCTCCTCTGTATGAACTAATAAATGTCTGGCGAGGGTACTCTTACGACCAAACATTTTACCACACACCTCACACTTAAACTTCTTCTCATCTGTATGAAGTAATAAATGTGTGGCGAGGGTACTCTTATGACCAAACATTTTACCACACACCTCACACTTAAACTTCTTCTCACCTGTATGAACTAATACATGTTTGGTTATGTGACTCTTCCGGGCAAACATTTTACCACACACCTCACACTTAAACTTCTTCTCCCCTGTATGAACTAATACATGTTTGGTTATGTGACTCTTCCGGGCAAACATTTTACCACACACCTCACACTTAAACTTCCTTTCCCCTGTATGAAGTAACAAATGTGTGGTGAGGGTAGTCTTCTGACCAAACATTTTGCCACACACCTCACTTAACCCAGTGAGACCCAGCGTCGCACGTGTTGCGTCGGCAGTGTTTGATCACCAACTCCCAGCGACGCATCACGTGCGTCCGACATATAAAAAAAACTTACGTGGCTCGTAAGGTAGGAAATGGCGGGAGAATAGGAGGGGGAGGTACCGTAGTGTGTGTGGGAGCCGGGCCAGTAGGTGTGAGCGGGCCGAGACAGCCGCGCGGCTGGTGGTGGTGGGCTTAGTGGGGATAGTTTACACCCTTAGTTCACCGCCACTTTGAACCTTCATTACTCCGGTCGTATGGGAGCTAGAGGCTTGAGATTTATGTGAGACACTCCTTAGGATGTATGCCGTACAATGCCATACTCAGTTTTTACCCTAGTGCTCCCGGGCGGGTGGTTATGCGGGGGAGACGAACTATTGAAACCCCCCCCCCCACCAAATGACCGAAATGATAATATATGTGTGGCGAGGGTACTCTTACAACCAAACATTTTACCACACACCTCACACTTAAACTTCTTCTCCTCTGTATGAACTAATAAATGTCTGGCGAGGGTACTCTTACGACCAAACATTTTACCACACACCTCACACTTAAACTTCTTCTCATCTGTATGAAGTAATAAATGTGTGGCGAGGGTACTCTTATGACCAAACATTTTACCACACACCTCACACTTAAACTTCTTCTCAACTGTATGAACTAATACATGTTTGGTTATGTGACTCTTCCGGGCAAACATTTTACCACACACCTCACACTTAAACTTCTTCTCCCCTGTATGAACTAATACATGTTTGGTTACGTGACTCTTCCGGGCAAACATTTTACCACACACCTCACACTTAAACTTCCTTTCCCCTGTATGAAGTAACAAATGTGTGGTGAGGGTAGTCTTCTGACCAAACATTTTGCCACACACCTCACACTTAACACAGTGAGACCCAGCGTCGCACGTGTTGCGTCGGCAGTGTTTGATCACCAACTCCCAGCGACGCATCACGTGCGTCCGACATATAAAAAAACTTACGTGGCTCGTAAGGTAGGAAATGGCGGGAGAATAGGAGGGGGAGGTACCCGTGAGATATTTTACACCTTAATTAGTTCTCCGCCACTTTGAACCTTCATTACTCCGGTCGTATGGGAGCTAGAGGCTTGAGATTTATGTGAGACACTCCTTAGGATGTATGCCGTACAATGCCATACTCAGTTTTTACCCTAGTGCTCCCGGGCGGGTGGTTATGCGGGGGAGACGAACTATTGAAACCCCCCGCCCCCCAAATGACCGAAATGATTTTTTTTTAATTTTTGTCTTCATTTCTCACCATTCTCTTCCATTTTGGCTCACACATTTTTTTGAGGCTCCCCCCCCCCCCTTCTCCACGGCCCCCCCCAAAAAATGTCCGAGGTGATTTTTTTTTTTTTTTTTTTTATTTCTCATCCTTGTCTTCCATTTTAGCAAACAAAAAAAAGAAGTGAAAATGGCTTGGGACTGGGGTGAACAAAATATTATAACTAGACAGGGCTCAACGGGTTAAACTTCTTCTCACCTGTATGAACTAATATATGTGTGGCGAGGGTACTCTTACGACCAAACATTTTACCACACACCTCACACTTAAACTTCTTCTCATCTGTATGAAGTAATAAATGTGTGGCGAGGGTACTCTTACGACCAAACATTTTACCACACACCTCACACTTAAACTTCTTCTCCCTTGTATGAACTAATACATGTTTGGCGAGGTTACTCTTACAACCAAACATTTTACCACACACCTCACACTTAAACTTCTTCTCACCTGTATGAAGTAATAAATGTGTGGCGAGGGTACTCTTACAACCAAACATTTTACCACACACCTCACACTTAAACTTCTTCTCCTCTGTATGAACTAATAAATGTCTGGCGAGGGTACTCTTACGACCAAACATTTTTACCACACACCTCACACTTAAACTTCTTCTCATCTGTATGAAGTAATAAATGTGTGGCGAGGGTACTCTTATGACCAAACATTTTACCACACACCTCACACTTAAACTTCTTCTCACCTGTATGAACTAATAAATGTGTGGCGAGGGTACTCTTCTGACCAAACATTTTACCACACACCTCACACTTAAACTTCTTCTCACCTGTATGAACTAATAAATGTCTGGCGAGGGTACTCTTCTGACCAAACATTTTACCACACACCTCACACTTAAACTTCTTCTCATCTGTATGAAGTAATAAATGTGTGGTGAGGGTACTCTTACGACCAAACATTTTACCACACACCTCACACTTAAACTTCTGTTCTCCCGTATGAACTAATAAATGTCTGGCGAGGGTACTCTTCTGACCAAACATTTTACCACACACCTCACACTTAAACTTCTTCTCACCTGTATGAAGTAACAAATGTGTGGTGAGGTTACTCTTCTGACCAAACATTTTACCACACACCTCACATTTAAATTTCTTCTCACCTGTATGAACTAATACATGTTTGGCGAGGTTACCCTTGTGACCAAACATTTTACCACACACCTCACACTTAAACTGCCTCCCTTCAGTATGCATTTTTAAATGTCTGGTGAGGTCCATCTTCTGACCAAACATGTTACCACATACCTCACACTTAAACTTCTTCTCTACTGTGTGACCTATTAAATGTAAGGTGAAGTCACTTTTATGACATTTCACCGCATACCTCACACTCATGTTTCTTGACTTTTTGCTTTAGGGTGCCTGTGTGATGAAATTAATTTTCATTATTGCCAACAGAACTCTCATTGGGATTACATTTCAGTGTTTCATTTTCATATTTTTGTCAAACTTCACTCCTTACTTCTCTCTCCACATTTAGTAATTTTGTCATTGTCTTCATAGTCCAGCACTTCTTCATGTATATGAATGTCCTCTATTGTTTCATAGTTCAGCACTTCCTCTTCATAGTCAAACACTCCCTCTTCATGGTTAATCGTACAACATATTCTGTTCCTTCATATGACGTCATTGTTACAATTTGCCATTGCTTGCTATTCAACCTTTACAACTGATCCTTGTTTTAACATCTCCATCATAACTTTTCTCTGTATAATCATCTAACCAAAAAAGTATAATATTATTTACATTCTCAAAACCTTAGAAGTCTTGTTAACTTACAAAAGGTCCCACCAAAGCATTAGTATATTTAGTAAACTGTATCATGAAGGAACCAAACTAAAAGGCTTAATTATCTTGGCAGTTTTGGAACTACACACATTTAGTGCTACTTCCTGGTGACAGATTTCAGTTCTGGATCTGAAACAAGAGACAACATTGGATTATAAGTTACCATATGTATTGATTGCAGATTATTTTCTTCACATTCTTAACATATCAATTGGGCCTCATAGATAACATGTGTATGGGACTGACAGAAGTGAGAAGAGTAAGATAAGGATATACCGTACACAGAGGCATAAGAACATAAGAAATCCAGTCTGTAGAAAGAGAATTGGTCCAAACAAAGCAGATCCCTCTCACACCCAACCCCTCTAATTAATGGGCTTATCTAATTTTATCTTGAAGCTCTCTATCATTATTGATCCTACTATAGCAACTGGTAGCTTATTCCACATATCTATAATTCTGCTACTAAACAAGTACTCCCTTATCTTTTCTGAAACAAAATGTATTCGATTTGACACAATGTGTGCAAGTTCTCTCATTATCACTGAATTTCTGAAATGTTTTCTTGTCATTAATACTAATCCCACTTAGCCATTTGAAAATTTATATCATAATTCCCCTAACTACGTCTCTCTAACGAATGCAAGCCAAACTTCTTCACCCTTTCTTCATTTGGAAGACTTCTAATATTGTGGATCACTTTTATCATGCTTCCAATTCCATTCTGTAATACATACATAAAATGTTAAGACCGAGTGCTCCACACATACATGCAGTTTCAGTCTCTTGTCCTAATGGCGGTGTTCCAGGCAATCCTGTTAAGGGCTGCTTCACTTGTCAAGTTTTTGGATTTGAGATCGGCACGTATACAGGGCCGGACTTACATGTTATGGGGCCCTGGGCACTGGGGATATACGGGGCCCCTGAGCAGGGGTGGGGGTGAGCGAAGCGAGCCTATGCAGCTGGGGGGTCCGGAGTTCTCTCGTTATCACTGAATTTCTGAAATTTGTTCTTGTCATTATTACTAATCCCACTTAGCCATTTGAAAATTTATATCATAATTCCCCTAACTACGTCTCTCTAACGAATGCAAGCCAAACTTCTTCACCCTTTCTTCATTTGGAAGACTTCTAATATTGTGGATCACTTTTATCATGCTTCCAATTCCATTCTGTAATACATACATAAAATGTTAAGACCGAGTGCTCCACACATACATGCAGTTTCAGTCTCTTGTCCTAATGGCGGTGTTCCAGGCAATCCTGTTAAGGGCTGCTTCACTTGTCAAGTTTTTGGATTTGAGATCGGCACGTATACAGGGCCGGACTTACATGTTATGGGGCCCTGGGCACTGGGGATATGCGGGGCCCCTGAGCAGGGGTGGGGGTGAGCGAAGCGAGCCTATGCAGCTGGGGGGTCCGGGGTGCCCCCGTGAGTTTGTGCTTTATACCATAACTATTGCATACGGCAGTGAATCAGTGATCGTATGTACAATAATTGATAATATAGATACGGTACTTCTTTCGCATATGTTTTCTTTCATAAATCTTAATGTTGTAGAAAGTGAAAATAAATGGTTAACTTTTTGGAATACTGATAGGAATTTTATAATGTAAAAATTAGTTAAGAATTGTGAAAGTATAGACTGCATAGCTAAATTTGTTTTAAATGTAAGGCAGGTGATGTGAGATAAGAGAGTATAAAGCAAAGCAAATAGAGCTAAATACATAATTTAGGTTAATCGATTATTCTGTTTATTGGTTTTCTAGTTACTAGGCTATAATTAATTATTTATAGGTAGAAGGTAGGCCAAAAACGTTGACCACTACGACCTCTATAAATCATAAAGAACTAGAGAAATTGATTTAATATTTTTACCATTTAGGAAGGGTCAGCCAGGGAATAAGGAATAGTGCTTTTTTAGTTACATAGGTTAGGGCCCTTGGGGTCATGATTTCTGCCCTACCTATAATGAATGGACTGCCTCTGTTAGGCCAGCAGCTGTAAAACCTGCTGTGGGTCACCGCAGTGTTTTACAGCCTGTGAAGTGTGGCGTACTCTTACTCACTAGGGGTACAAATGTGAGGAGGGCACAGTAGCCTACTAGGCTATAGTACTTCCAGCTGACGGTAAATTGAATCCCTTACCAACTGATTTCTCGATACGTTGCGTTGTTATATGTGCGATTAGTTTGCTTGGAAAACAGATTAACTTGCTCATGTAGTAATGTACACCCTATGTGGTGGATTGTGTTCTTTTATTTAATAATTTTCATTTTAGTAAGAGTTGTTTCCACATAGCGATTTTGATAATTTAATTTGACTTTATGTTGTCCTTGTCCCAATTTTGGTTTGTTTAGTTTGCAAGTTTTACATTTTAATTGAAATATATGCAACTACCATGTCTTTGCATCATATAATTATATATACAATTTTTTTCATAATTAACCTCTGAAGTGCGCATGGGGGTAATTGGAAACGTCCCCCTGTGCTGACGTATTTGAGGTGTTTCCGTCACTAAAATATTCATTGTGCCATTAATAGCATTAATACTTATCCATATGCGCCTATTATGGGTTGATTATAAAGGTATTAACCTGAAACAACAATAAAACGAGTGAAAACAGCGTTTGGATGGTCAAAATCGGAGATATAGCCCGCGAGTTGTATAATGTATGGGTGAGGCAATCTGCTTTCCCGCCAATTTCCCCCAAGGCCACTGAGACACAGTCGATCGATACTCTCTCTCTCTCTCTTGCACTCGCTTGCTATCAGTGATGACCACACCCTCCAATCGGATTTCTAATGTTAGCACGAAAATATACCTCAGAATAAGGGAATAACAGGGAAAATAGGTGATAACTGAAGGAGAGGAGGAAAGTGGGGAAGGAGGGGAGGTAGAGGACTGAGATTTTGCATGGCCCAGGGGCCAAAAAAAAAAAAAAAAAAAAAAAAAAAAAAAATAACAAAATATTTTTTTTCGATGTCAAAAGTTGATTTTTTTTTTCTCTGACTCTTAAGAGTCTCCCCGCAGTGCGCCGGGGGAACTCTTAAGAGTCTCCCGGCAGCTCCCGGGTTAACAGCATAAGTAGCTACACAATTTTCGTAATTACTGATTAAACAAGGTCAAGATGGGAGCATGTCAATTTAGGCCTACCATCAGCTGAAAAAAAATAGACTATAGCCTACTACTTGTCAATCTGACCTGTGACCTCAATAATAATTACGAAGCCATAAATGATGTACAAAATCTCGCTCGAAATGACACTGGTATGATGCTTAGACAATAAACATTAAAAAACAACGTGTGTCGTATACACTTACTCACTTAGGCGAGGTTTCGAAAATTATTTACAATGTACAATCCTCAGGCCATTCTGTAAGTATTCATAGTTCTGAATTTCTAATGTTATAATGCATTCATTTGGTATGGTGTAATATGCACAACACTTACCGATAACAATGCAGTGGTAAATACGGGAGAGGAGAGGAGAGGACCAGAAGTACTCACTACTTGGCGTATTTGACAAGACTGAGACAGGTTCGGAACTTCGGACCGTTCGGTAATATCGGTACATTAGTTGCCAGATCTGAACATGGATTCAAATTTCAATACCAAAATCGTCCCCCCCCTCCCCCCCCCATTAAAAATAAGTGCAGGCCTGCGGGGGCGCTATATGCATGGGGCCCTGGACCCAGATTCACTAACGGTCGTAGCGTGCGATGTCGTACAGCAACCTACGATCGTTCCTAAGGGAGTGCGGAAGGTGTATTCACGAACGCATCGTTGACCTCCCTTACGGCTCCCTTTCGGTTATTTTCACCGAGGCTTCTCTTGACCAATCAGGCGCTTCGCCTTTGTAAATAAACAATATGTCACCCACATGACTGAAGCGCCAAGAAGAACCTAATATACTTTAATTTATGAGCTTGTCATTGTTTAGCATGGCTAATTCGATCCACCACAGCCAGCAGGAAGAAGAATAGAGTATCTTGTGAATTGATGATAAGAAATTAGCCTAGCTAGGCTACAGGGAAACCTGTTAGTGGCCCAAGTTAAAGGATTTTCGACGGATTGATCATTGATAATCATATGTTAGGCTAGTTGGGAGTGTATTATTTATACCTTAACCACAGTATATTGTTCTACTTTACCATGTCTACACCTAGACAGGGCGAGCCAAACCAAAATGCCAGACTTTACTATGTCTATGCCTACACAGGCAGTTCTAGCCAAGCCAAAATGCCAGACTTAGCCTAGGCCTAATTTTTCAAAATAGGCCTAGGGTAATTTTGTTGTATTCACAACACCTCAAGGCCTATCTACCTTTTCAAAATAGGCCTAGCATAGGCCTCCTCAATCTATTATCAAACAGTTGGCCATGGGAAATAATGATAGGTTGAGGGGGGCTTTGTCCCCCTCACCTCCCATGACTTATTGCCATCATCAAATATATTACCAGCATGGGACTAATAACAGCTAGTTAACAATGAGGACGGTATGCCTGCAAACACCATCTTAACCTGCTAGGCTTCTACTTTACCATGCTTAGGCTACACCAAGCTAGGCATTGCTAGCCTAACCAAAATACCATACATAGGCCTAACTTTTCTAGCCTAAATAGCCCTAACTTTTTCAAAATAAACCTAGGTTATATCCTAGGCTAGGCTAAACAAAAATATTCACAACACCATATAGGCTAGCCTATTATTTTTTGGTTTAGACTATGCCTAGGGTAATTCTTTTCATAATTTTTTTCCTGTGATACTTTCAAATTTGTTGAGGAAATAGGCTACCCTAATCTAACCCAGCTAGGCATTGCTAGCCTAACCAAAATACCATACATAGGCCTAACTTGTCTAGCCTAAATAGCCCTAACTTTTTCAAAATAAACCTAGGTTATAGCCTAGGCTAGGCTAAACAAAATTATTCACACAGCGTTTATTATTTATTCATTTTTTAGGCTAGGCCTAGGGTAATTCTTTTCATCATTTTGTTCCTGTGATACTTTCAAATTTGTTGAGGAAATAGGCTACCCTAATCTAACCCGGCTAGGCATTGCTAGCCTAACCAAAATACCATACATAGGCCTAACTTGTCTAGCCTAAATAGCCCTAACTTTTTCAAAATAAACCTAGGTTATAGCCTAGGCTAAGCTAAACAAAATTATTCACACAGCGTTTATTATTTATTCATTTTTTAGGCTAGGCCTAGGGTAATTCTTTTCATCATTTTGTTCCTGTGATACTTTCAAATTTGTTGAGGAATAGGCTACCCTAATCTAACTCAGAGGTGGTGGGGAGTTGGAATAAAACATTTCCGCAATAAATGAGGGTTAAAATCTACTAATGGTAGGCTACGTGTTGTCACAGCACATGAATTTGTGCATCAATTAACCTTGACTAGGTCTAGGCTGGCATATGTTAGCTATTCATAGATTAATTCGGCCTGTCATAAGACATTAAGGATACAAATATATTCATACTTTGTATTAAATGCCTTAATGGTGTTGTAAACACAAGTTAACAATCATATTGCGCTATTATTGCCTCAATAATGACTTGGTGTGTCTTCTTCTTCTTCTTATTGTTTAAATGTGCAGTTTGCTTGGAGGGTTGTGGTGTCTCCAGATTACTGCACAGGCGTTTTAGGAGGGGTGAAAAGAACAATTGTTAGTATAATAGGGGTTAGGAGAGATAGTAAAGGTGGATTTTATACTACTGTACTGTATATGGGGGGTAAGTTTGTCGTTGTCTTTTGAGGTCAGGGTGATTTAAGTCTAGGTGAGGGTGAGGTCAGAGATGATGATGATCAGTTGTAGTACAGTACAGTACTGCTCTATGTGTACTGTGTGATTCAAGTCAAGGTGAGGGTGAGGTCAGAGATGATGATGATGATGATGATGATCAGTGGTGGTATAGTACAGATTCAGTTGGATGGTAATTTTATATGCTTGTGATTTTGTTTGTTGTTCTGATTTAGGTTCCTAGGGCTGATGCGATGACAATTGTGTCATAAAGAGCTATACTGCAGACAAATTTGTTATGGTCGCGGGTTGTGTTATCGATATTTGTGTACCTATATCCGGGTCAAATTCATGTAAGGGTGGTCTGGACCACCCTTTGCGAAAGGGGATTTCAGGGGCTTCCTACGATCAAAGATGGCCGCTACGACGCTTCTTCGTGAATACCAGCGTTGAGACGTAATGGAACGATAAGGGAGTTTTTGGATCGTACGACCGTTAGTGAATCTGGGTCCTGGCCCTTTGAGCCCTGCCCTAAATCCGGCCCTGCACGTATAGTCTGATCCCAGGTCTTCCTCGGCCCACCCCTTGGTGCAGCTCCCTCCACAATCACAGACCTGCATTTTTTCACCCAATTTTGTTCATCCATTCTCTCCACATGTCCATACCATCCCAGTCTACTTGTACGCATCACCTCGCTAATACTCTTTATACCTAAACGTCTCCTCAGCTCAACATTTGTTATTCTATCCTGTAACCTGGCCCCACACATCCATCTCACCATTCTCATCTCATTACGTTCCATTCTGTTGACATCCTCTACTTTAACGGCCCATGTTTCTGAGGCATACGTCATTGAAATTCCAACACATGAGGCATACACCTTTCCCTTCAGGGGGAGAGGCATTCTTTTCATGGTCAGGATTGGCAGCAGTTCTTTGAACTTCCCCCAGCCACATCTAATTCTAGCGACAGTGGCAGCCTCGGCCCCACCACCGGCAGAGATGGTATCTGCTAGGTAACAAAACTTGTTCACCAGCTCCAATGAATCATTTCCAAAATTCACAGCCACAGGTTCATCACTAAACACAAGCTCGCCTTTGCACACTACGCACTCAAATATCTCTATTTCTGACTTATCCTTCGGCAGGGGTCCCTTTATTCTATAACAGCGCTTACTCCCATGGTGCACACAGCGTCGACAGATGCTACATTGAATCGCGTTAAGGCCCACACCCTTTCCACACACTGCACATGGGTATGCACCGCTCTTTTCCACATTGCCTCGTCTCAATCTACAATTTTGGTTTTGTTAATATTGACTCTTACACCCTTGCTCACCATGCCCTCTCTCCATTCTCTGAACTTGACCTCAGCATCTTGCATACTGTCGGCTATTAGGACTAAATCGTCTGCATAAAACAGTTCCAACGGGAATCTGCCTCTAAAAACTCTAGACAGTGCCTCCAGGACCATAATATAGAGGAGGGGGCTTAACACTGAACCTTGATGGACTCATCACTCAGTACACCCTTCACCCTCACCACACTTCGCGAATCCTCATACATCTTCATTATCACATGCACCAGCCACTTTTCCACACCAAGTTTCCTCATAGCCCACTGCACAACATCTCTAGGCACCCTGTCAAAGGCCATTTCCAGGTCTACAAACACAAAGTAAAGATCCCTGCCTTTTAGTAAGTATCTTTCCTGTATCTGCCTGACTATGAAGATAGCATCTGTTGTACCTCGTCCTGGCATAAAACCAAACTGCATATCATCAATGGAGATGCTTTGCCTGATCAAACCCTCAAAGACTCTCTCACAGACTTTCATGATTTGGTCAAGCATTTTCAGGCCCCTATAATTTCCTCTATCTAGCACATCCCCTTCTCCTTTGTATATATTTATTATTACACTTTTGAGCCAATCCTCTGTGATTTTCTCATCTTTAATAATGGTGTTCATCAACTCAGTGACTATGTTGACACCAGTTTCCCCTGAGGCTTTTATCATCTCAGCGACAACGTCAGAGCACCCTGGAGCTTTACCGTCCTTAATTTTATTGATTACGTCGCTCACTACAGTTGGTGCTATCAAAGGAGGGGGTCCAGATATTGGTTTTTCTATACTAAGCTGTTTCCTATCCCATTCAAACTCTACATTTAGCAATCGTTCATAGTGTGTCTTCCATGCTTTTTCTGATTTAATTTTCTGCATACAGTACACAATCTTCCCATTATCGTTTCTAACACACTGTTCACCTATAATATCCCTACTGTCATTTTTAACTCGCCTAGCTAGGTTGAAGATCCCATTGGGATTGTCAGTGTTACACACTTGTTCGAGGACCAGGTCCTTAATGCCTTTCTTAGCATTGTAAATAACTCTTTTGGCAGTTTGTTTAGCTGCCTGGTATTCCTCCTTGCTGCCTCCCTTCTTCCATGCTTTGAAACATCTCCTTTTCTCTTTCACAGCATGTTCTACCACATCGTTCTGCCACAAGAAGGTCTTATTCCTGGGGTGACCCTTTGTTGTCCCACAGACTTTAGCAGTGGCAGCGATAAGGCTATGCTTAACCCGGCAAGCGCGATAGGCCTCACGGAAGGCTTCCTATAGGGAACGCGATAGGCCTCACGGAAGCAGGACCATAAAAAAAAAGGGCCTATCAAAACAAAGGAATTTGTCTCTAGGTGAGATAATTCCCCTCCAGTACTCATCCATGTAAATCTCACCCACCCCCCTCCCCTCCTTATTCCCCCCTCCCTCCCCTCCTCAATTATCACCTATTTTTCCTCTTATTATCATCATTTATCGGTTATTTTTCTCTCCCGCGATAATGTAGCACAAGTGGGTTGCATAAAAGATCGTTATGCACCACCCAGACACCGGCACACACCGCCCCGCTCTCCACAGTTGACTCCCAGACAGCGAGAGGGGAAGGCTGCCTGTCTCTCTCTCACTCTCGCCTGAGATTATGACCGGGTGGCCAATATCTTCGTTTTTCACCACCCAAATGCTTTTCCCACTTATTTTAGCACTCTTGAAGGTTCATATATACATCATATATGTAAAATAAAAGCATACCGAAAACAAATAATGGTTTATATTGTAAATATAACGAATTCTGTCAGAATCCAGGGCTAGAAATGCACAAATAACTACCCTAGCACCTACTGTCATATCGCGCTTGTCAGGTTAAGAAAGTTCCATTGACTATTTATATCGTTAGGCCTAGCTTCCTTATTTCTATTAATTTCCTCCAGTTCACTATGAAACCTATCCCTAACTTCCTTGTTCTTCAGCAGCCACACTTTCCTTTTGGGTATGTATACCTTCTTGCGCTTAGGATCTCTGTATAAGCTCATGTCGCACACAAGTAGCTTATGCTCGAGGATACATTCTTCGCTCGGGATGACCTTTACATCCCGAACCAGTTTCCAGTCTTTCCTGTTAACCAAGAAGTAATCTATCTGTCTACTGGAAACCCCAGAGTTATATGTGATCAGATGGCTCTGTCTTTTCTTGAACTTCGTGTTACACACAACCATGTTGAGTACTATGCAGGACTCCAGTATATATTCGCCTTCCAGATTTCTCCTTCCGTAACTATTTCCTCCATGTACCCCCTCGTATCCATCTGCAGATGCTCCCACGTGCAAGTCTGAGATTGTGGAGGGAATTTGTCCTTATCCTGTGTGGTTTTGGATCATCGGACTTACGTATATTTTCTTTAGTTTTAGTCATAATTAGGTAAGTTAGCTGGCAGATGGGCATCACTCCCCCCCCACCCCCACAGAACTCTGGCTCCAGTCTACCCCGGGACCATTCCCAGCACCTTCCCCCAAGAGATTACAAGGGGGAAGGATCCAGTGGCCTCGGAAATGCCCCACCAGAACCAGCTGCAGGGACGCACCCCGTGCGCATACACGGCACTACGACTGGCCTGGTATTTTTCGCCCAATGACAGGGCAGCCTCCTGGAGCGCTACCACCAGGTTCAGGCCCCTATACTATTGGGCAGAAAGTGCCAGTCTGGGGAAACACTACGTACTGTACCCTCTGGATCCATTTCGACCAGGTTGGGCCCAGGGCGCCAGATCCGGGTCCAGAGGGAGCGACACCCACCGCCAGTAGGCAACTTGGAGCAAGAACAATGAAGCCCTCTCACAGCACTGTCATATGGAGACAATGCCAGCGCCAATAACAAGGCTTCATTGTATAGTGATGGCTACTTGGTCCGCTAGTCTAACACCATCCCCCCTATTAGTCGCCTTGTATGACATGCAGTAGGATGCGTGAGGCATATTCTTTTTTTCCTCCACCATTAGATGAAGGCCCCCTTACCCCATGGGGGTAAGGGTGGGGGGGGGGGGGGAGCATCTAAATTGAACCGCATAATCCATATGAATGAGGCCTCACTAATGCTAGGTAAAATTTCGATATTACGTCTGCTCTTCAGTTACTCATGCTTCTAGATATAGATCCAAGAGCTCGATTTGTCTTATTTCGAACACTGATGTGTTGGTTTCTTGGTTTCAGATCACTGCTGATAATACCTCCAAACTTGTTTTCACTGAGTTACTTATATCTATGTTATACAATTTATAGGCTGCATTTTTTATCGATTTCCCAAATTTCTCTACACTGCATTAAATTTACATTGGTATGGCGGCATCTTCACCGTGGACGAACCCTCCAATGCTGCAAATCGGAAGAGGAGCAGCGATGGGGGCCGAACTGCCACGACATCCCCTCCCACCCTCAAGGGGGCACGAGATCCTTGGAATGGCTTCGGTCGCCTGGACAAGTACCACACATTCTCAACATAACATTGCATTTCTTCCTTACTGAGAAATGCTTCTTTGGCAGTTATTTCTTGAAGACTTCTTCTATCCGGAGACATTGAGAGGAACCCTGGACCCACCCACACATACATATGTCAGAGTTGCTCTAAGCCAATCACTTATAGTCGACAGACCAAGGGTTCAGTTCTCTGTATTTCCTGCGGGAACTGGATACATTTCACATGCAAAATACTTGTTCCATGGGACAATACACAAACACCTGGACATGCTCCCCATATTCCCTACACCCTTCCTCAAACCCCCACCCCACCCCCTCCCTCTAAGGCTCTAACCCACCAACCATTCGGCAATCCACCCCATCCTAATCAACCCAATCTTCAACCCCCTTTACTTCAGTCTCCATTCCCACAACCATATCTGTCGCCCACCCCTCCTACCCCACCTCACCCCGGTGCAGCAGCATGTAACAAACGTCGCACACATAACATCATCTTTCAATTAAACATGGATGGCATGAACACCAAAAACAAGAACTCGCACTTCATCAAATATCACAATATATACATTGCCACATTACAGGAAAACAAAAAACACAGAACACACAAAACACCTACATTCCATAATTTCACCACCATTAGACAAGATTGGGCCGTAGGTGGCAGAGGTGGACTTATCACCCTAGTACACACATCAATATTTTTTTCTGATACCAGTGCACATACAAAATCTCTCCTACACCCACACAACATTTCTACAGAAATATAAGCTATACAAATCTGCACTGCCAACAACACAATCATAAGTCATAAATACATACATCCCACCCCCAACTTCCCCCACAGTACCTAACCAAACCACTAAACCCCACAAATACACACTTTTGTGGGGTAAAGTGGTGATGAGCTGGTTTATCAAAGTGAGAGTCGAGCGAGCTCTTCGCCTGGGAGAGGCTTCGGTCACCTGGGCATTCTTAGTGGTAAAGCAGGGAGGGTTCTGTGGGGGCGCTCGGTTATGGCCTTGGCATTGCTCAGGACCTTGGGACTGTTTGGTCAGACAGCCTGGGGAACAAAAACAACAACAAATACACACATCACAAGCATCCCCAACATCTTCCTGGGTGGTGACTTCAACGCCAAGTCGTTGGCCTGGAACTTCAACAATCCCGACAGAGACAACCAAACAGGTAACCTTTTCATCCTAAAAAACATTCATTAGCATACCCATATTCCCCGTCAAGCCCTGTACCTCCCTTCATCACCAGACATCCCATTTTGCTACCCCAACCTCTCCCACTCGACATCTTGGAGGGCGGTCAAGACATTAAGTTATGATCACCTCTCGATCATCCCAGCTGACCAGAGATACACATACACTAATTATATAAAAGACAACTGGGAAGCTTTCACAAATGAGACAGAACAGCACCTCAAGTCTCTAAACAGTAGCCTACATCTATCACAAAAATCAACTAAGCCATACACAGGCGAGACACGAGAGACGGAGGACATCTGCCCCCGGCGCTATCTACAACTTGTTGTAACAGATTTTGAGTTTTGCATTGCTTATTGTCCCATTAACTGATTGTAATTTGGTCACATTAATACGAGAAAGGGATGTTCCTTGTGGATTAGCTGTGGGGTAATTGTTAGTGTTTACTGAGTTGGTGCGATCAGCTGATACGACATAAACAAACATGGCGGACAGAGTGGAGGCAAGTTTTATAGGATATGAAGCTAGCAGAGACACAAAGGATATGTTAAACACCATATTTGTGAGGGTAAAGAAATTAGAAGATGATATGGAACTTATGAAAGGAGAGAGAACAAAAAAGGAGGAAAAAAGGTAAGGCTAATGTTGACAAACAGTAGAGACGTTGGATAGCCTAATCATTTTTCGATAGAAAAATTATTAGGCTATCCAACATTTGCAAATGAGGATGCTAGGAAGGAAATCGGCGATATAAAGTGTGAGAAAGAAAGATTGAAGAAGCAACTGAGGGAAATGGAAGAAAAATCAACAAAGGTTAGTACTGTGCTAGAGGTGGTCCAGACAGAGCAGGTCAGGTGGGTGGAGGAAGGTCAAAATGATATTACGCAGCTTAAAGAAATAATTATTGCCTGACGCCGTGATCCCCGAAGGGGTGGCTACGAACGAACCGCCCCCATGCACCTCTGTCCCCAGTCAGTCGACTCCCCTCCTCCCAACCATCACCGCCTTCATCCATATACTTCCTCATTCCATCCTTCCACTTCTCCTTCAGTTTACCTCTCCCTCTCTGTCCTGACACCTCGCTCTCGTACACCCTCTTTGTCATTCTCTCGCTTCCCATATGTTCCATATGGCCGAACCATCTCAAGGTGTTCCTATTCACACTTTCCAGCACATCTACCTCCACACCACACCTCCTTCTTACTTCCTCATTCGTCTGTCTATCCCTCCATGTAACTCCGCACACACTTCTCAAGTAACTAACTTCCACCCCTCTCACTCTTGGTCTGAGTCTCTCAACCAACGTCCAAGCTTCGCTTCCGTAAGTCAGTGTCGGGATTACCACACTCTCATGCAAGGACTTCTTCACTTCCATACTGACCCCCCTATTTCTTGCTACTGCTTTCAGCATTCCTACAACCCTCTTCCTCTATTGCACCCTCTCCCGCACTTCTTCATCCGTAGTCCCATCTCTACTCAACACACTGCCCAGATAATTAAATGAGCTGACAATCTCCATAGCCTGACCGTTTAACTTCACCTCACACCCTGTGGTTTCACCCCTTTCAAAGTCCATAACCATGCTCTTCCCCACATTTACCTAAAGATTCCGTTTTTCGCACACTGTTCCAAACATATTTACCAGATCCTGCAACTCCCATTCATTATCGCTCATCAGAACTGTATCATCAGCAAACAGCAGTACAGGTAGCTTCCACTTATTTCCGTCCCTTATCAGCAATACACCAACATCCACTTCTCTTCCTTGTATTTCTTTTATGATTCCATCCATATATACAGCAAACAACCACGGGGACATCACACACCCTTGTTTCAACCCAATATTCAGGTCAAAGAACTCGCTCTCCTCATTCTCCGCACGTAATGCAGCAACAAAAAGAGGAAGAGAAAAATCTAAAAAAAATTGCAAAGTAGCTTTTGTAAGAGATGTAGTACAGGTTATCTACAAAATAGAAAACAAATGGTAAGGGACACAGTGGACAGAAACAAATGTTAGTTATTTAGTAGTAGCCTCTACGTTCCAACGTAGAGCTTATACTATGACGATGTAATCTGCTTCGCTCTAGAGCGGCAATTATCGTATACACATAGCGCGAATTAAATCGATAATATCTAGAATAGCACCTTACTCTCTCTACTAGGTACGTTGTACATACTTTTGAGGTCTTTTTAATAGAAAATTGAAAAGAGAAACGAGAAAGAAAAGAAAAAGTTGTCGACTAGGCCATTCCATCTGGCTCTTCACGCTGCTGTCAGGGGCGTACCTTCTAACCCGTTCCGGATTAAAGGGCATCTCTTTCGCGCTACCCCTCGGGTGCATACGTGTTTCTGGTGCTCTGTATTTTGGTGCCTTCCACACCTATCTTCGTCACCTTTTGGTGAGTTTTGGGCCTTTATTTGGCACCTGGAATTCTAGGTAGATGATCCGTGTTGTAGGCACAACGTAACATGGGCACTCAGGTGTTTAATTCGAGTGGTAGCGTTGAAAGTGGAGGTCTCTCATGTTTTCAGCCCTCTGCGCATGCGTGTCATTGGACACCGCTAATGCTTGTAAGGCCTTTGCCTTTTTTGCTTTTTGCCTTGCGGTGACTTTAGTTTAGGTTTTGATAGGTTTTATTCATTTAGGGCTTCTTGTCACTACCTTAGTTCTGACTTACGCAAGTTTTTTTCAGTTGCTAGGCTAACTTCGGTTTTTCGGGTGATGTTATGGTGGGGGGCGCCGACCCGGGATGTCACTTGCCCCATGATTGGTCTTTTAATGTCGCACTCACACCTCTTTCGGTGTGCGGTTGCTAGTGGTGTCCTTCCTTTTCTTTATTCCTATCACCTAGTGCCGATTAGGCTAACTTTTTGGGGGTAGCCTAGCCTACAGGGGGCGTTTTGTCGTTCAATTCTGTTGCAACCCCTGGGGATGTCCCTTGACCACCCTTATTATTTGTGGGGTTCGCACCAGTTATCTGACTACCTCTGGCTTTCCAGAACCCCAAATTTGTGTTCTGCTATTTACCTTGATTTTGCCACCTTAGGGCCTTGTGATTAGGCTATGTCTTCCTCTGCTCCTCCCTGTTCGTGGGTCACGTCCCACACCAGGTCGGTCTTTGGTTGGCGTTCCTTTTCTGAGTCCCTGGGGGGCCTATGTTTAGCAGACGACCACATTATTTATATGTCCTTAAGTGTCGTCGGTGAGTGACGCATCGGTCCTCTCTCACTTGGACCTGGCTCGCCGCTACGCCCTGGAGCGTCGGTACTCCCACTCCAGGGCGAGCGTCTGGCGCTTCTCACCTGTCTTCTTTCACTTACCCTGGCCCTCAGACTATTAATAGCGGTCGCCGCTCCGCCCTGGAGCGTCGGTATTCCCGCTCCCGGCCGTGCGTCTGTCGCTTCGGCGCTGTCTTCTTCTTTGGTGCCGCTCTGGACCGAGAGTGAGGCCGCTATATCGTCCTCCCGCTCAAGCGTGTCCACCCCGCCCTGGAGCGCTGGTTTTTCACGCTCCAGGTCGGTTTGTTTGGTTTTTCGGCTCCCTCTCTTCATGATGCCTTCCCCCGCCCTGGAGCGTGGGTTCTTCCCCCGCTCTGGGTCGGTCCTACTTGTCTCTGAGGGGCTTTGGTAAGTTTCTGGTGGCTGTGGCCCGCTCTGGAGCGTCTTGGGACCGCTCCAGGGCGTGTTTGCCCTACGACGGCGTGTGTTTCACGCTTTTTTGGCTGTCCTGTTGTCCCGCCCGCGACCGGAGGGTACCTTGATGGTCCGCTCCTCTCTGGGTTTGGGTTGGGGAGTGCATTGCTCCTTGTCCATGCCTGTTGATGCATCAGTTCTGGTGGTTAATGCTTTGAGGGCGTGTGACCGCTATTTCGTCCTCCCGCTCAAGCGTGACCGCCCCGCCCTGGAGCGCTGGTTTTTCAAGCTCCAGGTCGGTTCGTTTGATTTACGGCTCCCTCTCTTCTTGGTGTCCTCACCCGCCCTAGGGCGCGGGTTCTTCCCCCGCTCTGGGTCGGTCCTCCTTGTCTCTGAGGTGCTTTGGTAAGGTTCTAGTGGCTGTGGCCCGCTCTGGAGCGTCTTGGGACCACTCCAGGGCGTGTTTACACTACCCTACGGCGGCGTGTGTTTCACGCTTTTTTGGCTGTTCCTGTTGTCCCGCCCCCGACCGGAGGGTACCTTGATGGTCCGCTCCTCTCTGGGTTTGGGTTGACGAGTGCGTTGCTCCTTGTCCATGCCTGTTGCTGCATCGGTTCTGGTGTTTCATACTCTTCTCCCCTGTTTCCCAGGCTGTGATCCGCTCCACTTTGGATGCTCTCCTGTCTCTCCCTCGCCTCCGCCTAAGGCCTACAGGTGCTGTCGCCTTATTTGTTCACCTGCTTGGGGTGGGGGGGGGGGTACTCGTTTTGCGAAGTGCTGTCACACTATCGGAGTTTTCCTAGGCTAGGCTACCTTAACCCTCCAGCCCCGGCTATGTATTATATATATATTCCTTGAAACCCGGGTGTTTTGGCCGAAAAACGTCTAGGCTAGGCTACCATATATTTGTTAATCAGACTGCTTCCCGCATTCCCGCGCATCCCCAAGCGTAGCTGTGTTATTTACCTGTAGAATGGCATTAAGTAGAGCTCTCTAAGTCAACTGGTTGAGTTGTGATAATGATTTCATTGGAGATAACTTTATGGCCAAAACAGCCACTTTACACTACTTTTCGATACTTAACAACAACATACAGGCACACACGAACAAGCGACGCTCTCCTTCTTGTGGCCGGAGATGCGGGGCGTCGGTCCAGCCGGCTGTTATTTACATGCGTCGGACCGACGCCTCGCACACGAAACTCACAGGCTTTCAACAACTGGGCGTTCAAGAGCCCTTCCGGGTACCTGTTATATGCTTTTTTATGGGCGTTCAAGAGCCCTTCCGTGGTGACAGGGTTAATGTATGAATGGGGGGCACAGTCCTCTTCTTTCGCTTTCATTTAGCCTCCTCCTAGGGTTTCCCTATTGGGGTCTCTTCCTCGCCCATACAGGCCTCGTTATGAGCCCAGGTTACCTCCGTTAGTGGGTTGCTCTTCAGTCTGTTGGCGGGGGGGGCGTTCGTGGCCTAGCCTTCGTCGATGGGGGGCTGTTGCTCACTCTTCACACTGTTGCCACTTCGGTCCGGCATGTCATGCACGGCTCCTGGGAAATCTCCAAAATGTGAAACCATCTTCTTGGTATTTTTTGGGTTGGCAACAGTGTCAGCGTTCCTTCTCCGGTTCGTCTGCCGTCTACCCCTGGATCACGGCACATGCGGTCTTCGGTGATCCTCTGATTGTTTGGCCGCTCTCTGCCGTCCGCAATACTGGTCGGGCTAACATTCCTGCAAAACCGCGGTTTTGCGGTGGGCTCTACGTTCCGACGTAACGCTTCTTTTTTCCCTCCGCTCTTTAGGCTAGGCCGACTTTTCGCTTAGCCTAACTGTTGGGGGGGTTTGGATGTCAGGCACTGTTGCCTCCTAGGCTTGCTCTTGCTTGCCTGTCTACGTTTTTTCTAACCCATCTTGGGGGCTCCAGTTACTCTGATTCCGGCTCCTGGGCCTCCGTCTTACCCTACATTGGACTCGCCACTCCCTTGAGTTCCTGAGACGCTGTCTTCACCTATATTGGACTCTTACCTTACAATGTGCTCACCAGTACCTTGAGAGGTTTTTTCCTTCCACCCTCACCGGTGCCGCGGGTCTCTAGGCCGGGCTGCACTCAGCTCGCTCCGCCCTGGTGCGTGGTTGACTCCTGCTCCTGGTCGGTCCTCTGCCTAGACACCTCTTCCTGGACCGCTCTCTTCCGAGCCTCTGGCATCTGGGTTAGGGCCTCCTGGGGCACGTTTCCGCCCTAGGGTGGGTTCTATCCTACTCTAGGTCGGGCCTATGCTTTGCCTCTCTTCTCTTTTCCCACGGACGCTCCCGCGTCAGCTGTGCTGCTAGACACTTCGGTTGGGACGCTTGGATGTAGATAGCTGAAGGTTTTCCTGGCCTTTCCCCTTTCCTACGGTCGACTGCCTACTGGCCCGATAGCCCCTGTGGTGGCGGCCGCGGCTCTGCCTGCGCCAGCCCCCTCTCCGGCTTCTTCGCCGTCTTTCGTCGTGCTGCCTGGGAGCGGGCTGGGGATGGTTAGCCAGCCCGTTAGTGTTCCCCCACTGTCTAAGTTTCAGATTCCCAACCGTGTCCTCCCTTCTTTGTATGGAGAGCCTGCGTCTTGGGTGACTGTGGTGGCTACTCACCCGGAACGTGCCGCCACTCGTGCACGGGGGGGGAACGGCCGTTTGCTGAGAATTGGGATATACGGTTTCGTGCTCCGGGTCTCTTCCGGGCACTGTCTCCGGACGGCCTCGTCCCAGAGGTGGATCTCCGGCCTTGTCCCAGTAGGTCGGATTTGCAGTTTTTTCCATACCCTCCTAGGGTATCTCCCTCTGGGTCTTCTCGTTTCTGGTCGGACTACATCCGCCACGACATCTTCGCTGATGCTCCCGCTCTGTCAGCCCTTGCCGGTCTTCCTCTGGTGAAGAGTGCTCGCGATGCTGCAGGCAACGTCATGCTCGAGCTCACCATTCTTGAGGACTGGCCTTGGGATCGGTGGCTGACGGAGGGGGTTGGTTTAGCGTCAGGTCTGCTGGGGCTTTGTTTCTCTCCCACCACCTGACTACACTGTGTCTGGGCTCGTCCTGTCATCGTCCGGGGTCTCTCCCACGTATTGGTCGTGGCTGCATGCCCCTCACATTGTGTTAGACTGGTTGCCCGAGTCTTTCTTCGTGCCATCGGAGAAGGGTGCTCTCGATCAGGATCACCGGCTCCAGCAACGCGCCGCTCGCTTGCTCTCCATCCTCCTCCTGCTGTTCCACATGGCGGGGATTTACCTCCGGCTTCTTGACGCCAAGCCTGCTGGTGACCTCCAGAAGGGTTGGGAGACCTTGCAGCGCGTGCAGCTGCTGCTCGCCCTGACCTCAGTGGGTGACCTTCCGGGTGCCGTCCATGAGGCTGCTCCGTGTCGGCAGTCCCTGAGGGTGGCCTTCTGTAAGCCGGCGCCCACGGAGATCTCGACGACGCTGCTCCTCTCTGAGCTCGTAAATGAGGGTCTCTTCTCGGATGGTGCGTGGCACGACACTTACCTCTTTGCGACTGCGGGTCTCTTCGCACCCCGTGTTTCTGGGGCATCGCGGCCTCCCGCAGCCGCTTCCTCCCAGGGTCGTGGGAGGAAGGCCGGTCTGCCGAGAGGACGCCGGCCTTGGCGAGGTGCCATCGATGGGCGACGCCAAGGGGGTAGGGGACGGGTAATGCACCCTTATGTCCGCCGCTCGTCTCTTCGCCCATCTCGTCCGCTCGCCATTGCGGCGTCCTCGTGGCGTACCGACCATAGGCAGGTGCATCGCCGCCCTGCGCAGGATCCTCCACGCAGGTTTTAGGGACGAGGTCGCTACGGGGGTGAGGGTGCCGTGGTGGTCAGTCTCGCCGCGGCCAGACTGCCGACTATGCTGGCTCAGCACGCCGCTAGTTCCTCCTGGGGTTTTTCCCCCATCTCTCCCGACCGCCTCCCCGCACGAGTGTTAAGGCTCGCACCAGGGGCCCCTCCCGACTTCTTTTACCCCCGCTATCGGCAATGGCCTCGCCGATCGTGGGCGCGTCGGGTTGTGGTGCGGGTTCTGTCCTGGAGGGGGCGGTCTCGGCCCCCTCTCAGACGTCTTCCCTGACATCGGCACGTCTCTCCAGACGTGGCCACTGTTATCATGTCTCTGCTCGAGCATGGGATTGTTCGGGTAGTCTCACCGCTCCTGTGGGTCTTCCTCTCACATGTGTTTCTGGTCCCGCAGAAGGACTGCGATGCGATGAGACCGGTGGTCGACCTGTCTTGCATCAATTTGCATATCGTGAACGACCGCTTTCGGATGCTCACCATCAGTCAGGTGCGGTTGGCGCTCCGTCCCGGCTGCTGGGTGATATCCCTGGATCTCAAGGACGCATGTTGGCATGTGCCGATTGCACCTCGGTTCCAGTGCTATCTGGCGCTCCAGCTACACGAAAGGGTGTTCCCGTTCGACAGGCTGCCCTTCGGTCTCAATATCGCACCACGAGTCTTTACGAAACTCGTCCAGCAGGCTCTGACTCCCCTGCTCCATCAGGGGATTCAGCTCCTGTTTTACTTGGATGATTAGCTCATCTCCGCAGACTCTCCCACTCAATGTGCACACCACACTCTCCTTGTCATCCACCACATCACAAGTTTAGGTTTGCAGATAAACGTTCCCACGTCGTGCCTCACCCCGTGTCGAGACGTGACGTGGGTAGGCCTGGACTGGGACATGGCGAGCGCGACCGTCGGACAGAGTCGGATGACCGCCTCGCAGCTTCGAAGGAAACTTTTCGCTGCGTTGCGCTAAGTCTCCATTTCCGGGTAACTCTGGGACTCGTTGATTGGGTCGCTCCATTGGGCGTGTCTGCCCATTCCCCTAGGGAGGTTCGGGATCACCACGCCTGATTCAACTGGGCGACAAAGCATTCCCACTGTTGCCTCCACGTCGGCTTTGTCCGATTCCGCGCTCGTTCCATTTGCTTTTGACACACTGGGTTGTTCGGGGCAAGCTCGCGAGAGCTGTGCCTTGGACTTCGCCCCCGCCGACCATCTGGATTGACACCGATGCGTCGAGCGATGTGGGATGGGGCTCCCAGTCCAACATGGGTCACCAACACCAGGGCAGGTGGTCAGGTCTCACTCCCTTACACTTACACGTCTTGAAACTGTTGGTCCCGTTGTTGTTCCTGCGGGGTCATGGGCTAGCCCTTCCCGGCAGGTCGTTGGCCTACCGGATGGACTACATGACTGCAGTTCATTGCATACTGAGACAGGGCTCCTCTAGATCCGCGGTGCTTCAGGGTCTGGCGGAGGAACTGTTTTTTCAGGCAGATCGTTACAACGTTACACTGCATGCCACCTACCTGCCCGGGTCGGCCACCCTGTGGGCGGATACTCTGTCTCGGGGACGGAGCACCCAGGTAGGATGGTCTTTCAAACAAACCGTATTCGACGGCCTGGCAGCCTCCTGGGGTGTTCTGCAGGTTGACTTGTTCGCTTCTCAAGTGACGACCAAGTTGCCAGCGTTCGCTGGATTCGCCTTCCAGCGGGGGGACCGGACGCTTTCAGCGAGGACTGGACCAGGTGGCAGTCACTGTACGTGTTTCCGCCACCTGACGCACTTTTGGTGTGCAAGGTCCTCCACAGGCTGAGAGAGTACCAGGGCAAAGTTTGGTTGATCGCGCCCCTCTGGCCGGCCCAAGCCTGGTACGCTCAGCTGAAACGATGGTGCCCGGATCCCGTGCTTCTGTCGGTCTCCAGCTTCCACTTGGGGTCGATTGGAGACCGGGGATCTCATTGGCATTCGCATCGTGGATGTTTGTGAGGCGGGGTGGCTCCCTTTGTTTGGTCGATCATTCGCTGCCAAATTCACTCTACATTGGACACCATCTACATGGAAGATATATGAATCTCCCTGGCGCTGCTTTACTTGTTGGTTACACACCTCTTCACAGGCAACTCCGTCAGTGGCGCTTGTGTTTGCACTCCCTCACTTGTTTCTTTGAGGAGCGTCACTCCAAGTACAACACAATTAGGACCCACCTATCTGCCGTTCGCGTGCCTTTTGAGACCCTCACGGGGTTGGTCTTTCCTCAGAATGAACTGGAGTTCTTAATGCAAGCCTGCTTTCGGCTCGGACGACCCCCGCGTCAGATTCCCCCTCAGTGGTCTCTGGCGGCGGCTCTCAAATGGCTCTCGTCTGCGGCCTACACTCTTTTCCCCGCACCTGACAGATTCCTTGACAGGCCACTGTTTCTTCTAGCTTTAGCTACGGGTGAGAGGGTATCGGAGTGGGCTGCCATGTCTCGGGGCCCAGAACTGTTTGCGGTTTGCTCCCATCCTCGGGTCGGTAACTTTGGCTAAGGCTGTTCCTTTTCTTGCTAAGAACGAACGAGAGGCACACGTGTTTAAGCCTTTCCCGGTCCCCGCTCTTAAGCGTGGCCGTCGTCATCACACGTTGTGCTCTGTTCTTTCGCTTCATTCATTTGTTCATTCCACTGTGCCGGTGTCGGGGTTGGGGCTCTGGGTGGCGCCTAAGCCCGGTAGGAGGTTGACCTAACGTGCTGTGGGCCTACGCCTGTGTCGCGTCATTAAGGATCGCAATCCTCTGGTTCGGGGTTCGGCGCATGACATTCGGTCTTATGCGGCCACGCTCCGCTTCCTTCACAATCACTCCCTCAGGGATATTGCTGACAGAGGGCTGTGGTCTTCCCCCAACACGTTTGTCTCCTCCTCTCTGTCCATGTCCACAGACAGGCCGGGGCGTCCTTGTGTTGCGTTGGGCCAAAGGGTTCCTTAGGGGTGTTCCTCTATGCTTGTCCTTCCCCCTACTGTCTTTCTCCTATCCTGTCCGCTCCACTTTAGGGGGGAGGGACTTTGGGTTGCACATATATGTATGTAATGTCACCTAGAGTTAAGGACCTTACCTAGGCTTAAGGATCTTGTTTTTCATTTCCTTCAATCCTACATTATGTTTGAAAGGTAGATGTTACTGTTTGTTTCATTACTTTCTTCCCATCATCACATTCTGTTCGTCATGCTCATGCATTGTGCTTGGGGTGTTTGTCCTACTGTTTTCTAGTAGTCCACAGAATTCGGTGTTCAGTCCCTTATCTACTGGGTGTCACTTATCACCTCCGGCACTTTTTTCATTGTGCTCGGTGCTGTTAGCGATGTTTACACTTGGTCTTATCTGGTGTAGTACTTCCTACTTTACTCCATATAACAGTGGGGGGGGGGGGCATCCTGTCTTCCATATCCACCATTATGATATGTAACATTCATATGATTAGGTTAAGATCTAAAAGAACATGACATGACTGTACGTGGCCTCTCTTAATATGCACCTGTCCGTACACTCTTTATATACTCTCTTGTTTAAGTCTGTCTTTTCTTTATCATGATCCTTAACTAATTGCTGTTGTTTGAGTTTTCTCGGCTGGGATGTCCGCCTCCAATTTTGGTTCTCTAAGCTCTACGTTGGAACGTAGGG
>CM064574.1:30181745-30325417 GCA_032716605.1 Paralithodes platypus
AAATAAGGGTTAAGGAATAGATATATTTCTCATTACTACAAGCATAACCCAACACATTTTTTTTTTTTTTTTTTTTTTCTATGTGATTGAGGGAGGCAAAAGGCATAACTGCCTATAGCGAGTGCCTCCCCCATAGTTGAAAGAGTGACAGGGCCAAAATCAAGGAACGTTCGAGCCAAAATGCCTGGACACACGGAGTTTGAAGCAATTTAAGTCATAGGAAGAGGGAAAGACTGATTCTGGGAGAGAGTTCCAGAGCTCAGATGTTGAGTAGAAGAAAGTTTGAGAGTAACGTTTCACTCTTGGGTTGGAGAGTTGCACAGAGTAGGGGTGGGATTGAGTTGCAAGACGGGTACCACGTGCCCTACGTAAAGGAGGTGGTATGCACTGGGATAGCTCTGAGGAACACTGATTATTATAGTAGCGATAGAATAGCGAGAGAGATGCAACATTGCGGCGGAGAGAGAGAGATTGCAGAGAGTTGGTGAGTGGACGGGAGTTAATGATACGAAAGGCCTTCCTTTCAACTTTGTCTAGGAGAGCGGTGTGAGAGGAACCTCCCCACACATGTGAACAATACTCAATACAAGGGCGCACTATGCCCCTGTACAGAGCAAGAAGCTGTGCAGGGGAAAAGAACCCCCTAAGGCGGTTGAGCACACCCAGCTTCTGGGAGGCTGCCTTAGCAAGACTGGTAATATGGTCCTTCCAAATGAGAGCAGAAGAAAAAGAGACACCAAGAATATTGAGAGAAGATGAAGGGTTGATTTTTGTATTGTTGAAGAATAAGGGATAGTCCGCTGGGAGATCCTGACGGGTAGATAGATGGAGAAATTGGGTTTTGGAAGCATTAAAGTTAACAAGGTTTTCTCTGCCCCAATTGGAAATAGTATTTAGATCAGAATTTAAGAGTTCTATGGCTTCATTACGTTTGTCGTTGAGGGATTGCTGGCTGGGGCGTTCTGAAAAACTAATGGAGTAGTGTAAGGTTGAGTCGTCTGCGTATGAATGGATGGGAATTAAGGTACAGTTAACCCGGGAGCTGCGGGGAGACTCTTAAGAGTTCCCCCGGCGCACTGCGGGAAGACTCTTAAGAGTCAGAGAAAATAAAAATCAACTTTTGACATCGAAAAAAAAATATTTTTTTATATTTTTTTTTTTTTATTTTTTTATTTTTTTTTGGCCCCTGGGCCATGCAAAATCTCAGTCCTCTACCTCCCCTCCTTCCCCACTTTCCTCCTCTCCTTCAGTTATCACCTATTTTCCCTGTTATTCCCTTATTCTGAGGTATATTTTCGTGCTAACATTAGAAATCCGATTGGAGGGTGTGGTCATCACTGATAGCAAGCGAGTGCAAGAGAGAGAGAGTATCGATCGACTGTGTCTCAGTGGCCTTGGGGGAAATTGGCGGGAAAGCAGATTGCCTCACCCATACATTATACAACTCGCGGGCTATATCTCCGATTTTGACCATCCAAACGCTGTTTTCACTCGTTTTATTGTTGTTTCAGGTTAATACCTTTATAATCAACCCATAATAGGCGCATATGGATAAATATTAATGCTATTAATGGCACAATGAATATTTTAGTGACGGAAACACCTCAAATACGTCAGCACAGGGGGACGTTTCCAATTACCCCCATGCGCACTTCAGAGGTTAAGGAGATCATTTATAAAAATTAGAAAGAGAATAGGAGATAGGACAGAGCCCTGAGGAACACCGGAGTTTATAGGATGAGGAAGTGAACAATGGCCGTCCACAACCGCAGCTATGGAACGGCCGGAAAGGAAATTAGAGACAAAGGCACAGATGGAGGGATAGAAACCGAAGGAGGGTAGTTTAGAAATTAAAGATTTATGCCAGACTCTATCGAAGGCTTTCGATATGTCTAGTGCAATAGAAAAAGTCTCACCGAAGTCCCGAAAGGAGGATGACCAAGAGTTAGTAAGATATGAAAGAAGATCACCAGTAGAGCGACCCTTAAGGAAGCCATACTGGCGGTCTGAGAGCAGATTATGAGAAGAGAAATGCTTAAGAAATTTGGAAGCAAGAATAGTTTCAAAAAGTTTAGAAAGACAAGAGATAAGAGCAATTGGACGATAGTTGGAGGGTTGAGAGCGGTCACCCTTCTTTGGGACAGGTTGAATGTGAGCAAACTTCCAGCATGAAGGGAAGACGTTAGAGGATAGACAGAGACGAAAGAGTTTGCCTAGGCAGGGAGTCAGCACGGAAGCACAGTTTTTGAGAACAACAGGAGGAACACCGTCCGGACCGTATGCCTTATTAGTGTTAAGCCCAGAGAGGGTAGAAAGTACATCTTTAGAAGAGATTAGGATATTAGGCATAAGTAAGAGAGAGGAGGGCGGATAGGGAGGAATAGCACCGGAATCATCCAAGGTGGAGTTTCTAGCAAAAGTTTGAGCGAAGAGTTTAGCTTTGTCAGAGGAAGAAGTGATGGTTGTGCCATCAGAGTGAGAAAGGGGAGGGAAAGACGAGGAAGAGAAATTGTTGGAGAGGTTTTTGGCTAGATGCCAGAAAGCTTGGGAAGAGCTAGAGTTGGATAGTTCAGTGCATTTATTATTGATGAAAGAGTGTTTGGCAAGTCGAAGAACAGATTTGGCTTGATTCCGGGCAGAAACATATGAAGAATGAGAGTCTTGAGTTTTAAGGCGTCGGTACCGTTTGAATGCTTCCTCCTTATTGCGGACAGCAGTAGAACAGGCGTGAGTAAACCAAGATTTTTTAGCATTAGTCTGAGAGAAAGAGAATGGAATGTATGCTTCCATGCCCGATAGGATTACCTCGGTAATGCGTTCAGCACTCTCCGAGGGTCCTCGGCCATGGAAGCAGAAATCATTCCAAGGGAAATCAAAGAAGTACTGCCGAAGAGCATAAATATATAAATATATATTGTTAATGAATAATACTAACTTAAAATGTATGAGGAATCTGTCACCTCTTCTCAAAAGAACGTTTACTATGTTTAGATAGATCAAGTCTTAGGACATTTAATATAGTTTGCTTAAGATGTACCAGTGTATTTATGTGTACGCTAATTTAGTTAGCAAATGCATATTGTACATGTGTAGCATGTAAGGGGCTGTGCTCCATACTTTTTGTAAAAGTCTGAGCAAAATAAACTCAATTCAATTCACACACACACACACACACACACACACACACATACACACTGCTTAATTCCTGTAAACTACAAATAGGTAAATACACACACACACACACACACACATGTTAGTCCAAAATATTGGGAACTGGGAATATCCATTACGATACTTGTGTAAGTAAAATGGATTGATTATAAAGTAACTAAGACAGGACAACACGAGCGCTGCTCAGTTCCTGTAAACTACAAATAGGCAAATAGGTAAATACACACACACACACACACACACACACACACATTGTAATTGTCTCAACTTCTGATGTTGTTAGTTAAGCCTTTGAGTACCAGCTACGTGTGTTATATTGTATTCTAGCTAGGATATATTAATACGATATTATGCAGCTTCGGAAGGATCTACGGTAGTTAAGAAGGTTGGTTGAGATAGTTGGAAGCCATATTATTGCTAGAGGTCCTTCCTAATCTGAATACAATGGTCTAATAGTGGCTACACTATAAAGAAAAGGACATCACCGGTACTTTATGGGTTAACTCTATAGTAACTAACATCATTGTTTTAATGCTATATTTTTTTTTTTTTTTTTTTTTTTTCTATGTGATTGAGGGAGGCAAAAGGCATAACTGCCTATAGCGAGTGCCTCCCCCATAGTTGAAAGAGTGACAGGGCCAAAATCAAGGGACGTTCGAGCCAAAATGCCTGGACACACGGAGTTTGAAGCAATTTAAGTCATAGGAAGAGGGAAAGACTGATTCTGGGAGAGAGTTCCAGAGCTCAGCTGTTGAGTAGAAGAAAGTTTGAGAGTAACGTTTCACTCTTGGGTTGGAGAGTTGCACAGAGTAGGGGTGGGATTGAGTTGCAAGACGGGTACCACGTGCCCTACGTAAAGGAGGTGGTATGCACTGGGATAGCTCTGAGGAACACTGATTATTATAGTAGCGATAGAATAGCGAGAGAGATGCAACATTGCGGCGGAGAGAGAGAGATTGCAGAGAGTTGGTGAGTGGACGGGAGTTAATGATACGAAAGGCCTTCCTTTCAACTTTGTCTAGGAGAGCGGTATGAGAGGAACCTCCCCACACATGTGAACAATACTCAATACAAGGGCGCACTATGCCCCTGTACAGAGCAAGAAGCTGTGCAGGGGAAAAGAACCCCCTAAGGCGGTTGAGCACACCCAGCTTCTGGGAGGCTGCCTTAGCAAGACTGGTAATATGGTCCTTCCAAATGAGAGCAGAAGAAAAAGAGACACCAAGAATATTGAGAGAAGATGAAGGGTTGATTTTTGTATTGTTGAAGAATAAGGGATAGTCCGCTGGGAGATCCTGACGGGTAGATAGATGGAGAAATTGGGTTTTGGAAGCATTAAAGTTAACAAGGTTTTCTCTGCCCCAATTGGAAATAGTATTTAGATCAGAATTTAAGAGTTCTATGGCTTCATTACGTTTGTCGTTGAGGGATTGCTGGCTGGGGCGTTCTGAAAAAACTAATGGAGTAGTGTAAGGTTGAGTCGTCTGCGTATGAATGGATGGGAATTAAGGTACAGTTAAGGAGATCATTTATAAAAATTAGAAAGAGAATAGGAGATAGGACAGAGCCCTGAGGAACACCGGAGTTTATAGGGTGAGGAAGTGAACAATGGCCGTCCACAACCGCGGCTATGGAACGGCCGGAAAGGAAATTAGAGACAAAGGCACAGATGGAGGGATAGAAACCGAAGGAGGGTAGTTTAGAAATTAAAGATTTATGCCAGACTCTATCGAAGGCTTTCGATATGTCTAGTGCAATAGAAAAAGTCTCACCGAAGTCCCGGAAGGAGGATGACCAAGAGTTAGTAAGATATGAAAGAAGATCACCAGTAGAGCGACCCTTAAGGAAGCCATACTGGCGATCTGAGAGCAGATTATGAGAAGAGAAATGCTTAAGAAATTTGGAAGCAAGAATAGTTTCAAAAACTTTAGAAAGACAAGAGATAAGAGCAATTGGACGATAGTTGGAGGGTTGAGAGCGGTCACCCTTCTTTGGGACAGGTTGAATGTGAGCAAACTTCCAGCATGAAGGGAAGACGTTAGAGGATAGACAGAGACGAAAGAGTTTGCCTAGGCAGGGAGTCAGCATATATTTCAAGACAGGTATCTTAGCATTCATAATTCCAAATCATTATCATACCACACACAACTAGAATTATAAAACATCCGCTTTGTTTCACCTGTATGTTCGTGATGGAGTTCTCAAAGTGAATGAACTGACCGACCTCCCACTGACCCCTAGCCTCTGTCCCCACTGTAGGGAGAATGACGTCATGCACGAAAGACAGCGCGTTTTCTTTGGGCGGTGGGTTGACCCTATATTCTCTGGACCCTGGTCTAGCCTTTGCTGGGTTACCTCATAACATTAAGGGGGGTGACCTGCTTTTGGTTATTTCTGTCCTTTTCTCTCTTTCTCTGGCTTGTTTCCATTCGGCCCCATTCAGCCAACTATTTTAAGACGTTTATCCCCATCTAGGTGTCGATTTCTTCCTGGCGAGCGATAGCAAGCCAGCATTATATGAAGAAATCTGGCTTTGCCGGAGACATTTTTCTATCGAAAAATGTACAAATTCAGCCTGATGTCAAACAAAAATATAAAATATGCTGGCTCGCTACCGCTCACCAGTAAAAAATTGACACCTGGATGGGGATAAACGTCTTAAAACAGTAGTCTGAATGGGGCCAAATGGATACAAGCCAAAGAAAGATAGAAAAGGACAGAACAAAAACAGGTCACCCCCCTTAATAGGGTAGGCCCTGTATAAATTTGCAATTCTTCTGAACAGCTTAGGTGATGCAAGTGATGATTCATGAAAAGCAGTTTATAAACGAGTACAGGTAGATGTGGCATGACCGCTGACAAAGGTAGAACTGTGCTGGTCAATTAACCTGGCACTTATTTTATAGTGTTCGGAAGCAAAAGTCATGGTTCGTCTTGGCATTCTGTGGGATTCCGTAAATGTCTCTTATTAGCTCCAAGCTCATCTATATTGCTCTGTAGGTTGTCGCAGGTCTCCGTTATCTGTCAAATGCCAAATTCCGGTACAGATTGCAACGCTCCGTAACTGCTCTGTAGGTACATTCTTGGTGTTCCGTGGTATTCCGTAACTACTCCGTAGCGCCTCCGTCGGACAGAGAAATCGGGGTAATTATTTCAGGATTCATCAAGAGCTTCAGATTTTGGCAAGGCGGCGCGTAATTTTTGTTGGTGGGAAAGGGGCTTATGGGAAGGAAAGGTGGAAGAGCTTCGCAGATTATATAGACACCCAGGCGAGAGAATAGAGGGGAGAGACTACAATTAAATATATGATCGTAAAAAGTAAAGTATTATACCTGTCATTAATTTTAACAACTTACCTTTTTATAAAATCATGCAGGTGATCAGGTAAAGTGGCATCTTCAAGAGGTGACTGTGCTTGCTGTGATGAATCTTGGTTAGCCAAAATGCCCAACACGGTATAGGAAACAACACAAATTATCATTGTTAACTTGAGGCACCAACGACGTCCAATCCGGTCAATAAGGGCAGTAAGAGCTATACTGCCACCAAGGGTTGCCATGGACACCATCACTGTGCTAACTCCAGTGTCAAAAGGAAGGCTAAACTGCTGCAGCAATCGTGTCATATTTACCATGAACACATAGATGCCGGTAAACATAACAAAGACATAGAGACCAATAACAGTAAAGAAAGGCTTCACATAATCTTTTGTAAATATAGCTGTCCACTCTGTCCTTCTATTTGTTTGCTGGTTCATTAACTTGATTTGTCTCAGCTCTTCCTCGATGTTGCTGTTTGAGGATCTGTGACGCTTAAGCACAGATCGAGCCTTACAATTGTGTCCATGAATAATTAGATAGTTGGGACTCTCTGGGAAGAATACAGTGATCATAGTACCGAACATGAGCATAAGTGCAGCATTGATGAACGCAATGTGATACCAGGTTGTAACTAAGCTAAGACTTGGCGATAATATGAAGCCCAAGACCCTACATATCTCTATGACTGACAACATTCTTCCACGGATGTTATTGCTGGACACTTCAACTGTGAAGGTCTTCACAGCTGTTCCTGCTACTGCTGACATCACACCCGTCAGACATCTGTAAATATTACATTATTATTGTACAGTTGGAATGCCGGGAAAACCATATGCTTTCATTAGTTTATTCAAGTACATTGGGGTTTGTTATTGATGATTACTGTTAAGAACGGGGTGTTACTTATTATTGTATAGTGTATTAACCCTTTGAGTACTAGCGACACGCGTAATATATTATTCTAGCTATATTTAGACGATATTATACAGCTTACCAAGGATCTGTGGTAGTTAAAAGGGTTGATTGAGAAAGTTTGAATCCTTATTATTGCTAATGGTCCCAAGCTGAATAAAATCGTCCAATAATTGCCAGAATACGATGAATACGTCACTGGCACTCTACGGGTTAATAATTTCGATAAAACTGAGGAGCGTTATCTCCGTTCCTTAGATATCTATGGTTACTAATGTATTTTTTCATGCACTATCAATCTGGTGTCACACGAGCCCTTTTTCGAGCAATGTTTACGGGCAATTATGGTCTGGAAGCTTAAAAAATTACACTTTATCAGAATTCAGCTGCCTAACATAATCTACCTTCAGTTTATTGTCGATACTAGTGCAAAACAGATCTGAACTAATACGAGAAAAAACTTGCTCATGGAGATTTTGACGGAAAAAAGCGATCGTGTGACAGCAGCTTCATTCTCATACAATAAAGTTGCTGTCACACGAGCGATTTTTCCGGCAATTTTCCATGAGCAAGTTTTTTCTCGTATTATTTCGGGACTTTTTCGTACTGGTATAGGTAACTAGACTGAAGGTAGAGTATGTTAGGCGGCTGAATTCTGACTAAGTGTAAATTTTGAAGCTTCCAGACCATAATTGCCCATAAAAATTGCTCGAAAAAGGGCTCGTGTGACACCGCCTTAACTTTCACAACGTACCTGCTCACAAAAATCATGTCCATATTGAATGAGAGGGCGGTGATGACCCAGCAGAAGGTCAAACCAAAGGCCGAGATGAAGAGTGCACGACGTCCCCCGAGTCTCCCAATCAGCCAACCACCCGGCATCATTCCCGTGAACGACCCCAACAAATTGATACTCGCTGTAAACAGTCAATAGGGGCAAATTGTCAGTCTCTACACTTTAGTATTATAATCTTTTCATTTTTTCATATTTATAGATTTACTGTAATATTCTTATACCTTATGGGTATGTAGACTAAGAAAACTTGCTAATTCTTGGGTTGGAGAGCTGGACAACATAGGGGTGGGATTGTGTTGAAAGGCGAGTGGCACGCACTCACCGTAAGGGAAGGGGTATGCACTGAGAGAGCTTTGAAGAACACTGATTGTTGTAATAGCAATATAAGAGTGAGAGAGATGCAACATCGCGGTGTGTTGGAAGAGATTGCAGGGGATTAGTAAAAGGTGGCGAGTTGATAAGACGGAATGCTTTGGACTCTACTCTTTCAAAAAGTGCAGTATGGGTTTAATCTCCCCACAAATGCTAACAATACTCAATACATGGGCGCACTGTGCCCCTATACAGAGCAAGAAGCTGTGTGAGGGTGAAGAATCCACAGAAATGGTTGAGCACATCTAACTTCTGGGAAGCTGTTTTAGCAACAAGAGTGTGTTACGCTTCTGCACAGTAGCCACGTGCGGGCATGCGCGCGCGTCGGCTGCCCAGCCGTTTAGAAACCGGCTGGCGGCAGCCGGCCGGCAGGCTTTTCCTTAGTATATATCCTACGACAACGTAACTAATGTCTGGGATATTCTTATGTAGTTTCACAGCTTGTAGCTGCCCTTATTCTTAACCAACGCATCTTAGTATATTTTATTCTCGATAGTTGATTGTTTCATTATAATATATAAGATGTAAGTCTAGTGAGGGCGGGAGGAGACGAGCGGGAGAGAGAGACCGGCTGGGGGACGTTGCTTCGCGCGGAGAGTCTAGCTTGGGACGAGCCTGATGTTGCCACATGCATTTGTTCGCAACGTTAGGCTTAGTTTCGACTCACGCACGGGGTAGACGATTTTGACCCGGCAACTGTGTTGAGTGTTGCCAAGCCTGGGATGTATTCTGCATGCCTAGGGCGGGGTCCAGACAGATTCAAGACTCAGAGCTCACCTCACTGTCGTACCCTTCGGACCCCCTTGATATCTATCCCTCTCAACCCCACTTAGAAACTTTCTCTCTTACTTTGTATACCTTCTTTCCACTACTTCACCAATCTATTTAATTATCCCATCCCCTTGATAGACTTTATATCTATTATTGTATTAACGACGAGCTCTCAGATAACTAGATAGGATTTTGGGCCTTATGCAGAGATGTAATTGTTAATGAGACCTAGGAAGCTTTTTTGTTGTCTCATATTTGGTGGTTTCATGCTTGCTAGTGTGTTCTTGAGTCAGGTTAGCAGGGGCTAGACCGGAGGGGGGTCTTTTTGCGATCCTTTAAGTAAAGTCTGCTGGTGCGAGTCCCGTGGACCCGCACGACTTTACTAGGATACCCGTGGGAGTCTGGGGGCATTTTCTTGTCTGTGTCCCTGTGTGTCTAGTGTTGTGTTGTGTGAGGGCCCTTGCCTAGTCCACTCAGCACTGCGCTAGCACGTCTTGCTTTTGTTTTAGGGTCGCCAGGAGAGAGTCAGATACTTGCGATCTGAGTCTCTCAAGAGAGCACCCTTTCAATTAGAGTAATTTGGCGCACAGACTTGGGAACGTCCCTAGGCTAGAGCAGGTGGCTCAGCCCGGGTATCCGAAGCCTATATCCTTCCGGCTAGACCTCTGCCACCTGGCAGATTAACAGCTAGTGGTTTATTATCTCTGTATGCTTGTTATTGTGCCACAGTTTACCGTTTTTGTGAGCATTGTGAGTCAGGGTGTGGCTTAGAGACTCTGTCCGAGCAGGCTTGCCTGACTAAGAGTGAGAAGCACACCTGTATGTGGTTATCTTGCGAGTTGCTGCCTTTATTTAATTATACCTATGCCATTATACACTGTATGGCCTATCACTAGTATTTATTCCTGCTTATGAGTTAAGAGTTCTCTAAATCCGTAACGTACTTTCTTTGCTAAGCATCAGATCCTACAGTAGCCGCATGCAGTTTAGAAACCTGCATCTTGTCTACCTGTACGATGTTTTGAGTACTGTTTGCTTTCACCTTCTTTCAAGCAGTGGTGATTAGTTGTATTAATTAACGTAACGTTAAATGTACTTTCTTCTAGTTTGTTATTAAATTGTTTCTGCAATTTAATTCCGTTATCTATCTTTTCCTTGAAGCTTTAAGTCAACTTAATGGTGTGATCTTTTATATAGCCTGCTTGACTATCAGCAGTCTATAGTGCGTGCATCCTGTAACCGAGTCATAGGATACCTTGTTGTCCAGGCAGGACTCTTGACGGTTTAGGGTGGTTTGTTGCCTGGGTTTATAGATAAGGGTTGGATCTAGCATTTTCCGTTGTTGCTTGTTGCTGCATACCTAGTCCGATAGAAAGAGCCCAGTGTTTATATATCCCAGGACGTAACAAATGGCGACCTTGCATAGGATTTACTGAACAGAGGAATATAGTGGTCATTTGTTTTGAGATTCCTTATGATTAGAGGAATACAGTGGACATAGAGTTTTTTTTTGGAGCAACCAATATAACACATTAAAGACTTTAAATAACATTAGTATGTACATACTTGCATAGGAGATAAGGCACATTCTATAACCGTGATAATTACTGCAGTACACAAGCATGTCTAATACATCAGAACACAGTGATGGGTCAGGTCACGATACGGGCTCGGAGGGAGAAAGACCTGTGGAGTGGTTAGTCGATAGCGAGGAGGGTGCTAGAAGATTTTTACAGGTGCCCCTTACCGCTGACAGGGTGTTGAAGCTGAATAAGTATGGCTTAAAGTGTGTGGCAGGTCTTCAGGGTCACCAGGGTTTAAGTGGCATGAGGAAAGATCAGCTGAGGACTTTGATATTGGGTTGAGAAGGGAGAGACCTGGGTGGAGAGGCGACTGGGGGCCCCGGTCCCCAGCCCCCCCTCCACTCTACCCCCGTGTCAAACGTCAGGGTGCCTGAATTTAGTACATACCCCCAAGTTGATGGTCAATGGCAGCGTGGAATTCAATCACAGGGACCCTCTCCATTAAATGCACCTTCCCCTCCTCAAGGGTTGACTCCAGATTTGTTGTTTCGGCTTGAGATGGCCAAGGTTGAGGTTGCTAGAGCTCAGGTTGAGGCTACCGAAAGACAGGCTAGAGATCAGTTTGAGGCTACCGAAAGACAGGCTACAGCTCAGGTTGAGGCTGCCGAGAGACAGGCTAGTGTGCAGGCTGAGGCTGCAGAGAGAACAGCTATACGAGAGGCTGAACTGCAGGCAGAGTCTACTAGGTATCAGGCTGACAGGGAGCTGGAGAGATCTCGAGTGGAGCTAACAGGGCGAAATATTGGGGGAGGTAACAGACATCGGGACCAATCATTGTCGCACCTGCTCAAACTAGTTCCTGTGTTCGATGAATTATGTGTGACTGAGTTTTTTATGCGATTTGAGAAGAAGTGTCAGGAACACCTGTGGCCTCAGGAAAAGTGGGCAGCATTAGTTTTTTCAAGACTCCTAGGAAAGGGGCTAAAAGCGTATGATGCACTACCTTTAGAGTCCTGTGTAGTTTATGATGAGCTAAAGAAGGCTGTGCTACGGGCCTATGAGTTACAACCAGAAACTTACCGCTTGAAGTTTCGGGGTGTTACTAAGGGCAAGGATAGTACCTTCCTAGAACACGCCCGGGACTTGTCTGATGCACTACGACATTGGCTGCGTTCTGAGAGGGCAGCTACTTTTGAGGAGTTGAGTGAGCTGGTTCTCTTGGAGCAGTTCTTTAAGTGCACAGGCGGGGACTTAACATTAAATATAAAGGACAAAAATCCTAGAACTCTCCAGGAGGCAGCAGAAATGGCTGACCTCCGACTGTCATTAATTCGAGGGTGCGAAGCAGCAGCTAGGAGTGAGTCGGGTGCAAAGGATCGTACCCCTCCCCCTCCCAAGAATTTTGATACACATAAATACACAAAACCATGTAGCACTGACAATAAAACTGAACATAAACCAAATACCGTCCCGTATAAGAAGTCTAATGGTACCTCCCACTCCCAAGGGAAACCAAAGAGTAAAGTGTGCTTTGCATGTCACAAGGAGGGTCACTTTGCAAATGCTTGTCCGAACAAGCCACCAAACAAGGTTGTGTCATTGGCCCGCAGCATAGGGGTGTCGCCTATATCTTCTGAGTTTGCCAAGGGTAGTTCGTCAGAGGTTGGGACACAGCCTGTGTTCAAGAGTCCGGAAGGCTCGAACCCTGTCTGCGACGTCTTTGGGGGTCATAGAGGGCATGGTTTTGTGAGGTGGGCTGGCGAACGGCGAGGAGTTAAGCTATTGCGTGATACGGGGGCTTCTCAGACCTTGTTAAAGAACTTTACTGGTAGGCCGATTAACGCTGCTCGGGTGGTGGTAGTTCAGGGGATCAATGCTACGAAGTACTACCCGCTGGTGCGGATGGAGCAGGAGGTGGGTGGTGTGGCGAAGGAGCTGGATGTCGGAATTGTAGAGAACTTGCCTGTTGGGGGCGTCGACCTCCTCCTCGGCAACGACTTTGCCGTGCCTGCTTCTAAGGTTTCACCCTTGGTCGTTGCCGAGAAGGCGGCCGATGTTAGTAGGGAGGAACAGGAGTGGGTTGAGAAGTGTAGCGTACAAACCATGGCGTGTGTTGTGACGCGTTCTCAGACATCCGGACCCTTGCAGCCACCACCTCAGTCTATCAAACAGCGGAGGAAAGGTCACAAGAAAACGGGAAGTGTTGGTCAATTGGAGAGTTTTGAGCCGGCAGTGTTTCTTGGTGACTCATTATTGGCACCTATGTTAGAGTCTGGAGAGGCCCCGGGGCCTGTCACCGCTAGTGCAGGTGCAGGGCAGGAAGAGACTCTGCGACAGCATCGTTATGCGCAGCGTGAGGAAAGGATGGCTCAGCGGGACATTGGAGGTGGAAATAAATTATTTAAGATGAACTTGGATAATCTCGCACCTGCTGATATATGTTCCTTGCAGCTGGAAGATCCTGAAGTCAGGGCATGTGGTAATGGTGCTATCGAACTGGAGAGCGATGGGGATGCGCAGCCTGGTGATTTTTTCTTGTCCGAGGGGATCTTGTATCGGAGACATCAGGATCCCAAGAAAAAGTGGGATGGCGGGTCAGGATTAGTGGACCAGTTAGTAGTACCGAGGGTGTGCCGTGAGAGCTTATTGAGATTAGCTCATGATGTGCCTTTGGCAGGGCACCTGGGGGCACGTAAGACGGAGGCAGCTCTGAGCAAGCTTTTCTGGTGGCCTGGGTTAAAGGCGAGTGTCGTGTCATGGGTGACACAGTGTCACACTTGTCAAGTTGTTGGGAAACCCAATCAGGTCATCCCGAGAGCCCCGTTACAACCCATCCCTGTCATTGGGCCGCCCTTCAGCAAAGTAGTTATCGATATGGTTGGCCCATTGCCCCCCACTAGTGCCGGCAATAAATTTTTACTAACTGTAATGGATGTAGCAACACGGTATCCAGATGCTTACCCCATGCGCAACGGGATGGCTAAGACTGTTGTCAAAAACCTACTTGTCTATTTCTCTCGTTATGGCTACCCTCAGGAGATCCAGTCTGATCAGGGATCCAATTTTACTTCTGCTCTGTTTAAGCAGACCATGCAGCAACATGGGATAGTATATGTGGTGTCATCTGCCTACCATCCCGAGAGTCAGGGAGTTTTGGAAAGGTGGCACTCGACTCTCAAGAGTATGTTGCGGTGTTATTGCATGGAAAATGGGAAGGACTGGGATCTAGGTCTCCCATACGTTTTATTTGCTGCGAGAGAAGTACCTGGGGAGAGCTTGGGATTTAGCCCGAACGAGTTGGTTTTTGGACACAGGGTCAGGGGGCCCCTCCACATAGTCAAGGAGATCTGGGAGGGAGTCACAAAGCCATGCTCGCTTCTAAAGTATGTTTTTGAAAGCCGTGAGAGAATGCTAAAGAGCTTGGAGGTAGCAGGTCGGAACCTTAAGAGTTCACAAGCTCAGATGAAGGACAGATACGACCAGAAGGTGAAGCTGAGGGAGTTTGAAGTAGATCAGGAGGTACTGATACTACTGCCTCTGGTGGGACACCCTTGTCTGCCAAGTATTCTGGTCCGTATCGGGTTGTAAGGAAGGTTTCTGTTCTCGACTATTTAGTAGCTACTCCTGATGGTAAGAAAAAGAACCAACTTTGCCATGTAAATCTGATGAAAGAGTATGTGAGGCGCCCCTCCGAGCCTCTCACTGTCCCGGTGTTGATCTGCAGCGATCGTGGTGGAGAAGGAGGAAGGGACAGTCAAGCTGCGGGGGAGGATAATTGGGATTGTCATGTTTCCGCGGATCAGTGGGCGGGGAATTCTAGACAAGTGGCTCACGAGTTGATATTGCACCTGCCTGAGCAACAGCGTGTAGCTGTGCAGCACTTGTTTGACTCAAACCCAGCTGTTTTCGCGGAGCATCCTGGCCTCACTACTCAAGCGGTGCACGATGTCGATGTTGGGGACCACCCGCCCTTTAAATCAGTGCCATACCGTGTTCCCCCTATTATATTACCAGCACTTAGGAAAGAGCTGGATTATATGCTGAAACGTGGGCTGATTTCTGAGGGTGCAGTAAGGTGGACTTCCCCAGTCACACTGCAGCCCAAACCAGATGGCAAGGTGCGGTTTTGTATAGATTTCCGCAGGTTGAATGGTTTAACCCCCACAAATGCCTACCCTCTCCCTCGTGTGAACGACAGTGTGGATAAGATAGGAAAAGCCAAGTTCCTCACTAAGATAGACCTTGTTAAGGGTTATTGGCAAGTGCCCTTGTCTGAGCGAGCGCGAGAGGTGTGTGGGTTTGTGGTAGACGGTGCCACATATCGTTGCCATGTTATGCCATACGGGCTGAAAAATGACCCTGCAACGTTTCAGAAATTAATGAACGACATTGTAGCCGACATTCCCAACTGTACGGTGTACCTAGATGATGTCATAATATACGACGATGATTTTAACAGTCACTGTGCTCACATCGGACAGCTTTTTAATAAACTGAATGAAGCAGGTTTGATGGTAAACCTGGGTAAGTGCGATTTTGTCAAAGCCACAGTTTTGTACCTGGGGTTCGAGGTGGGGATGGGTCAGGTGTGCCCTCCACAGACAAAGATCAAAGCCATCAATCAGTTTCCCCAGCCTACGACTAAGAAACAAATCATGCGGTTTCTAGGTATGATAGGCTATTATCGTCGCTTCATCAAAGGCTATTCGACTGTACTTGCACCTTTAACTGACTTATTATCTAAGGACAAGAAGTTCCGGTGGTCTCCTGAGTGTGCAGAGGCGTTTTCCTTGGTGAAACACCTGTTATGTACACACCCCATACTCAGGGCCCCGGACTTCAGCAGACCTTTTCAGCTGGCAACTGTTGCCAGTGGCGTAGGGGCTGGGGCTGTCTTGTTACAGACAGATGACGAAGGTATCGAACATCCAGTGAGTTTTTACAGTAAAAAAATTCAATAGTGCACAAAGGAATTACTCTGTAATTGAAAAAGAACTCCTGGCGATAGTGCTGGCGCTCAGGCACTTCGATGTATATGTTCCTGCTTTCGGACCAGTCGTAGTGGTTTATACCAATCATCACCTCTGAAATTCTTGAATCAGTTTCATAACCGGAATATGAGGCTGACCAGGTGGTCACTCATGCTTCAGGAGTATAATCTGGACATACGCCATATTGCTGGTTCTGATAACGTGATAGCGGATTGTCTATCAAGGGTGGATGATGTTGGTTAGACTGCCACAGGATTGAGGGTTGAGTGTGGAGGAAAATAGGCTGTCACTGTAGTTCAGCCGAAAAAAACAAATTAAAAAAGTAAAAACCTTATAAAAACTCTTTATTTTTTATAACATGTAGAATTTTGTATAAGATGTTGTAGCAGTATCTAAGTTGAATGTTTTCGCTTATTGTCGCTAAGTTAGTTGAACTTGCTCGGTGGAGCGCAACAGTCTTTATTTTTTTTATATACAGTGCCTTGTGTCGCAACAGTGTGTGGTACTATGAGAAGCTTTCTGTTAGATATGAAGAACTTAGTCAAGGGTCTTATATCTTGGGGGAGGTGTTACGCTTCTGCATAGTAGCCACGTGCGGGCATGCGCGCGCGTCGGCTGCCCAGCCGTTTAGAAACCGGCTGGCAGCAGCCGGCCGGCAGGCTTTTCCTTAGTATATATCCTACGACAACGTAACTAATGTCTGGGATATTCTTATGTTGTTTCACAGCTTGTAGCTGCCCTTATTCTTAACCAACGCATCTAAGTATATTTTATTCTCGATAGTTGATTGTTTCATTATAATATATAAGATGTAAGTCTAGTGAGGGCGGGAGGAGACGAGCGGGAGAGAGAGACCGGCTGGGGGACGTTGCTTCGCGCGGAGAGTCTAGCTTGGGACGAGCCTGATGTTGCCACATGCATTTGTTCGCAACGTTAGGCTTAGTTTCGACTCACGCACGGGGTAGACGATTTTGACCCGGCAACTGTGTTGAGTGTTGCCAAGCCTGGGATGTATTCTGCATGCCTAGGGCGGGGTCCAGACAGATTCAAGACTCAGAGCTCACCTCACTGTCGTACCCTTCGGACCCCCTTGATATCTATCCCTCTCAACCCCACTTAGAAACTTTCTCTCTTACTTTGTATACCTTCCTTCCACTACTTCACCAATCTATTTAATTATCCCATCCCCTTGATAGACCTTATATCTATTATTGTATTAACGACGAGCTCTCAGATAACTAGATAGGATTTTGGGCCTTATGCAGAGATGTAATTGTTAATGAGACCTAGGAAGCTTTTTTGTTGTCTCATATTTGGTGGTTTCATGCTTGCTAGTGTGTTCTTGTGTCAGGTTAGCAGGGGCTAGACCGGAGGGGGGGCTTTTTGCGATCCTTTAAGTAAAGTCTGCTGGTGCGAGTCCTGTGGAACCGCACGACTTTACTAGGATACCCGTGGAAGTCTGGGGGCATTTTCTTGTCTGTGTCCCTGTGTGTCTAGTGTTGTGTTGTGTGAGGGCCCTTGCCTAGTCCACTCAGCACTGCGCTAGCACGTCTTGCTTTTGTTTTAGGGTCGCCAGGAGAGAGTCAGATACTTGCGATCTGAGTCTCTCAAGAGAGCACCCTTTCAATTAGAGTAATTTGGCGCACAGACTTGGGAACGTCCCTAGGCTAGAACAGGTGGCTCAGCCCGGGTATCCGAAGCCTATATCCTTCCGGCTAGACCTCTGCCACCTGGCAGATTAACAGCTAGTGGTTTATTATCTCTGTATGCTTGTTATTGTGCCACAGTTTACCGTTTTTGTGAGCATTGTGAGTCAGGGTGTGGCTTAGAGACTCTGTCCGAGCAGGCTTGCCTGACTAAGAGTGAGAAGCACACCTGTATGTGGTTATGTTGCGAGTTGCTGCCTTTATTTAATTATACCTATGCCATTATACACTGTATGGCCTATCACTAGTATTTATTCCTGCTTATGAGTTAAGAGTTCTCTAAATCCATAACGTACTTTCTTTGCTAAGCATCAGATCCTACAGTAGCCGCATGCAGTTTAGAAACCTGCATCTTGTCTACCTGTACGATGTTTTGAGGACTGTTTGCTTTCACCTTCTTTCACGCAGGGGTGATTAGTTGTATAATTAACGTAACGTTAAATGTACTTTCTTCTAGTTTGATATTAAATTGTTTCTGCAATTTAATTCCGTTATCTATCTTTTCCTTGAAGCTTTAAGTCAACTTAATTGTGTGATCTTTTATATAGCCTGCTTGACTATCAGCAGTCTATAGTGCGTGCACCCTGTAACCGAGTCATAGGATACCTTGTTGTCCAGGCAGGACTCTTGACGGTTTAGGGTGGTTTGTTGCCTGGGTTTATAGATAAGGGTTGGATCTAGCGTTTTCCGTTGTTGCTTGTTGCCGCATACCTAGTCCAATAGAAAGAGCCCAGTGTTTATATATCCCAGGACGTAACAAGTGGTAAGAGGATCTTTCCAAGAAAGGTCAGATGAAGTTCACAACCGCAGCTATGGAACGGTCAGAAAGAAAATTAGAGACAAAGGCACAGATAGAGGGATAGAAACCGAAGGAGGTTAGTTTGGAAATTAGAGATATGTGCCAGACTCTATGGAAGGCTTTTGATGTGCCTCGTGCAATAGAAAAGTCTAACTGAAGTCACGAAGGGAGGATGACCAAGAGTTAGTAAGATAGTAGATTATGGGAAGATAAATGCTTAAGAAATTATGAATAAAGAATAGTTTTTAAAAAACTCTAGAGATGCAAGAAATGAGAGCAATTGGAAGATAGTTGAAGGGCTGAGAGCAGTCACCCTTCTTTGGGACAGGTTGAATAAGGGCAAACTTCTAGCAAGAAGGAAAGACAGAGACAAAAGAGTTTGTCTATGAAAGAAATCAGCATGGAAGAACAGCTTTATAGTACAACAGGAGGAACACCATCCGGTCCATACGCTTTCTAAGTATTCAGCCCAGAGTCAGCAGAAAGTACATCCTTAGAAGAGAATATTATACGATATATAAATAACTGAGAGTACAAAAGAAACCAAGCAACAACAGGTCTAGTTACCCCTCTAGGCTGTTTGTCCTCCAAAACACTTAGGATCAAGTGTCCAAACATTTGTTTAGAGAGGGTAAGGGAAAATTGGAAAGGGAACTACTGCCCTAGAACTAATGTCTGTGGCAGGATTAGGAAGTTAGTAGGGGACAGATGGGTTAGTAACATAACGCAGTTATAATTTATCTTTCATACATCTTGGAAAAAGAGAGTAACGTCTTAGTAATATATATACGCAATAATCCTTGATGAATCTGAGGGGGGGAATAAAATAAAGTTATTCATTTACAAACGCAGTCAGCTGCGGGTTTAATGCAAGATATTTGTCTATGCGAAGTTCAAAGGAATCAACAATGCTGCAGTCCATAACATCTCGGGGAAGCCCATTCCACAAGTTGACAATGTGATTGAAGAAGAAATGTTTAGATTCGTGTGAGTTAAAAGATCAATTTACCAATAATTTTGCAACCGTTTCCCCCCGTGTAAATAGATTGGTCGACAGTGAAGTACTTACTACAGTTCATATTGGCGATGCCTTTGATGATTTTGAACACTTGAATTAAGTCACCTCTTAATCTGCGCTGGGTTTAACCCTTCCTACCCGGGCTCGCCTTCCTAATGACACTATTGAGATCCGGGCAATCTGGCAGAAAACGTCTTTGATAGGCTACCCGTATCTTTGTTATTTTAACTGCTAGAGAATTCCCACGCATCTTTAAACATAGGTGTGTTTCGTATATGTAGACTGGCGTTGAGTAGAGCTCTCTAGGCCAACTGGTTCAGTTGTGGTGACGATTTCCGTGGAGAGAGTATCGATGTAATGTTAGCAATATCAGACACTTTTCAACACTAAATCTGTTCTAGAAGACAACACAATAGCAAGCTGCGACTCTTCTTCTTGTTTTCGGTGGTGTGGTGTCGCAAAGACAGGCTTTGTTTACATACGTCGGACGCACGGCATTCAAAACACGCTTAATAGGTTTTCAAGCTTACGGATTTAAAGGGGACACCCGGGCTCCTGCCCTTTGCAAGAGGGTGTCATTTTAAAATGCTGCCCGGGCGGGAAGGGTTAAGGAAATATATTTAATTCTCTAAGATGCTCCTCGTATAGTTTGTTCTTTAGGCTAGGTATTGTATTGGTAACTCTACGTTGAATTCGTTCTAGCTTGTCTATATCTTTTCGGTAATAAGGGCACCAGAGTTGAACGCAGTATTCCAGAAGAGGGCGGACTAATGAATTGTAAAGAATTAGGATAACTTCTTTGGATTTATGCTCAAATAACCTGCCTATAAAGCCAATTATTTTGTTTGCCTTCTTAACAACTTCTGAACATTGTTGACTAGGTTTTAGGTTACTCGATATTGTTACTCCCAGATCGATTTCTCTGTCCACATTCTGAAGCTGAGTGCCATTCATCGAATAGTTTGCTTTCTCATTTCGGTATCCGATATGTAGTACTTTACATTTATCCGCATTGAAACTCATTTGCCAAATTTGGGCCCAACAACTTGTTCTTCTGAGAGTACACTATTTGCAATGTTTGTATCGTCGGCAAACTTTGAGATTGTACAGGTGAGACCCTCATCTATGTCGTTGATGTAAACTAGAAAGAGAATTGGTCCTAGCACCGATCCCTGGGGTACTGCACTACTTGCATGAGTAGCGCCGAAATCATCCAAGGTGGAGTTTTAGCAAAAGTTTGAGCTCGCTATCGCTCGCAAAGAAAAAATTAGACACCTAAATGGCACGAAAGGTCTTGATATTGAAACAAAAATAGGACGATAGGTTTTAAAATCGACAAACAAACGGGGCGAATATCTTAAAATCTGAAAAACAATGGGACTTACCTATCAAATCCATCTGTGATTCCAAGGGGTTGAGCTGAGTCTTGAACAAAGTGGTGTTGTCCGTGGCGAAGTCCAAGGCAAAAGAGTTAGGCCAAGCTGACACCATGCCCGCACCAAAGTAGTACAACGACCCCACTATGATGATCACAACCTGCAGCACACAACATATAGTTAAGTGGGGATGGGCGAATTTATTTGATCTTTTTTATTATTTTTTAGTTTCCTCCCTATACCACTAGCAAACTTAAATAAACAACCCCTAGACCGCCTTTCAAGATAAATTTATAAATTTTTCGGTAGCAAATTTCCTGGCCAAAGGCCGGTTCCTTCTAGAATTACGGGCTTGCTATCGCTCGCCAGGAAAAAATCGAGATTTAAGTGGCATGAAAGGTCTTAAAATTGACAACGAAATGGGGCGGAAGGTCTCAAAATCGACAAACTAATGAGTTGATTAGGCCAAGCTGCCACCATGCCTGCCTTTAAGTAGTACAGCGACCCCACTACGGTGATCACGACCTGTAACACACAAAATACACTTAACTCTTTCACGCTTTTATGACTCAGAGGTTGCCAGATTAGCAATAAGAAATAGAGTTCTCTCACTCTTATAATTACCTCTCCAAAATTAGTTTTCTGCCCACAGCTAACTCAAAGACAACTGCAGAGGTTGAAGTAACTAAACTAAAGGTTTTTAAATACCCCTGATGGTAACAAAGGCTTTAAAGTATCCCTAATAGGCTCAAAATGCGTCATAAGCGTGAAAGGGTTAAGTGGGGAACTAGACGTAAACCTTTAGCGGCATGAACACCAATATATCACCCGGTTATCATGTGTTCTCTTCCACACAAACGCCCCAGTGCCGGTGAAATGGAAATAATATGTGATTAGGTGGTATATCTCCTTACCACCACCTCCTGTCCTTCATTTACATGTTTTTATTTTATTTGTTTATTTTTTATTTTTTTTAATCTCAACCTCGGGACTAGGCTGTTTAGTAGCCTGTAACTCTTACGAGGCCCCGAGATTATTGATTGAAGATTCGGGATGTTGGGTGCTTCATATGTGTGCACTAGATGGTCTCAGTGGAGCTTCAAGGTGTTGGTTGCTTCCTTTCTGCCGCACTAGATGACGACACCTTATTTATATACGTCACTTGATTAGAATAGAGCAGCTATACGGTTGTTCCCAGCATCTTCGAATATGGTCGGGTATCTTCTATACTATGAATTGGTGACGATATAGGTGGTATTTTATTGATATGTCGGTGTAGCCAGGATAATCCTAGAACAGCAAGAAATGTCAGATCAACTAAAAACAACAAACTTATATTTGGCGTGGATTCGGTTTTAGGTCCTTTTAGTCTGCAGTCCACGACGCTATCCACTGTACTATCGCCTCCCTCCCCCCCTCCCTCTCCTCCCCCCTTTATCTCTCTACTTCCCCCCCCCCCCCCCCTCCATTATTCTACTTTTTCCTCTCATTTCCTTCCCTACTTCCTCCCTTCCGCTTGAAATCAGTCCACTCAGACTCCTCTACACTCTCCTTACCTCCCTCATATATGTGCGGGAGACAGCTAGAACTGTCTCAAACAGGCAGACAGAGCACACCTATGTCGCACTCCTTGGTATGCATCCTCTCACATCACAATAATAAAAATGTTCACTGGATGTTTGCTCTTTACGTCTATTTTCTGGTTCTTTACTGTTCACATGTTCATTTTGCAAGTAAAATGTGCGCATATGGATCAGTAATATTGCTTTATATGGTAAATAAATAAATTCTTTCAAAATCGAGCGTAAACCAGTGTAAACTGGCAGATGTTCCAAAAACATGTCTGTCCCATTTTACGAGTTAAGTAACTTATCCGAGCCACTACAAGTATAGATAACCTGACATAGAATGATATCGAGGATTCTCCGCCGAATATCTAGTCTCTCTTTCTGTGTGCATCTATATATGATAATAATATAAAGTATATCGAGGATAATCCGCTGAATATCATAGTCCATTTCTTTTCAACTGACATTAAATTGCAAAGTTCTTACCCAGATTTAACTGTTATTATGAAGATTGTGTAGTGAAATATGGTGCTAAATATATATACGTGGTCTTAATATGATGGACAGGCATATTAGTTTCATATTTGTTCATTAAGTATCGAGAAAGTATCTAATAAAGGATTACATTCATCGCCAGATGAAAAGAAATTGAGTACCGTATAGGACGTCTACCTTCCTGTGTGTCTCTATATATGATAGTTGTTATATTTACTCGAGTTTGCCTTCTAAAACGGAAAGTTCAATGTCCACTATTATTCCTGATTAATAGAACACTCAAGTGGTATGTTAATTGGAAAGAAGAGCTACCTTATGTCTCAGTGCATCAATAAGTTATAGACCGTGATCTTAAGGGGAGGCAGACCGTTTTTCTGGACCCCCTTGCGATTTTAACACCTTTCGCCTCATTTCGTTGTCAAATTTTAAGACCTTTTGTGCCATTTAGGTGTCGATTATTTCCTTTCGAGCGATAGCGAGCCTGCAATTTTAAGAAGAATCGTCCTTTGGCCGGGATATTTTTCAACCGAAAAATTTACAAATTTATCTTGAAGGGGGGTCTAGGGGGTGTTTTTCTAAGCTTGATGGAGGTCTAGGGAGGAAACTAAAAAAAATAAATGAATACATGAATTAATAGACCAAACAAACGGTCTGCCTCCGCTTAAGGGAATAGACGTAAAATAAGTTAAAATAGAGAAGACACAGTATAGGGCTCTGTACAGGGGCACGGTGCGTCCTTGTATTGACTATTGTTCACATGTTTGGGTAGGATCCTCTCACACAGCACTCCTAGATAAAGTAGAAGGGAAAGCCTTTCGTATCATTAACTCCCGTCCACTCACCAACTCTCTCCAATCTCTCTCTCTTCGCCGCAATGTTGCATCTCTCTCTCACTATTCTATCCTTGCTACAATAATCAGTGTTCCTCGGAGCTTTCCCAGTGTATACCACCTCCTCTACATAGGGTACGTAGTACCTGCCTTGCAACACAATCCCACCCCTACTCTGTGCAACTCTCCAACCCAAGAGTGAAACACTATTCTCAGACTTTCTTCTATTCAACTGCTGAGCTCTGGAACTCTCTCCCAGAATCAGTCTTTCCCTCTTCCTATGACTTAAATTGCTTCAAACTCCGTGTGTCCAGGCATTTTAGCTCGAACGTCCCTTGATTTCGGCCCCGTCACTCTTTGAAATCTGGGGGAGGCACTCGCTGCAGGCAGTTATGCCTTTTGTCTCCCTCATTCACATAGAAAAAAAAAAATACATAGAACCGTACAAAATTTTAACTACCCCCTGCCTCTCCACGCTACCCAACTCACAGTTTTGTATCCCAACACGTGGGATATAGATTAAGAGGAGATGGGCCAGTTTTTGTTTGGTCTATTCATTAATTTATTCATTTATTTCTTAGTTTCCTCTTTAGACCTCCATCAAGCTTCGAAGAAAAAACCCCTAGACCCCCCCTTCAAGATTAATGTGTACATTTTTCGGTAGAAAAATGTCCTGGCCAAAGGCCGGTTCATCTTAAAATTTCAGGCTAGCAATCGCTTGCCAGGAAAAAATCTACACCTAAATGGCACAAAAGGTCTTAAAATTGACAACGAAATTGGGTGAAAGGGCAATATTTGGATCGCCTTGTTAGAGTAGAAGTCAAACGAGATCACAAGTGTATCAGAAAAGCAATAAATCACGTACGCCCTAGCCTACCTAGGTTCCCACGCACAAAATATCGTGGGTGAGATTAACCCGTGGACTGCGAAGGTCCTCTCAGAAGCCACAGTGTTTAGACTTGTGTAAAAATAACCCTTCAAAAACCATGCCAGGGCCGGGAAATGTCTGAAATTTAGGTGACACATAAAAAGTAGTGGCATCCTCCACTCCTTCCCCCCCTTTATACCCCACCCCCCTCCTCCCTCCCTCAACTTGGCCTTTTATTTTGCACATGTTCTAGCAGTTCAGGGGTTAACCCCTTCCGTACCGGCGACGTCTTTTTTAGTTTTATTCTTGCTATATTTATACAATTTTGTGCAGTTTAAGAAGGATCTGTGATAGTAAGATGAGTTAGGTGAGATACTTTGAAGCCTGTTAATTGCTGGAGGCACTTTTAAAGCTTAATAAAAAAAATCCATTTGTTGCCAGAATATAATGAAAAAGAGGTCACCGGTACTGAAGGGGTTAACTACGAGTCTACCTGGGATGACCTGAAGGGGGTCTAGGGAAGTATTTTTCTTAGTCTAGAGGGCAAACAAATATTATATTGCTGGATAATGGGAAAAGCAATTAAAACCCTCAATAATATTTAACCCATTCTGTACCAGCGACGTCTTTTTAATTTCATTCTGGCTATATTGGGATTATATTGTGCAGTTTTATAATGATCTGTGGTAGTAAAAAGGGTTTAGTGAGATAGTTCGAAGCCTGTTAAATGCTGGATGCCCTTTTTAACCCTTCCTGCCTGGGTGTCATTTTAAAATGACACCGCGGATGATGGGCCGGAGCCCAGGTGTCATTTAAAAATCCGTATGCTTGAAAGCGTCCTTTGAAATCCGCGCAGTGAAAATGATTTGTTTGAGGAAGCAGACAGTAGTGAGGACCCTGACATAGAAGTGGTGAAGGAAGGTGAAATTGAACTTCCTAGTCCTAGTGTGCTCAAGGCTAGGCCTACCCCATCGCCATCTTTGCTTGGTCAGCCTAGGCCTACCCTGGGACCTTCCCCTTTGCCTGCTCGTACGCCCTTGAAAGTGGGCAAATACTTTTACAAGAAGACTCTAGTGAAAAATGCGGCCAAAAAAGCACACAGGGCGGCAGAGGAAGTAAGGGAAGGCAAAAGTTATAGTGATAGTGACAATGACGCCGACTCTGCTCTAGCGACCACCCGCATTCCTTTGCCCCGACGCCTTGACCCGGGACGCCGCGCGGGTCACCTACAGCCCTCGACTTCATCTCTTCCTCACGATGAGCTAAGGGCCTCTTCAAGTGGTACTAGTGGTGTGGCATTGTCCTCCCACAGTGTGCCACAACCCTCATCACATCGAAGATCAATATTTGGAGTGGAAAAGCCCTCAGCTCACCGCAAAAGGAGTCCAACTCCCGAGGCTGAGGCTCCCATTGTTCCACCCCCCGCAGCTTCCCGCCCCCCACGCCGCTAACGCCCTGTCACTTCTTTGCCAGAATTAACCCCCGAAGACGAGGTGGATCACCCTGACATTGCCCCAGATGACCTGATATCACCTGAGGAGCAGGAGGAAGAGGAAGTGGAAGAAGAGGAGAGACCAATACGGCGAGTTCGAGGGCGAGGGCGTGGGCGTGCGGCTCAGCCTGCCGATGCCGCTGCCCATGGGCGTGCGTGTGGGCGTGGGTGTCAGCCTTCATCGGAGTTGTTTGTATGGACTGATGGGGCAGATTTTGACCCAGATTGTCCTGCTTTTGACGAGGAGCAGATTGGCTCAGGGGTGACAGCAGCATATTGCTATCACTCCTGAACCAGTTGAGCTAGAGAGCTTTAGTTAACGCCAGTCTACATATCAAAGTAAGGGCTGCAATTTGATGTTTGTTTGAATGTTGTAGCTATTGTATTAACAAAGATAGGCCAATGTTTACATGCGTTGATTTTTAGCCAGATCACCCGGAGACGAGCGGTGTCATTTAGAAAGGCTGCCCGAGCAGGAAGGGTTAAACTGAATAAAATTGTCTAATAATAACCCGAATAATCATAACACACGTCGCTGGTACTCAAAGTGTTAAACAAAATATCATAGTTCCCAAGACGTCACATGAGATAGTATACAGTATTAGCGTAGAGTTTCGATAGCGTATTCATCTGCTTTGAAATTGAGTAACTTTAGCAGGCTATTATATTATACAGTGAATAATTTATGAAAACACTATAGTCCGTTCATTCTAGGTTGGGCAGAAATCATAACTAACCTCTGTAACTCAAAAAGGGCTAGAGCAAATGAGCTGTCAATTTATACACATATTCCCTAGCCAAGTCTTCCTATTTGGTAGAAATATTATCTTGATTACTCAAGTCCTTTTTTAGTTATGAAAGGTTAAGGGTTACGATTTCTGCCCAACCTAGAATGAACGGACTATAGTAAAAAAACACATACATAGGCCTTACCTGATAAAGTGATGGTTCTGAAGTTATTTTAAAAGTAGATGAAGTGTCCTGTGTCACAGGGTCAGGTTCTGTAAAAAATACTTTAGATGTCAATCCAGTATTGATAGTAACAATGTAAAAATAAAGTTAAGTAACACCCCATTCTTAACTTTAATCATCAATTACAAACCCCAATGCACTTAACCCACTTAATCCACACTTAACCCACTTAACCCAGCGACGCAAACAGTGCGTCGGCAATGTATGTAATGCTAAACCCCCAGCGTCACATACGTTGCGTCAGTGTTAATTACTCCGGTCCTATGGCACCTAGAGGGCTCAGATTTGTATGGGAACTGTGTAAGTATCCTACGCAACCATGCCGATGGTTGAAAACTCTCAAAGTCCAACCGCGTGCGCGTAAGCGCGCAAAAACATGGTTTTTGGGGGTTATTGCCTTCAATTATTTACTCTTGTAAAATCGACTTTCGGGGGCTCCGTAGGACCCCTTTTTGACCTTTTTGATAATTTGTTGTAGTTTTTCCTTCATTCCTAACCCATTCTTTATTGTTTCTGGAAAAAAAAAAAAAAATCTGCTGGTCCCTGGTGGTACATTTATTTATAACTAGCTGGGGCTCAGTGGGTTAAATAAACTAATGAAAGCATATGGTCCTCCCAGGATTCGAACTCGGGACACCACACCCAGAACATAAGCATCTAAACCATTACACCACCAAAATAGAAAACTAATTTAGCATCGACATTTTCCCACTTGATTCAAACTTAATTAGTTCATCAGGTTGGCAGAGTGCTTAGTTATTAAGGAGTGCGTGCGGAGTTACATGGAGGGATAGACAGACTAATGAGGAAGTAAGAAGGAGGTGTGGTGTGGAGGTAGATGTGCTGGAAAGTGTGAAAAGGAAAAACTTGAGATGGTTCGGCCATATGGAACGTATGGAAAGCGAGAGAATGACTAAGAGGGTGTACGAGAGCGAGGTGGAGGGACAGAGAGGGAGAGGTAGACCGAATGAGAGGTGGAAGGATGGAGTGAGGAAATACATGAACGAAGGCGGTGCTGGTTGGGGGAGGGGCGTCGACTGACTGGGAACAGAGGTGCATGGGGGCGGTTCGTTCGTGGCCACCCCTTCAGGGATCACGGCGTCAGGCAATATTTTCAATAACGCTTAATGTACCAGCGACGTCTGTTATATTTTACTCAAGCTATATTCAGACGATTTTGTGCAGCTTAACTCTCGTGAAGCGGGGTGTCGTGTGTATATCACCATAGCACCAGGCGGGTATATTTGTGCAGCTTAACTCTCGTGAAGCGGGGTGTCGTGTGTATATCACCATAGCACCAGGCGGGTATATTTGTGCAGCTTAACTCTCGTGAAGCGGGGTGTCGTGTGTATATCACCATAGCACCAGGCGGGTATATTTGTGCAGCTTAACTCTCGTGAAGCGGGGTGTCATGTGTATATCACCATAGCACCAGGCAAGTATATTTGTGCAGCTTAACTCTCGTGAAGCGGGGTGTCGTGTGTATATCACCATAGCACCAGGCAGGTATATTTGTGCAGCTTAACTCTCGTGAAGCGGGGACTTGTCGTGTGTATATCACCATAGCACCAGGCGGGTATATTTGTGCAGCTTAACTCTCGTGAAGCGGGGTGTCGTTTGTATATCACCATAGCACCAGGCGGGTATATTTGCCGGCACCTCATAGCTACTTTCTACTTTCCTTTTTTCTGAAGAGTGTACAGAAGGGAGAATATATATCTATAAAAGTGCAATGATTGAGCTTTCCAATGACATGTGAATCATCCCTGTATGATATCTGGTTATCTTGCAACGATCATGCAACCGAAGGGCAAAAATCTGCAAAATAGTGGCAATTTGGCTGTTTTGGTGTTTGAGAGACAGTACATGAGTGAGAGAGCTGTACCTCGGGCCTCAGTGTACGCCGTGCGCCCGTGGCGAACGGTTTGAGCCCCCTATGCTCCCTCCAACACCTGGCCTCTCTCTCAGCACTCATAAAAGCCTCAAAATGGCGCCCGTCATGACGGGTGCCACAGGATAGGCAAATTTTTTCTCTCGTCATATGACGGTCGCCGTGAATTAAGGGTTAAGAAGGATCTGTGGTAGTAAAAAGGGTTAACCGGGAGAGTTCGAAGACTTTTAATTGCTGGAGACCCTTTTGAAACTGAATAAAATCGTCTAATAGTAGCCAAAATAAAGCTAAAAATAAAGACGCCGCCGTTACACAAGGGGTTAAAGGGGATAGAAGATAATTATAAGAATGTGGGTCTTTTGACATGTTTGACTAATTGCTAGGGCTATATCATTATTTAAGGGGAAGTACTATCTATTTTTCTGAACCCACTTCTCCTTCATGTTTAGTCATTAGCTTTCAAATTTTAAGTTTCGCCCATTTCTTCATCATTATTAACCCGTACAGTACCAGCGACGTGTGTTATATTCTATTCTAGCTATATTTAGACGTTATAATGCAGCTTAGGAGGGATCTGTGCTGCCGCCGCAGACATGGGCATGATTATGATTATTAACCCGCTCAGCGCGAGCTATATGTAGTGAACACCCTATAACTGGGAGGCCATATTATGCCTCATTCCAGCCTAAAATCGTCATTTTACGATAAATATCGTTATTACTTATTCATATGCGCCTACTTTACGTTTAATATGAAGGTAGTAACATATAACAGCAATAAAACGAGTGGGAATAGTGTTTGGAGGGCGAAAATCGTGAATTATTGCCGACCGTTCATTAATGAGGTGAGAGACACGCGAGGCCTACACCCTGCTCTCTCGATGCCTGGAGGAAGACGGAGGCCTGTCTCTCTCTCTCTCTCTCTCTCTGTCTCTTTCCCATGCAAAGAGACACGCAAGACCACACCCTAGGACCGGTTTGGAGATATTGGCATGGTAAATGCACCGATAAACAAGGAATAAGAGGAAAAATAGGTGATAATTGAAGGGGGGGGGGGGGGCGGGGGGGAATGGGGAAGGAGGGGATTTTGACACATGTGGAGGAGTGATAGAAGGTATGAAGGTATTGGACAAACAGACAAATGCGTTCATACATTGGCATCACATGTCATTTAATTGAAAACTTCAAGCTCCAGTCTACAATGTTAGCTTGCAGAAGATTTAAAGGGTCCCACACTGCAGAAAAGATTCATGCCACGTTTACTGAAATCATCACTAGCTTCAACGTAGAAAAAAAGATTCTGACAATTGTAACACAGTGCCAGCAATATGCTTAGAGCATTTGTGACACTTCCCGGTATGGATGATCCCGACACTACTCAAGCTAGAGAAAGTGAAAGTGAGGAGGAAGAGGACATCTTTGACATTCCTGAAAATAATGAGAAGTTCCTGGAGTTCTTGCCTGAGCATGTCAGATGTTTTCTTCATAATTTGCAAAATACTGTGAACGATGGTCTAGAGGAAACAGGACTTTTATTGGAAATGCATCCCGTCTAGTATCACACATTCGCCAGTCTGCACTAGCATCTGACATTCTTGAAGGCAAATGCAGATCTCAGGCCAAAAACGCAACCAGATAGAACAGCAGCAACAAAATGCTTCGCGCTCTTCTGAATATTGATCCAATCAAGCTTAATCAGAGCTAGAGTACCCAGGAAAGCTGACCAAATATGAACTCAATCTCATTAAGGAAATAACAGCCATCTTGATGCCATTTGAAGTAGCAACTCTAGTGTCAGGGAGAGAATGTTAAGTGACCTCAAGTAAAGGTATTCCATGCATTCGTGGAGAAGGCTGAGCTTGAACAACTTTCACAATAATATAAGTCAAAGATAATTACCACTTTCAAAATCTCCATTGACAGAAGGTTGAAGATCTATGAAGACATGGAGATGCTTCAGCTGGCTTCACTTCTAGATGCACGCTTTAAGGTGTACTCGTGCTCACCAGAAGAAGTCAAGGTAATGAAAACCCTATTGAGTTTTAAAGTAGCTGAAATTACGCCCAGTGAAGATAATGCTCCCTTCAGGAAAACAAGGATGCCCCACCAAAGAAGAAGTGCAAGCTTTTTAGATTTATGGTTCCATCAGCATCAACCATATCTTCCCTGTCTTCATCAACTCCATCACAAGTAGAATCCTACCCGAGTCAGCCAACAACAGATGATGATACTGATTCTCTTCTCTTCTGGCAACAGAACCAGTCAACATTCCCAAAACTAGCGACACTGGGCCTCCGATATCTGGGCATCCCAGCATCTTCTGCTCCAGTTGAGAAAATGTTCCCTATTGCTGGGAAAGTCTTTCGTCCTGAGGGATGTAGAATGGCCTGATGTTCGTTTAGAGGAGTTGATGTTTATCAAATGCAACAAACACATTAATTGAAAAAGTAATGTTACCTACAATAAATATAATTTATAATCATATTGTTTTTCAATTCTATATCTATTTCTATATGTATTATAATCACATTAAAATGTGATTATAATCATAATCTAATCATAATCAAGCAATAATAGAACAAATCTAATCATAATCAAGAATAAGAAAAGCGAAATAATCATAATCAAATCATAATCAGAAAACAAAAAAATAGTAATCATAATCTAATCATAATCAACAAGTATTCCGGATGATAATCAAAATCAAATCATAGTTTTTGTTTGTAATTCTGCCCATGTATTCTGTGGTAGTGAAAAGGGTGGGTTGGGACAGTTTGAAGCCTTATTATGGCTAGAGATCCTTCCTAAACTGAATCAAACCGTCCAATAGTTGCCAGGAATATGATGACAAGGACGTCCCTGGTACTGAACGGGTTAAGACCTTTCGTGCCATATAGGTGTCGATTTAATCCTGGCGAGCAACAACGAAGGCTGGGACATTTTTAACCGAAAAATGTACAAATTTATCTCGAAGGGGGGTTTTAGGGATTTTTTTTAAAGCTTGATGGAGGTTTCGGGAGCAAACTAAAACAAATATATATATATATATATATTTAAAATACCGTCCCCTTAACACTTTCCACAGGACCTGCCGCCTTTGTGTGGTGCAAACACAGTTATTGACAAAATATTTGTTGGCAAGTCTAACACATTTGGCTTGATTACGAGCACAAACATAAAGAGTACAAGAATGATGAGTTTGAAGGCGATGGTACAGTTTGCAATCTTTCTCATTCTTGCGAACAGCAGAAGAATTAGCGCGAGTAAACCAAGATTTTCTTTTATAAGACCGGGACAAAGAAAATGGAATGTATGCCTTCATGCCCGAGATGATTGCCTTGGTAAGCAACAAATCACTCCATGGAAAATCAAAGAAGTACTGCCGATGCATTCCAATCAGCAGCGCCAAAATGCCATAGGCATTGCCGGGTGTGAGAATCAGATGGCTGCACTGAAAAGATAGGACAGGTAACAGAGATATGGTTATAACCAGAGTCCCAACGAAGGTAATGGATTTACCGTGCAAGCAGAAGGGTAATTAGAGGTTAGAAATATATCAAGGTCGTTGGGCTGACATCCAATCTTGGTGGTCAGGGATACGAGTAGGTTGCTGAGCCGTTACAAAGGCGTGGCTGAGGTGTGAATACCCGGACGACCCCATACCAAGAAGAAGAAGAGCTAAGTTAACTTCTTTTGTGCTACTGGTTTAGGTAACTTGCTTATTATACAGTATTGCAACTTATGTGATTCCTGTACTTCAAGAACATGTTAAGTCAACACATTGATAATTCAGGCTAGGATATCAGATTTTTGTTAACGCACTCAGTACCGGTGCCGTTCTTTAATATTACTCTGGCTGATATCAGACTATTTTCTTCAGTTTTAAAAGGGCCTCCATTAATTAACAGGCTTTGAACTATGTCACTTAACCCTTTTTTACTACCACAGATCCTTCTTAACACTTACGATGCACGCATATTTCTGCATTTTTCCGCTATATTAGGGCTCATTAAGCAAGTGTCTGAATGAAATTAAATGTATTCAGCCCAAATCTAAAAGAAAATAGCTACAAAATGACACTAGAACGAGCTTCATAGCGGGTGGGGTTCATCCGCAGCGCTACCATAGACATCGGCAAATATTCGCTAATAATGACCAATGTCACGCTACATTTGCCTTTGGCAGTGCTGTATATATCTAGCGAGACATGGCCGACATCCCTCAGTGCCCCGGCCGCCTGGTTGGAGAGCAGACGGGAGCCTGCCGCACTCCTACTCACTCGCACTCGTCTCCACAGGCTTTATCACATTATTGGCGGGCTAGGCGGTCTATTTATATGTACCGCCCAGCGGGGTGTTTTTAGCCAAAATAGGGCTGTTTACGTGATTATTTTCATGCCTAAATAAGACCCAGAGCGTAAAACAAGCATCTATCCCTGAAAGGTCATAAACAGAGCTTTCCAATGACACCACAACGATCCATGTATGACCGCTAGTTTTCTTGCAACAACCGCGCAACACGAGTGCAAAAACCATGTAATTCGGTACTTTCCCCATACATTTCAGTATGTAGCGAGTGTGAGAGGGTGGAGGAGGGTGGGATTCGTGTCAGTAGGCCCGCCGCAGTGGTCTGGAGCAGTCATACGCTCGCTACTCTCCTGCCACCACTTGTCTCTCTCTCTCAGCAACATTACGTGCTGAAATTGCCACACGACCTATGTCGCGCGCCGCCACATAGTCCAAATTTATTTAACTCGACTTATGTTGCGGGCCGCCAATAGAGGGTTAAGAGGCTTTAAGAGCCTGTAAATTGCTTAAAATTGCAATGACATTCCAGAACGGTCCCCGTAGCTATTAGGTTAAACTGAACAAAATTGTATGCAGCTAGATTAAAATATAGAAGACATTGCCAATATATAAGGGGTTAATATGCATTATAGATGCTAGAATGGAAAATATTCTCAAGAACCTTTAATAATGTTTTGTTTCTCTCCTGCCAGGGTTACAGCTCGTGCATGACAGTGGCGGTAGTGCTCGCCTTCATGTCTATACAGCTCTTCAGTCTCATGATGGATGCTTCTGGACTGGCTGGACTCTTGTGGTTCTACGCTAGTGTGGCCTGTTTATGTATTGTCTACATTAGTATATTTGTGTGGGAGACGGACCGGACCGCATAAGTATGGCATAATAATTGTACACAATGTGTGGCATAATAATTATATACAATGTCTATCTATCTACCTATATACTCAGGCACATAGCCCATTTTTTGTTTCTTTTTTTATTAGCTGGGAGTGGCCGACTCAAGACTGTAATGTATGGTATAATAATTATAAACATTCCCCAACACAACCTCCTAGTGTGTGATATGTGCCTAAGCAGAGCTTCTGTCAAAAAGAAAGTACATTTGCCAGAAAGGAAAGTATGGTTGTTTTGAAACAGAGGAGTACAGAGACAGATTCCACAACGAAATGATGGAAATTGAAAGGAGAATGGGTGCTAGGCCAGATGATGCTGAGAGCAAATGGAACTTTATAGAACACAGCCTCCTCGATACCACATACTTTAGGCAAAACAAAGGGGCCACCCAGACATAAGTTCTCCCGGTGATGGAACAACGATGTCGAATCTGCAGTCAGAGAGAAGAAGATATATTTCAAAGTATGGAAGGAAGGTGGCAGCAAGGAAGAATACCTGTCCGCCAAATGAAATGCTAGAAGAGAGGTCTACAGGGCAAAGAAAACCATACAGGATAGCGTGATAGAACAAATTTGTAGCACTAATAATACCAATGGGTTTTATAAATTAGCTAAGAATGTGAGGGACTGTAGTCAGGACGTCGTGGGTGTATGGTGCATAGATAATGACAGTGGCATGACTGATTACACATAAAACGAAATCAGAGAGGCGTGGAAGGAGCATTATGAAAAGACTGCTTAATGTGGAGTTAGAATGGAACAGAGAACAACTCAGCACTGCAGCCCCAGTACAAGGCCCTAAGCCTTTGATAGGGTACGACGCTGTTAAAAGTGCTTTAGGGGAGGTGTAGTAGAGTGGTCTTGCCACTGGACTGGTAATCCAATGGACCCAGGTTTGAATCCCGATATGTCAATGGGAAGATATTATTAGATGGAATTTGTGCTGTATCTAGTATCAAGCCATTACCACCAAATTTTGGCACCAAAATGCCCCCCAAAAAAATACCCTCGTTGTTCCCTGATTAAATAGCACTGTATGAATATTCCCATATTCAAAATATGCTACAGGGGGGGCAATGCCTAGTGAGATAATTGCTCAATAGGTGGCGCTCTGAGAGTGAGGGTCCGAAACTGGAGAGTGAGACAGTGAGACGTGGGGGCGAAGCAGCTACAGAGAAGGGGCTGCTTTGAGCCGTGACTGGGTGCTTCACATGTCTCACTCCCTAGACTGGAACGAGATCTCACAGACTTCACCGTGTTCAGCAGTAGATTGTACAGGCTCTAAGCTTATGCCCGAGAGGGAAGTAGTAGAAAAAAAAAAAAAAAAAAGGATTAAAATTAAGTCTGGGAAAACCGCTGGGAGCTCCTGCATTGTGGCCGAGATGCTAAAAGCAGCTGGAGATATTGGGGTAAAATTGGCCACAGAACTGATTAATGCTATCATAAAGGAGGAAAAAATTCCCAATGCATGGCAAAAAAGTGTGATAGTAAATATATACAAAGGCAAGGGCGACTCCTTAGACAGGGGAAATTATAGGGGTTTGAAAATGCTCGATCAAGTCATGAAAGTCAGCGAAAGGGTCTTTGAATGCATGATCAGGGAAAGTGTTGCCATCAGCAATATGCAGTTTGGATTTATGCCGGGACGTGGCACAACTGATGCTTTCTTCATTCTTAGGCAACTGCAAGAGAAGTTCTTATAGAGAGACAGGGAGTTGTACCTAGATTTTGTAGACCTGGAGAAGGCCTTTGACCACGTGCCCAGGGAAGTAATGCATTGGGCTATATGAAAACTTGGAGTATAAGAGTGGCTAGTGCGGGTGATAATGAGAATGTATAAGGGTCACGGGCAGCAGTTTGAGTGAATGGGGGCCTGAGCGAGGAGTTCTCAGTGAAAGTAGGAGTTCACCAAGGTTCAGTGCTGAGCCCATTACTGTGTCGGTGCTGGAGGCTCTGTCAAGTGATTTTAGGACAGGACTCCCATGGGAGTTGTTATATGCAGACAATCTAATTCTTATCGCAGATAGTGTGCAGGAAGCAGAGGCAAAGTTCAAAAGATCGAGGGAGGGTATGGCCAATAAGGGCCTAAGAGTTAACATAGATATAACAAAGGTCATGATTAGTGGAGTAGGGCGTGGAACGATGGAAAGAAGCAGCGACTATTTATGCGCAGTATGTGTGAAGGGGGTAGAAAGTAACTCAATCCAATGTTGCGTCTGTAGTGACTGGGTACACAAGAGATGTAATGGAGCTAGAGGACGTTTGACAAGAATCATAGATTTTGAATGTGCAGTGTGCAAGGGAGATCTTGTGTTAAATTACATGCCTGTTACTGTTGATTTCGACAGTGTACCGCTCGAATGTGTGAATAGGTTCTGCTACCTGGGTGAGTGCTGATGCTGGCTCCATTGCTAGAGTCAGAAGTGGTTGGGGAAACTTTAGAGAGCTGCTGCCACTCCTGACCATGAGAGGGGTCCCACCCCACCTTAAAGGGAAGGTGTATGCTTTGTTGGTGTAATGGTTAGAGCGTGTAAGTTCTGTATGTGATATCCTAGGTTCAATTAATGGGAGAATTACAGGTTAACATTAATTTCATTTGTGGTGTTAAGACCGATGTTAAAGATAAAGTATTCAGAATTGAAGAGTGAAATCCATAATTTTCCGGATTAGGCCTACAGTACTTAATGGCAATATTTACTACATCCATTTATCTATGATTTCGGGGCTTTGCTGTTGTTTTTTTTGGTCCATTAATTCATTTATTCATGTATTTTTTTAGTTTCCTCGCTAGATCTCCATTAAACTTTGAAAAACACCCTCTAGACTCCCTTTCAAGATAATTTTGTACATTTTTCGGTAGAAAAATGTCTCGGCCGAAGGCCGCTTCCTCATGTAATTACAGGCTCGCTATCGCTCGTCAGGAAAAAATCGACACCTGAATGACACGATATGTTTAAAAAAATATATAAAACTAAATGGAGCTAAAGGTGTTAAAATCACCAAACTAATGGGCCGAACGTCTTAAAATTTCAAAACTAATGGGGATAAACATGAGGGAGAAAGGGGTCCAGGAAAAAACGGCATATCTCCCCTTATTCCATTGTGTACGGTGGCGTCTTTCAAATGTAGTCCAGCAACTATTAGGCGATTTAATTCATCTTAGGAAGGATGTGTGGTAGCTAAACGGATTAATTGAGATAGTGTGTAGCCTTTTAATGGTTAGAGGTCATTCCTAAGCTAAATAATATCATCTATTAGTTGCCAGAATATTATACAGAATAGAATATTATACGTCGCTGGTACTGAACGGGTTAAGGGGGGTGACCTGTTTTTGTTCTGTCCTTTTCTATCTTTCTCTAGCTTGTATCCATTTGGCCCCATTCAGCCTACTGTTTTAAGACGTTTATCCCCATCCAGGTGTCAATTTTTTACTGGTGAGCGGTAGCGAGCCAGCATATTTTTTATTTTTGTTTGACAGCAGGCTAAATTTGTACATTTTTCGATAGAAAAATTTCTTCGGCGAAGCCGGATTTCTTCATATAATGCTGGCTCGCTATCGCTCGCCAGGAAGAAATCGGCACCTCGATGGGGAATAAAACGTCTTAAAATAGTTGGCTGAATGGGGCCGCATGGATACAAGCCATGAGAACGAGAGAAAAGGACAGAAATAACAAAAAGCAGGTCACCCCCCTTAAGTGTATAATTATGAAAAGCCAATAAATATATGAAGTTATACTGTAGATTGAATACAATATATGAAGTTATACTGTAGATTGATGAATACATATATGAAGTTATACTGTAGATTGAATACAATATATGAAGTTATACTGTAGATTGAATACAAATATATGAAGTTATACTGTAGATTGAATACAATATATGAAGTTATACTGTAGATTGAATACAATATATGAAGTTATACTGTAGATTGAATACAATATATGAAGTTATACTGTAGATTGAATACAATATATGAAGTTATACTGTAGATTGAATACAATATATGAAGTTATACTGTAGATTGAATACAATATATGAAGTTATACTGTAGATTGAATACAATATATGAAGTTATACTGTAGATTGAATACAATATATGAAGTTATACTGTAGATTGAATACAATATATGAAGTTATACTGTAGATTGAATACAATATATGAAGTTATACTGTAGATTGAATACAATATATGAAGTTATACTGTAGATTGAATACAATATATGAAGTTATACTGTAGATTGAATACAATATATGAAGTTATACTGTAGATTGAATACAATATATGAAGTTATACTGTAGATTTAATACAATATATGAAGTTATACTGTAGATTGAATACAATATATGAAGTTATACTGTAGATTGAATACAATATCCTGCGGAAAAAGAAAAACAATCTGTTTCCCCCCTACAATGTGATGCTGATATAATGACAACAAGTAATACAAATGGGGAAGGTTTTATAGTCTATTCGCTGTAAGTAGGCGAGAATTCATGACCTCTAACCTCTGTAACTCAAAAATCAAGACCTCTAACCTCTGTAACTCAGAAATCATGACCTCTAACCTCTGTAACTCAAAAATCATGACCTCTAACCTCTGTAACTCAAAAATCATGACCTCTAACCTCTGTAACTCAGAAATCATGACCTCTAACCTCTGTAACTCAAAAACCATGATCTCAAAACCTCTGTAACTCAGAAACCATGACCTCTAACCTCTGTAACTCAAAAACCATGACCTCTAACCTCTGTAACTCAGAAATCATGACCTCTAACCTCTGTAACTCAAAAATCATGACCTCTAACCTCTGTAACTCAGAAATCATGACCTCTAACCTCTGTAACTCAAAAATCATGACCTCTAACCTCTAACTCAAAAATCATGACCTCTAACCTCTGTAACTCAAACATCATGACCTCTAACCTCTGTAACTCAAAAACTATGACCTCTAACCTCTGTAACTAAAAAACTATGACCTCTAACCTCTGTAACTCAGAAATAGGACCTCTAACCTCTGTAACTCAAAAACTATGACCTCTAACCTCTGTAACTCAGAAATCATGACCTCTAACCTCTGTAACTCAAAAATCATGACCTCTAACCTCTGTAACTCAAAAATCATGACCTCTAACCTCTGTAACTCAGAAATCATGACCTCTAACCTCTGTAATTCAAAAATCATGACCTCTAACCTCTGTAACTCAGAAATCATGACCTCTAACCTCTGTAACTCAAAAATCATGACCTCTAACCTCTGTAACTCAAAAATCATGACCTCTAACCTCTGTAACTCAAACATCATGACCTCTAACCTCTGTAACTCAAAACTCATGACCTCTAACCTCTGTAACTCAAAACTCATGTCCTCTAACCTCTGTAACTCAAAACTCATGTCCTCTAACCTCTGTAACTCAAACATCATGACCTCTAACCTCTGTAACTCAAAAACGGCTAGAGTAATCGAGCTAATATTTCTACCATTTGAGAAGTGTCAGTCAAGGAATAGATGTGGAAATTTACAGCCAATTTGTTCTAGCCCTTTTTGAGTTACAGCGGATAGAGATTAACATTTCTCGCCTACTTACAGCGGATAGACTATAGTAGCAAATACCCCAACTGTACAGTCAGCCTAATAAGTGATGTCTCCATACCAAGTATGTTTTGATCAATAATTGATATCAACAATATCTAAAACTTGATATATTAGTTTCAAGTCTTTCCTTCATCCTATGACTTAAACTGCTTTAAACTTCGTGTATCCAGGCATTTTGACCCCAACGTCCCTTGAATTTGGCTCTCTGTCACTCTTTTGGCTTTGGGGGAGACACTCGTTACAGGCAACCTATCTTTTGCTCCTTCACAGACATAGGAAAACAAATTTGTGTGGGGGTTAGGCTTTTAGTGTGAGTCAACTTAGTCAAGTGGTAAATAGCCATGGCGAAGGAATATGGGTAAGGTGTAGTGTGAGAGGGTTAGGTTTTTAGTGAGCCAAGTTTTGTTTTCTTCTAATATGGGTAAGGTGTTGTGTGAGAGGGTTAGGTTTTTAGTGAGCCATGGGTTTTTTTGTTTTTTTTCTATGTGAATGAGGGAGACATAAGGCATAACTGCCTGCAGCGAGTGCCTCCCCCAGATTTCAAAGAGTGACAGGGCCGAAATCAAGGGACGTTCGAGCTACAATGCCTGGACACACACAGTTTGAAGCAATTTAAGTCATAGGAAGAGGAAAAGACTGATTCTGGGAGAGACTTCTCCTTCATGTTTAGCATATTAATTTTGAGTTTTTAAGATGTTCGCTTCATTAGTTTGGCAATTTTAAGACCTTTCGCCCCATTTCGTTGTCAATTTCAAGACCTTTCGTGCCATTTAGGTGTCGATTTTTTCCTGGCGAGCTATAGCGAGCCTGTCATTTTAAGAGGAACCGGCCTTCCGCCGGGATATGTTTCTATCGAAAAATGTACAAATTTATCATGAAAGGGGTCTTTTCTTAAGGTTGATGGAGCTCTAGGGAGGAAACTAATAAAAATATATGAATACATTAATTAAGAGCCCAAAAATGGCCACCAACCCTCTAACTCCTTCTGTACCGGCGACATCTTATATATTTGATTGGCTCTGTCTTGAGTCGCCTATAAAAAAAAAAAAAAAAAAAATGAACAAAATGGGGAATGGGCCTGAGTAAATAGATAGATAGATAGATAGATAGATAGATAGATAGATATAGCTACATTTAGATGATTTTATGAAGCTTAGGAAGGATGTGTGGTAGCTAAGAGAATGAATCTAGATGGTCTGTAGCCTTTCAATGGGTAGACATCCTTCCTAAGCTGAATGAAATGGTGTAATATTTGGCAGACTATAATGGTACCGGTACAGAAGGGGTTAAGGGGGAGGCAGTTCCTTTATGTGGAGCTCCTTCTCCTTCATGCTTAGCCCCATTGGTTTGGAGAACTTAAGACGTTCGTTTCATTAGTTTGGCGATTACGAGACCTTTTGCCCCATTTCTTTGTCAATAGTAACACCTTTCGTGCCATTTAGGTGTCGATTTCTTTGCATGGCGAGCGAGAGCGAGCCTGTAATGTTAAGAGGAACTGGTCATGGGCCGGGACATGACATGTTTCTACCAACAAATGAACAAATTTATCTTGAAGGGGGGTCTACATGATGTTTGTATAACTTTGATGGAGGTCTAGGGAGGAAACTAAACACAAATAATCATTAAATATTTAAATGGACGAATAAATAAACCCCAAAATAGCCACTACCCCCTTAACCCTTAACCCTTAACCCTTAACCCTTAACCCTTAACCCTTAACCCTTTCATTACCGGTGACATCTACCCCCTTAACCCTTTCATTACCGGTGACATCTACCCCCTTAACCCTTTCATTACCGGTGACATCTACCCCCTTAACCCTTTCATTACCGGTGACATCTACCCCCTTAACCCTTTCATTACCGGTGGCATCTACCCCCTTAACCCTTTCATTACCGGTGACATCTACCCCCTTAACCCTTTCATTCCCGATCACATCTACCCCCTTAACCCTTACATTACCGGTGACATCTACCCCTTAACCCTTTCATTACCGGTGACATCTACCCCCTTAACCCTTTCATTACCGGTGACACCTACCCCTTAACCCTTTCATTACCGGTGAAATCTACCCCCTTAACCCTTCATTACCGGTGACATCTACCCCCTTAACCCTTCATTACCGGTGACATCTACCCCCTTAACCCTTTCATTACCGGTGACATCTACCCCCTTAACCCTTTCATTACCGGTGACATCTACCCCCTTAACCCTTTCATTACCGGTGACATCTACCCCCTTAACCCTTTCATTACCGGTGACATCTACCCCCTTAACCCTTTCATTACCGGTGACATCTACCCCCTTTACCCTTTCATTACCGGTGACATCTAACCCCTTAACCCTTTCATTACCGGTGACATCTACCCCCTTAACCCTTTCATTACCGGTGACATCTACCCCCTTAACCCTTCATTACCGGTGACATCTACCCCCTTAACCCTTTCATTACCGGTGACATCTACCCCTGAACCCTTTCATTACCGGTGACATCTACCCCCTTAACCCTTTCATTACCGGTGACATCTACCCCCTTAACCCTTTCATTACCGGTGACATCTACCCCCTTAACCCTTTCATTACCGGTGGGGACATCTACCCCCTTAACCCTTTCATTCGGTGACATCTCCCCCTTAACCCTTTCATTAACGGTGGACATCTACCCCCTTAACCCTTTCATTACCGGTGACATCTACCCCCTTAACCCTTTCATTACCGGTTACATCCACCCCCTTACCCCCTTAACCCTTTCATTACCGGTGACATCTACCCCCTTAACCCTTCATTACCGGTGACATCTACCCCCTTAACCCTTTCATTACCGGTGACATTCTACCCCTTAAACCCTTTCATTACCGGTGACATCTACCCCCTTACCCCTTCATTACCGGTGACATCTACCCCCTAACTTTCATTACCGGTGGACATCTACCCCTTAACCCTTTCATTACCGGTGACATCTACCCCTTAACCCTTTCATTACCGGTGACATCTACCCCCTTAACCCTTTCATTACCGGTGACATCTACCCCCTTAACCCTTTCATTACCGGTGACATCTACCCCTTAACCCTTTCATTACCGGTGACATCTACCCCTTAACCCTTCATTACCGGTGACATCTACCCCCTTAACCCTTTCATTACCGGTGACATCTACCCCCTTAACCCTTTCATTACCGGTGGCATCTACCCCCTTAACCCTTTCATTACCAGTGACATCTTCCCCCCTAACCCTTTCATTACCGGCGGCATCTACCCTTTAACCCTTTCATTACCGGTGACATCTACCCCCTTAACCCTTTCATTACCGGTGACATCTACCCCCTTAACCCTTTCATTACCGGTGACATCTACCCCCTTAACCCTTTCATTACCGGTGACATCTACCCCCTTAACCCTTTCATTACCGGTGGACATCTACCCCTTAACCCTTTCATTACCGGTGGCATCTACCCCCTTAACCCTTTCATTACCGGTGACATCTACCCCCTTAACCCTTTCATTACCGGTGACATCTACCCCCTTAACCCTTTCATTACCGGTGGCATCTACCCCCTTAACCCTTTCATTACCGGTGGCATCTACCCCCTTAACCCTTTCATTACCGGTGACATCTACCCCCTTAACACTTTCATTACCGGTGACATCTACCCCCTTAACCCTTTCATTACCGGTGACATCTACCCCCTTAACCCTTTCATTACCGGTGGCATCTACCCCCTTAACCCTTTCATTACCGGTGGCATCTACCCCCTTAACCCTTTCATTACCGGTGACATCTACCCCCTTAACCCTTTCATTACCGGTGGCATCTACCCCCTTAACCCTTTCATTACCGGTGACATCTACCCCCTTAAACCCTTTCATTACCGGTGACATCTACCCCCTTAACCCTTTCATTACCGGTGACATCTACCCCCTTAACCCTTTCATTACCGGTGACATCTACCCCCTTAACCCTTTCATTACCGGTGACATCTACCCCCTTAACCCTTTCATTACCGGTGGCATCTACCCCCTTAACCCTTTTCTTACCGCTGACATCTACCCATTAAACCCTTTCATTACCGGTGACATCTACCCCCTTAACCCTTTCATTACCGGTGGCATCTACCCCCTTAACCCTTTCATTACCGGTGTCATCTACCCCCTTCTCCCTTTCATTACCGGTGACATCTACCCCCTTAACCCTTTCATTACCGGTGACATCTACCCCCTTAACCCTTTCATTACCGGTGACATCTACCCCCTTAACCCTTTCATTACCGGTGACATCTACCCCCTTAACCCTTTCATTACCGGTGACATCTACCCCCTTAACCCTTTCATTACCGGTGGCATCTACCCCCTTAACCCTTTCATACCCGGTGACATCTACCCCCTTAACCCTTTCATTACCGGTGGCATCTACCCCCTTAACCCTTTCATTACCGGTGACATCTACCCCCTTAACCCTTTCATTACCGGTGACATCTACCCCTTAACCTTTCATTACCGGTGGCATCTACCCCCTTAACCCTTTCATTACCGGTGACATCTACCCCTTAACCCTTTCATTACCGGTGGCATCTACCCTTAAACCCTTTCATTACCGGTGACATCTACCCCTTAACCCTTTCATTACCGGTGGCATCTACCCCCTTAACCCTTTCATACCGGTGACATCTACCCCCTTAACCCCTTTCATTACCGGTGGCATCTACCCCCTTAACCCTTTCATTTACGGGGACATCTACCCCCTTAACCCTTTCATTACCGGTGGCATCTACCCCCTTAACCCTTTCATTACCGGTGACATCTTCCCCCTTTACCCTTTCATTACTGGTGGCATCTACCCCACCTTAACCTTTCATTACCGGTGACATCTACCCCCTTAACCCTTTCATTACCGGTGGCATCTACCCCCTTAACCCTTTCATTACCGGTGACATCTACCCCCTTAATCCTTTCATTACCGGTGGCATCTACCCCCTTAACCCTTTCATTACCGGTGACATCTACCCCCTTAACCCTTTCATTACCGGTGGCATCTACCCCCTTAACTCTTTCATTCCCGGTGACATCTACCCCCTTAACCCTTTCATTACGGTGGCATCTACCCCCTTAACCCTTCATTACCGGTGACATCTACCCCTTAACCCTTTCATTACCGGTGGCATCTACCCCCTTATCCCTTTCATTACCGGTGACATCTACCCCCTGAACCCTTTGATTACCGGTGGCATCTACCCCTTAACCCTTTCATTACCGGTGGCATCTACCCCCTTAACCCTTTCATTACCGGTGGCATCTACCCCCTTAACCCTTTCATTACCGGTGACATCTACCCCCTTAACCCTTTCATTACCGGTGACATCTACCCCCCTAACCCTTTCATTACCGGTGGCATCTACGCGCTTAACCCTTTCAATAGCTGTGACATCTACCCCCTTAACCCTTTCATTACCGGTGACATCTACCCCCTTAACCCTTTCATTACCGGTGACATCTACCCCTTAACCCTTTCATTACCGGTGACATCTAGACAGTTAACCCTTTCATTACCGGTGACATCTACCCCCTTAAACCCTTTCATTACCGGTGACATCTACCCCCTTAACCCTTTCATTACCGGTGACATCTACCCCCTTAACCCTTTCATTACCGGTGACATCTACCCCCTTAACCCTTTCATTACCGGTGACATCTACCCCCTTAACCCTTTCATTACCGGTGACATCTTTGTATTATGTTCTAGGAAATATTCGACTTTTTTATTCAGCTTAGGAAGGATTTCAACCAATTACAAGGCTTCAGAATATCGTAATTAATCCTTTTAGCTACCATATATGGTTCCATGTCAACTTAACCATTAATCCTTTTAGCTACCATATATGGTTCCATGTCAACTTAACCATTAATCCTTTTAGCTACCATATATGGTTCCATGTCAACTTAACCATTAATCCTTTTAGCTACCATATATGGTTCCATGTCAACTTAACCATAATCCTTTTAGCTACCATATATGGTTCCATGTCAACTAACCATTAATCCTTTTAGCTACCATATATGGTTCCATGTCAACTTAACCATTAATCCTTTTAGCTACCATATATGGTTCCATGTCAACTTAACCATTAATCCTTTTAGCTACCATATATGGTTCCATGTCAACTTTTAGCTACCATATATGGTTCCATGTCAACTTTTAGCTACCATATATGGTTCCATGTCAACTTTTAGCTACCATATATGGTTCCATGTCAACTTAACCATTAGACCATTTCAACCAGTAACTCTCAACCAGTGCCAAATTAACCCAGACCAACCAAACCAGTGCCAATGTATAGTACTAACCTAACCTAACCGTATTGGTTGATTTGGTACTGGTTGAGAGCTACTGGTTGAAATGGTCTACTGGTTGAGTTTACCGGTCACCACCATATATCCTTCCTAAAGTTCATAAAATCGTCTAAATGTAGCTGAAATAAAACAGCAATACACACCCGGTAGGGAAGGGGTTAAACCTTATTATGGGGGGTCATCTGCTTTTTTCTCTCTCTGGGTTGTATCCATTCGATCCCATTCAGCATATTGTTTCAGACGTTTATCCTCATCCAGGTGTCAATTTATACCTGGCGAGCGATTGCGAGCCACCATATTTTGGGTAATGTGTTAGACAGCTGGCTAAATTTGTAAATTATTCAACAGAAACATTTCTCCGGATTTCTCCATAAAATGCTGGCTCGCTATCGCTTGCCAGGAAAAAAATCGACACCTGGATGGGGATAAATGTCTTAAAACAGTAGGCTGAATGGGGCCGAATGAATACAACCAAGACAGAGAAAACAGCAGGTGACCCCCCTTAAAGAAGCCTACACCTGAGTTACAACTCCTGTATAGTCAGCCGATTAAGGGGGGTCACCTGCTGGCTGTTATTTCTGTCCTTTTCTCTCTTTCTCTGGCTTGTATCCATTCGGCCCCATTCAGCCAACTATTTTAAGACGTTTATCCCCATCTAGGTGTCGATTTCTTCCTGGCGAGCGATAGCGAGCCAGCATTATATGAAGAAATCCGGCTTCGCCGGAGAAATTTTTCTATCGAAAATGTACAAATTTAGCCTGCTGTCAAACACATATAAAAAATATGCTGGCTCGCTATCGCTCACCAGTAAAAAATTGACACCTGGATGGGGATAAAAGTCTTAAAACAGTAGGCTGAATGGGGCCAAATGGATACAAGCCAGAGAAAGAGAGAAAAGGACAGAACAAAAACAGGTCAGGGGGGCTTAATGGACAATTTTCTGTCAAACTACAAAACTTCCTTCACGCAAACCATGTCACTTGGATTGATATAGAATTTGTATAACGAAAAAAAAAAAAAAAAAAAAAAAATACATAACAAGAAAAACACGCATTATATATAACAGTACTCGGTTCCATGTCATCTCAACCAGTAGACCATTTCAACCAGTAGCTCTCAACCAGTGCCAAATTAACCAGACCAACCAAACCAGTGCCAAAATATAGTACTAACCTAACCTAATCGTATTGGTTGATTTGGTACTGGTTGAGATCTAGTGGTTGATATGGTCTATGGTTGAGTTGACCGGTCACCCCTATACTCGGTTTCATCAAATCTGACGATAAATTGCAAAGTTCCCATCAAGATTTCTGAGTTATTTTGCAGATTTTGTAGTGACATATGGTGTGAATCATAACATAAACTTGGTCTTAACCCTTTCACGCATTTACGACGTAGAGGTTGCCAGATTAGCAATAAGAAATAGAGTTCTCTCACTCTTATAATTACCTCTCCAAAATAAGTTTTCTGCCCACAGCTAACTCAAAGACAACTGCAGAGGTTGAAGTAACTAAACTAAAGGTTTCTAAATACCCCTGATGGTAACAAAGACTTTAAAGTATCCCCAATAGGCTCAACACAGCTAACTCAAAGACAACTGCAGAGGTTGAAGTAACTAAACTAAAGGTTTCTAAATACCCCTGATGGTAACAAAGACTTTAAAGTATCCCCAATAGGCTCAACACAGCTAACTCAAAGACAACTGCAGAGGTTGAAGTAACTAAACTAAAGGTTTCTAAATACCCCTGATGGTAACAAAGACTTTAAAGTATCCCCAATAGGCTCAACACAGCTAACTCAAAGACAACTGCAGAGGTTGAAGTAACTAAACTAAAGGTTTCTAAATACCCCTGATGGTAACAAAGGCTTTAAAGTATCCCCAATAGGCTCAACACAGCTAACTCAAAGACAACTGCAGAGGTTGAAGTAACTAAACTAAAGGTTTCTAAATACCCCTGATGGTAACAAAGGCTTTAAAGTATCCCCAATAGGCTCAAAATCGCGTCATATATCGGAGAGGGTTAATATGATGCAGAGATATAATAGTTTCATATGTTTTTGCTAAGGGATTAAATTTACCGTCAGATGAAATTAAACAGAGTATAGGATAGTTCACTTGAGTGCGGCACATAAAAACAAAAAACAAAAACAAAAAACATTCATCATATACAGTATACCTAGATGGCTAAAAAAAAAATAGGCATATATACCTAGATGGTTTACACGAGTGCGGCCTTATAAGTTATATCAAAAGATAATCACAGTATATTATCAGCTTTGAGAATTATGCTCATGAACGCCAGAGATATAACGCCTACACATAAAGGGGGGATGGTTCACTTTTGGTCTATTTTTTCATTATTTTTCTAGTTTCCTCCCTAGACTTCCATCAAAATTAAAAAATAAATAAAACATCCTTTAGATCCCCCTTCTAGATTAATTTCTTCCAAAATTGCAGGCTCACTATCGTTCGCCAGGAAATAAATCGACATCTAAATAGCATGAAAGTTCTTAATATTGACAAGGACATTGGGCGAAAGCTCTTAAAATCGCCAAACTAATGGGGCAAGCATCTTAAAATCTGAAAACTAATGGGGCTAAAAATGAGGAAGAAAGGGGAAAAGGACCCATCTCCCCTTAAATATACAATGTCAATGACCGGGATGATAATAATATATTCTGTGGCATATCTCGGGAGCATGTGTACAGTAAGAATGCCTCAGAATTATTTTGTTACCCCGTTAAGTTGTGATCTGTATTACAATTCCCTCACATCTAGTAACATCCTCTCATATCAATTCCCTCACATCTAGTAACATCCTCTCATATCAAGTATTATTTTGGTACCCCGTTAAGTTGTGATCTGTATTACAATTCCCTCACATCTAGTAACATCCTCTCATATCAAGTACTCGATAAATAATAGTAGGGTACTATTTTTATTACACATATTTCATCGGGAACATTTATACTAAGGTAAGACGTTAGTGGATACATTAAATTGGGCCAAACATGCTATGTTTAAGATTTGTAATTTTGTATCTACACCGAGCTCTCATTAGCCTATGATTGTATATTCCTCTGTTTCTTTTCAACTGACGGTAAATTGCAAAGTTCCCATCAAGTTTTCTCAGTTATTTTGAAGATTTTGTAGTGAAATATGGTGCTGAATATATAAACCTGGTCTTAATAGGCTGCAGAGACATAACAGTTTCATATTTTTCCATTTAGTATCGAACAATTAACTGCAAAGGGATTCAATTTACCGTCAGATGAAATGAAACAGAGTATAGTGTTCCTAATTATATAATAGTGGTGGCATAGAGAATCCCGGGAGATAGAGAACCCTCCGAAAGTTATACCCCGGAGCAGATCTTTGGGATCGTGATTCGTTTGCGCTGCCACAACCACCCCCGCAAGTCAGGAGTTTATCTGGGGGATTCACCGCCATTCACACTGCAGGGGTCCCGAAGGCTTTGCCCTGCACTCGTCACAGTTGGCACCTCTTTTTGACTGGCAAGAACAATAGGACCGGTCCTGCCAGCCAAGCAAGGCATGTCTTTTTTTTTTTTTTTTTTTTTTTTTAAGAGACAATGAACGGAGGAAGGAAAAACACAGATAAAACAAAAAGGTCCATGTGCCTAAAGGCATCCTCCATTCATAAAATGTTTGTAACAACTGGATTTAAACATTTGTTGATTGTAAGTTTGTGGAAAGCAATTCGAGGGAAGTGAATTCCAAAGAGTAGTAGCTCTGGGGATAAATGAATTCTGATAAGCAGAAGTTCTGCATTGTGGAGGAGAAAGTGTAAATTCATGGGCGCTCTCAGCTGCCCTAGTTCTACGGGGAAAGATGTGGAGAGGCGGCACAATTGAAGCAAGTTCCTCGGAACAATTGCTGTGAAAATATCTGTAGAATAATGCAAGGGATGCAACGTTTCTTCGTATGGCTAATGTAGGAAGGTCCTGTGTGATTGCAGGGTTATTGATTAATCTAATAGCTTTATTTTGAATTTTGTCCAACTGCCTCAATGCAACCACTCCACTTCCACCCCACAGAGGTGAACAGTAATCCATCTGAGAGCGCACATGACTTTTATATATTACGGCCATCTGCTCGTCAGTGAAGAATTCTCGAACTCTGTACAGGAGTCCCAGTTTTTTAGAGGCATTCTTAGCAATGCTTCTAACATAATGTGTCCAGCTCAAGTTAGTAGTTAATGTTACACCGAGAATGTCAATACTAGGGGAAGTGGGAATATTTACATCATTAAAAAATATATGGGAGTCAGTGAGATTCTGTCGGTTAGAAAATTGAATGTACTTGGTTTTCTGTGCATTAAAGGAAACTAGATTCTCTTGTCCCCATTCATTAATTCTAGAAAGGTCCTGGTTCAGAGAAATTGCAGTGTTTATTTTTGAATTTATAAGATCGGGTTGGGTGAAAGAATTGGTAAATGTGAAGGAACTGTGGAGTGTTGAGTCATCTGCGTAGGAATGTATTGGGTTATGAGTGGTAGATATGAGATCATTGATATGAATGAGGAACAGAGTTGGGGCCAAAACTGATCCCTGGGGAACACCAGCATTTATTGAGTGAAATTGAGAATAAAGGCCATCTACCATTACACGTATTTTTCTGTTATGAAGATAAGAAGAAATTAGTGGAACTAATGATGCAAGGCCGTAGTGTGACATCTTCGACAATAAGGATTGATGCCAGACTCTATCAAATGCCTTTGATATATCCAGTGCTATTGTATGTGTTTCACCATGTTGGTCTGTAGCTTGGTTGATTTGATGCGTAAGAAGGCAAAGAATGTCTGCAGTTGATCGACATCGTCTAAAACCATATTGCCTATCACTGATTAATTTATTATTCTCCAGATGCTTAATTATGTGATTATTTAATATAATTTCAAAAACTTTGCCAAGAGTGGAAGTTATAGCTATTGGTCTGTAGTTTGATGGATCTGAAGAGGCACCTTTTTTAGGAACTGGATGGATGTTTGCTTCTTTCCAGGGTACTGGGAAGCATGAGGTATGAGTACACAGACGGAAAAATTTTGCCAATACAGGAGCGAGCACCAAGGAGCAATTCTTAAGTACTATTGGAGGAATTTCATCTGGACCAGGAGCCTTATCTACTGAGAGATTCTGCAAAATAGTTTTGACATGTCTGGTGTGGATCTTAAGTGAGGGAATTTCAGGTGAATTAAAATTAAGTACAGGGACATCTTGATTTATTTCATCTAAGGTTGAGTTGGTGGAGAAAATATCTGCAAGAAGGTTAGCTTTACCTCGTGGGTCACTTACAAGATTGCCAGTCGGAGATTTTAATGGTGGAATGAACCCCCTAGAATTGCTGGGCCGGGGTCGTGGGCACCCGCCCGGTGGTGTTTACCACGATCCCCGGTCCATCTTCCTCAATTGTGTGTAGTGGCGGCCTTTGGTCTTTGTGGAGTCAGGTCGCAGTCCCTACACCAAACCAGGTATCTCTTCCCCATGGTCACTGAAGCCCATGAAAGGGATTTTCCTTCCCCTAGACGAGGTTGCCAGCCAGGGCTATCGAGCCTCGTCTACCCGTCAATTTTAGTCGCCTCTTACGACACGCAGGGATTATGAAGGAAGTATTCTTTTTCCACTGAAGCCAGTGTAGGGCCCCTATCCCCAGAGCAAAGCTACATCCCCTTAACATAATTGTGTTCATCACTAACTCTCTCACACTTGCTTAAGTTTCTTGGAATCTTATAACCACTACCGTTCACTCACTACCACTAATTGCACTACCGTGACACAGTACATGTATGTTATCGCTCTGTTTTAACCTATAATACAATGTATTATACATTCAAAGATAGAACAAGACCCATACTATTATAAAACCGGATAAAAATCCCATAAGATCAAATTGTTACCTTGAAAATCAATATATATATGAACTATTTAATTGTTTTACAGAGTGTACACACTCATAATTTTGTTATAAGCTAAGAAATAAATGTTTTCTATATGAAAGAAGAGGCATATTTAATGCTCATTTCAACTGTGTCATCAGAATATATTTATCATCAATAGTTGTATTTATATGAACAAAGTATAATTCGGTACTTGGCGAATAAATATTATGCATGCGCATTGCGTAACCAAAATATTCATCATGCATTGCTTTTCAGCAACAAGAATTACGTTTAGTACAAAATACTATATCTCAATAGAAAGATAATGGCCAATATACAATATTACAAACACAAAGCCCACAAAAAATATATAATCATCAATTAAAGTGATGCAGACTAAAAAAACTTTTCCAACATCTTTCGACTTCGCACCATCGTAAATCAGAATTTTCAGTAACGACAAATGGTTTTCATATTGAAAATGACAAGTATTTTTCAAATGGTTTTCATATTGAAAATGACAAGTATTTTTCACGCACTTTCCAAAAATGCAATCAGAATTTGTCTATAGTAAAGTTTTCTATATGAATATGACAGAAGAGGATACGGTCGCGGTTCTTGGACTCTCACTCCTTTTCACTACCGTATATCGTTCTCGGTATATTTTGTTCTAAGGTGCTTTAGAGCTATAAGATAATTATATGTATAGCTCATGGTATGAGGAAGAGATATAACAAATCTGAAGTACCTAAATCTAAGATTTGATTTTATGCAATTAATAATAAATTGGCATTCGTCGAACATGCATCATAGCGGTCATAACGGTTTTAAATTCAAACGAGTAATACAGGACACGGATAATAGCTTACACTCTACATCTAGCAAAGTCTACGTTTCACTTCTATAAGTCAAGGTGGAGACTACAACACTATCATGCAATGACATCCTTGCTTCCATACATACATACTGTACATACTGTACCGTCATATGACGGTCGCCGCGAATTAAGGGTTAATTCCTCGGTCAATACCCCGTCCCTGAGATTAACCCCACATATCCATCTCACCATTTTCTTCTTATTCCGTTCCATTCTATTGATATCTTCCGCTTTTGCCAGCCACGTTTCCGAGGCATACGTTATCGCGCTCCTAACACACGAGGTAAACACCTTCCCTTTAACCCTTCCTGCCCGGGTGTCCTGTTAAAAGGACACCACAAAAGAAGGGCAGGAGCCCGGTGTCCTGTTACTAGGCAGTAAGCTTGAAAGCCTATTTAGCTTGGTCTGAACGCTGTGCGTCCGACGCATGTAAACAAAGCCGATCGTTGCGTCACCGCACCTCCAAAAACAAGAAGGAGACGTCGGATCAATGTTATTGTTGTGACGTAAGACGAAATTAGTGTCTGAAAAGCTCCGATATTGTCAACATCACGGCAAAGTTCGCTCCACTGAAATCGTCATCACAACTGAACCAGTTGACTTAGAGAGCTCTACTCAACGCCAGTCCACAGATTGGAAACCGCACTACGTTTATAGATGCGTGGGAAATTTCTAGCAGTTAAAAAAAAAAAAAAAACGGTAGCCTAGGCCTAGACGTTTTTCGGCCACATCGCCCGGGTAGCCCACACTGTCCTTTGGAGGACCAGCCCGGGCCAGGAGGGTTAAGATGGGGTGGAAGCCCTCTCATGGTCAGGAGTGGCAACAGCTCTCTAAACTTTCCCCAGCCACTTCTGACTCTAGCAATGGAGCCAGTTTCAGTGCCACCTCTGGCTGAACCAGTATCGCCCAGGTAGCAGAACTTATTCACACACTCCAGCGTTACACTCTCGAAATTAACAATAACAGGCGGGTAATTTAACACAAGATCTCCTTTACACACTGCACATTCAAAGTCTATGATTCTTGTTAAAGGCCCTCCAGCTCCACTACATCTCTTGTGTACCCAGTCACTACAGATGCAACATTGAATTGAGTTACTTCCCACCCCCTTCCCACATACTGCGAATGGATAATCGCCGCTTCTTGCCATAGTTCCATGCCCTACTCCCCTAATCATGACCTTTGTTTTATCTATGTTAACTCATAGACCCTTATTTGCCTTACTCTCCCTCCAACTTTTGAACTTTGCCTCTGCTTCCTCCGCACTATCTGCGATAAGAACTAGATTATCTGCATATAACAGCTCCCATGAGAGTCCTGTCCTAAAGTCCCTTGTCCGAGCCTCCAGGACAAAAACAAACAGTAATGGGCTCAGCACTGTACCTTGGTGAACTCCAACTTTCCCTGGGAACTCTTCGGTTAGGCCCACATTCACTCTAACTGCTGCCCGTGACCCCTCATACATTCTCATTATCACACGCACTAGCTACTCTTGTATTAACCTCTCTATTCTTTATCACCTCTCAATGAGCTTACAACCTTCCTGCCATGTTGCACTCCGTCCTGTATGTCACTCTCCTGGCTTCACATAAACATACATATAATTTGTTACTCCATTGCATGAATCGTGGCTAGGTTTAATTACAATATTATATCTACTATATAAAGGGCACTTTCTGTAAATTTTCTGTGTGTCGGTTTGTTCACGAATTACTCCCTTAGTTTTCAAAATGGAGAGCCCATACTTGGCATGCATACTAAGGGGGTTCCACACACACACACGTGTGTGTGTGTGCGTGTAAGAAAGAAAAAAAAAGCGTGAACTCAAAGATGCAAAATATCCACAGGAAGAATAACCTGGAGTCCCAAGCACCAACGTGGTGATACATCTTCAGGGGACATACAGTGAATGACTTACCCTGAAGATGTAACATGAAAGTGCTTGGCGCTCTTGTGTTTTTCTTCCTTTCCTGTGGATATTCTGCATATTATATATATATATATATATAGAGAGAGAGAGAGTGGTCATGCCAATGGACTGGTAATCCAATGGTCCCGGGTCCGAATCCCAATGTATCAATTGGAATATATTATTGGGATGGAATTTGTGCTGTACCTAGTATCAGTCCATTACCAGAAAGCCTATCGAAACGCCAACAAAATACCCTCATTGTTCCCTGATTAAATAGCACTGCAGGTATGAATATTCCCATATTCAAAATATGCTACATGAGGGCAATGCCTAGTGAGTTCATTGCTCAATAGGTGGCATTCTGAGAGTGGAGTCCGAGTCTAGGTGGTGAGACAGTGAAGCACTGGAGCGAAGCAGCTTCAGATATGTGGTTGCTTCGAGCCATGGGTGAGCAACCGTGCATCTTGCGAAGGCAAGATATCGGGGGCTGGTTGTATCCCAAAGTGCTTCACATGTCTCACTCCCTAGACTGGATTGAAACCTCACGGGCGTCGCCGTTCAATGTATGGTTGAATGTATAGACTATCAGCCTATGCCCGAGAGGGAGTAGTTGGAATAAAAAAAATAAAAAATATACGGTATATACCGGTATATATATATATATATATATATATATATATATATATATATATATATATATATATATACTGTATATATATATAATATATATATATACACAGTATATAAATAAAAAAAGGTGTATTCTTCTATGTAGGCATCAAATTAGTGGGGATTGGTTAGATTGCTAAGCTTTAACAAATAGAGAAGTCACCTTGGTTCATCATTCGATGAACATGACATGTGAAGGAATTTTCCGTTATTGTGAAAGAACAGAACAATTGAAGAGTATTCACTCTGGTTGTAGCTTTGAGGTAAATTGGCTTTAACTATTTCCGATTTTATTAGGGAAATCACTACATTGATTATAAAAAACTAATCCACTATCTGTAATACTTAGGTTTCCACATGTGTAACGGAATTGGTCATTGATAAATTCAAATTATAATAATAAATAAAAAAGTAAAATATAATTATATAGTCATGAGAAAAAGAATATTGCACCTATATGAGTGTGCAGCTTTTATCATTCAAGATACAAGTAAGTACAGAGTGCCCGGTAATTCTGAAAGAAACAACAAACATGCAAATGAATATGCTGTACAGTATAATGTGTGAATGGGTACATAGGACAATTGCAATGAACTCCCAAAGGAACTTAACCCTTTCATTGCGGGACTCGTTCTGGAACGCCATGGCAATTTACTGCAATTTAAAGCCCATTACAGCCTGTGGAAACAAGTGCGAGATAGCGGGAGCGCGACAGGTCCCTGTTCGCTCACCAGCACGTCTGCCGGGGCACTAACAGTCTCACCCCTTGTCTCACGATATATAAGCAACACTGGTAAAGGCAAATGTAGTGCAACATTGTTAATTATTAGCGAATATTGCCAATGTCTGTGGTAGCGCTGCGGGTGAACCCTGTGCGCTACGAAACTCGTTCTGGAGTCATTTTGAAGCTACTGTACTTTCTTCTATGTTTTTGCTGTAAACATTTAATTTAATTCAGGTTCTTGCTTAAGCAATCAGGAGTGCCTGAATGAGCCCTATTTTAGCCAAAATAAACTCATATTCTGTATTCTTGACTCTAGTCTCTTCCCCAGAACATGGTGCAGAGTCAATACCTAACAACCACCGGCATAGTCGGTAACGGACACGGTAATTATGTACAAAATGACTCAAACCATTTAGATGACATAAGTGACACAACACCTCTACTACAGGAAAAATCAAACCACTTAGATGACGTAATAGAAACACCTCTACTACGTGATGCTAACACCACCTCAAAGCGTCATGTCAGCACTGCATTAAGGGGGGATTTCCACCTGGAGGATTTTTTCTGGACCTCTTTCTCCCTCATGTTTAGCCCCATTGCTTTTGAGATTTTAAGATGTTCGCCCCATTAGTTAGGCAATTTTAAGAACCCTCGCCCCATTTCTGTCAATTTTAAGACCATTCGTGCCATATTTAGGTGTCTATTTTTTCCTGGCGAGCGATAGCGAGCCTGTAATTTAAGGGGAATCGGCCTTCGGCCGGGACATTTTTCTACCAAAAAATGTACACATTTATCTTGAAAGGGGGTCTAGGGGGAATAATTTTAAGTTTGATGGAAGTGTAGGGAATCAACTAAAAACCTCCCCTTAATATCGGAGAGTATTAACATTGGTAAGTAAAATGAATGTTGATATACAATAGACAATTACAAATACAGTAGAATACATTTAAGGGGAGGTTTTTAGTTTGATCCCTAGATATCCTTCAAGCTTAAGATTACACCCCTTTGAGCCCCTTTCAAGATAAATTTGTACATTTTTCGGTAGAAAAATGTCCCGGCCGAAAGCCGGTTCCTCTTAAATAACAGGCTCGCTATCGCTCGCCAGGATAAAATCGACCTAAATGGCACGAAAGGTCTTAAAATTGACAGAAATGGGTCGAAAGTTCTTAAAATCGTCAAAATAATAGGGCGAACGTCTTAAAATTAGAAAAGCAATGGGGCTAAACATGAGGGAGAAAGGAGTCAAGAAAAAAATTCCTCAAGTGAAAATCTCCCCTTAAGTAAATTATGTTGTGTACCAATTATATTTATAGGATAAATAACATCCATTGATTACCATGCATTACATAGCAAGGGATTACTGACACAACGGAATAACAATATATTATATAAATTACATAATCCATAATTGTTTATGATATTTTAAGCGGAGATGGTAGTTTCTTCTGGACACCCTTCTCCCTCATGCTTAGCCCCTTTAGCTTTCAGATTTTAAAGCGCTCGGCCTATTAGTTTGGCGATTTTAAGACTTTTCATCCCTTTTCATTGTCAACATTAATACTTTTTGTGTCATTTTTTTCCCCGGAGAGTGATAGCGAGCCTGTTATTAGTGATAGCGAGCCTGTAATTAGTGATAGCGAGCCTGTAATTAGTGATAGCGAGCCTGTAATTAGTGATAGCGAGCCTGTAATTAGTGATAGCGAGCCTGTTATTAATTTCATTAATCGATTTTTGGAGTAGAGTTGGTTGTTGGATAGAACATAATAATTTAGTAGGAACCGGCCTGCGGCCGCATGATTTTTCTACCGAAAAATGTAAAAATATATCTTGAAGGGGGATCCTTTTTTTTGTTTTGTTTTTAAAGTTTGATGGAGTTCTAGGGAGAAAACTAGAAAATAATAAATAAATTAAAAAATCAACCAAATTATGAACCAGCCCCCCCTTTAATGCACAGTGAATAGTTTGACGTACACACATAAGTGTAAGGTGTTAGGTTTGTGGAGAGCAACCTACTGATACTTTACCTCTATGAAACCTAGTCAACATTAGTTGGTAGGATTCTTCCTGCATATCAATAATGGAGCAGACTATACTCGATTTAATTTCATCTGACGGTAAATTGAATCCCTTAGCAGCTAATTTATCGATATTTAATGGAAGAAATATGAAACCACCATGTCTCTGCATCATATTAAGACCAACTTTATAAAATTAACACCATATTTTACTACAAAATCTTCATTATAACTGAGAAATCTTGATGGGAACTTTGCAATTTACCGTCAGTTGAAAAAAACCCAGGGTATATTCAAATTGCTGTGCGACTGGGCAAATGGAACCAACAGTCAAAATGGTCCGAGCTGGATAAATTTGGCTGAGTGATCAAATTTGGCTGAGTGCTAGATTAAGTTGAATGGTCATTTGGGGCACCTCTGGCGGTATTCCAAAACCAGTGCTTGATTTTATAGCCAACCATATCCCCAACAATCAGTGGTGATGGGCTGGTCTATCAGAGTGAGAGTTGAGTGTTCTCTGCCATATCCATAGCTTACTCTGACTGTTCCTTTTACTTATATATTTTCTAGATCTCAAGTGGCGGCTTCTCTTCTGTGGATTGACTTCCCTACTGCCAACCTCGAGGTTGGCAGACTGAGAGCCAAAGCGTCACATTCTTCTTTTGCCCCTCAACTTTCCCTTCATAATTGCTGAGGAGCAAAGGGCCTTGGGTGGGGCTTTGGTGTCCCGGGCATTTCCGCACCCTCCTCAGCCCCTCGCCTGGGAGCGGGTTCGGTCACTCAGCCCCTCGCCTTGGAGCGGCTTCGGTCACTTGGGCTTTCTTAGTGGTAAGCAGGGAGGGTTATTGCCTTGGCCTTGCTCGGGACCTTGGGGCTGATCGATCAGACAGCCTGGGGAACAACAATCACAAGGCAGTGGAAGTACTGTATAGTAATAATTTAACCCTTTCAGTATCGGTGCCGTCCTTTAAACGGTATTCTGGCTACTATTAGACACATTTGGAAAGGGCCTCCAGCAATTAACAGGCTTCGGACTATCTCACCTATTCCTTTTTACTACCACAGATCCTCAAATTGCACAAAATCGTCTAAATATAGCTAGAATAAAATCAAGAAGACGTCGCCGGTACAGAAGGGGTTAACCAGATACCTTATGATTTGGCCAGAACCTCAAATAATTAGTGTTTCCAGAGTATTACAATGGAAAGAAAGCAGCAACAGTTCTACTACTCCTCACTACACTCGTTTTCATTTCATCTGACGGTAAATTGAATCCCTTAGCAACTGATATCTCGAGAAAAAATAAGAAACTGCTATGTCTCTGCTTCATGTTAGTGGCAAGTTTTCATACTTTATTCATATTTATTCACCAACCAGATTTCGCTACAAAACCTGCATAATAGCGGAGTAATCAAGATGAAGGCATAGCAATTTACCGTCAGCTGGAAATAAAACAGAGTATAAGATCGCTTGGTGAAGTTCGATGCTACCTTGCAAGTTTGTGTCTGGATACTCAAAGGTACCTTAACGTAAGAGCTGCACCATCCTTCGGGTAGGTTTTATTGAGCGAATGCGATGCCCCTTCCGGTAGATAGCCCATAAAAAATACCACAAAAAACGCCACAGACCTGGTGAAATGGAAGCAATATGTGATTAGGTGGCATGTTTCCCCTACAACACCTTTTTTTTTTTTTTTTTTTTTCCCTACACACCTCCTGCCTTCCCCCCAAATGTGCTCCTTCCCTCCCTTTCCACCCCCTCTTTCTCCCCTCAAGTTGCCCCTACTTATTTGGTGGTTACTTTTCTTCCTCCACTGACTACATATCCTGTCTCCCGTCTAAGTTACGTCTTTTGACTCTCCCCTACCCTCTTCCAGCCTCCCTCGTCTCGCTGGTATACACCTGAGAGTTCAGTCTGCCTCAGGCAAGTGAAGCCACACCTATGTAGCGTTCCCTCGTCCGCCTCTACCCTCACCTATTGTCACAATAATACAGTTCTTCACTGGTTTTTACTTTTTACACCTATTTTGTGGTTCTTCAACGTTAATATGTTAATTATACAAGTAAAATATGTGCATATGGAGCAGAAATAATTCTTTATATGGTAAATATACCATATTTTGTACGAATTGACCTTTAAAAGGGTCGCACTGGCAGCACTTTCAATAACCTATCTCTAGCATTTCCCGGGTTAAGATACGGCGTTGTGTTACTCCTGGTTCATAACAATGTCATAAGGTATAATACATAGAGAACACTCCTGGTTCATAACAATGTCATAAGGTATAATACATAGAGAACACTCCTGGTTCATAACAATGTCATAAGGTATAATACATAGAGAACACTCCTGGTTCATAACAATGTCATAAGGTATAATACATAGAGAACACTCCTGGTTCATAACAATGTCATAAGGTATAATACATAGAGAACACTCCTGGTTCATAACAATGTCATAAGGTATAATACATAGAGAACACTCCTGGTTCATAACAATGTCATAAGGTATAATACATAGAGAACACTCCTGGTTCATAACAATGTCATAAGGTATAATACATAGAGAACACTCCTGGTTCATAACAATGTCATAAGGTATAATACATAGAGAACACTCCTGGTTCATAACAATGTCATAAGGTATAATACATAGAGAACACTTCTTCTTCTAGTCTTAAGGGAGGATGGGTCGTTTTTCTGGTCCCCCTTCTTCCTCATGTTGTTTTGTCCCATTAGTCTTGCGATTTGAATTAAGATGTTTGACCCATTAGTTTGGTGATTTTATGACTTTACGCCCCATTTCCTTGTCAATATTAAGACCTTTCATGCCATTTAGGTGTTGATTTTTTCCTGGCGAGCGATAGCGAGCCTGTAAGAATAACCGGCCGGGACATTTATCTACCGAAAAATGTGCAAATAAATCTTGAATGGGGGTCAAGGGGGTGTTTTTTACAGCTTGATGGAGGTCTAAGGAGGAAACTAAACACTAATATAGAGATAAAGCAATAAGGTAATAAATATTTAGATGATTTTATGCAGCTTAGGAAGGATCTGTGGTGGTTAAAAGGGTTGATTGAGATAGTTCGAAGGCTTATATTTGCTAGAGATCCTTCCTAAACTGAATAATATCGTCTACTAGTTGCCAGAATATAATACAAATGACGTAGCCTAACCGGTACAGAAGGGGTTAATGGTTCTAGTATTTCGATGTTGGCATTTAGGAATCAACAAGAAGCAGAGGCAGGTAAGGTGCAGTTAGTAGTGCGAGAATTGACCACTTGCGAGTGTCAGGCTATAAGGAAGTTGGAGCTGTAGACATCGATAATTAACAGAATCATCACCTAAATTGCGACTGTAGTGCTTATACAAATAAATAAAACCCACTTCAACATAATGTTTATCCATTAGAAAGCTACATTAGTATTGCATTAGAAAGCTACATTAGTATTGCATTAGAAAGCTACATTAGTATTGCATTAGAAAGCTACATTAGTATTGCATTAGAAAGCTACATTAGTATTGCATTAGAAAGCTACATTAGTATTGCATTAGAAAGCTACATTAGTATTGCATTAGAAAGCTACATTAGTATTGCATTAGAAAGCTACATTAGTATTGCATTAGAAAGCTACATTAGTATTGCATTAGAAAGCTACATTAGTATTGCATTAGAAAGCTACATTAGTATTGCATTAGAAAGCTACATTAGTATTGCATTAGAAAGCTACATTAGTATTGCATTAGAAAGCTACATTAGTATTGCATTAGAAAGCTACATTAGTATTGCATTTCTGTTTAATATCGATGTTTACGGGTCCAACTTCCTTATAGAACGAAACTCGCAAGTGGTCAATAAATTATGATGAATCGGAGAACACAATCATTATGCTCCAGATTCACTACGATTGATTAACAAAAAACTCTCTCCATCAAAATGCTGAAATAAGTACGTTTTAAGTATTCTTCATGTGCAAGAATTTCGATGTAAAATTATTATTTGTGAGGTGAATTTACATCTACACTATTCCCTTGCAGAGCCTGATGTTGAGATACAGGAAGCTTCATCTACATTAACAAACACTTCAAAACCATCACTTTATCAGGTATAGTTAACGTAAAGTCAGGTAAAGTATAATCGGAACCTCTCCGGGTGGTCGGGGGCCGGGGGAGTGCTGGAGCGACCTGGGTGACCCTGGTCTCTGGGTCTTCTCCTGGGTGACCTGGATGTGTGTGAGTTTGTGCTTTTTATCTGTGTTTATTTGTTGTTTTATGTTGTTTTTGTGTTTTCCCTGTTCTTGCTCTGTCTTGAGTCGGCTACCCCCAAAATGGGGATTGGGCCTGAGCATATAGATAGATAGATAGATAGTTAACGTATGTTTTTCATTAATTATTTGAGTCCTTCCCTGCAGCAGTTTTGGGCCTAATTTACCTTCATTCCCTGCACATTTTCATGCATAAACAAGAGCCAGAACATAATACATGGATATGTTTTTTTTTTTTTTTCTATATTCCATCTACTCCCTCTTGGGCATAGGCTGAGAGCCTTTACACTACACCGCTGAACACGGTGAGGCCCGTGAGGTCTTGTTCCAGTCTAGGGAGTGAGACATGCGAAGCACCCCGGCTCGAAGCAATCCCATCTCTGAAGCTGCTTCGCCTCTGTGCTTCACCGTCTCATCCCCCACACTCGGACCCTCACTCTCAGAACGCCACCTATTGAGCAATTAACTCACTGGGCATTGACCCCCTGTAACATATTTTTAATATGGGAATATTCATACAATGCTATTTAATCAGGGAACAATTTTTTTGTTTTGGCATTTCGGTGTGCTGTGGTAATGCACTGAAACTAGGTACAGCACAAATTCCATCCCAATAATATCTTCCCATTGACATATTGGGATTCGAACCCGGGTCCATTATGTACAGCCCATCTACTCGAGCCGTTTTTGAGTTACAGAGGTTAGGGTTCACGATTTCTGGACTACTAATTTGGAACAGGGTATAGTATAGTTGCTATTATATTGACCAACTTTTAAATAAATATTCTAAAGGTTAAGGTCAAAGTAAAATAAAACTACAGTATTACTATACAGTAGTCTATTAGCTGTAAGTAGGTAATAAATCATGACCTATATCCTCTGTAACGCAAAAAGGGCTCGAGCAATTTGGCTGTAAATTGCCACATCTATTCCTTGACTGACTCTTCCCAAATGGTATAAATATTAAATTGATTACTATAGTCATTTTTGAGTTACAGAGGTTAGAGGTCATGATTTATCGCCTACTTACAGTGAATGCACTATAGTACTTCTTATACTGACTATTATATTCTCAGAGTCCGTGTGTCCAGACATTTTGACAGTTGAGAGTTTAACGTACCTTGTATTTGGCTCTCTATCACTCTTTCAACTTTGGAGGAGACACTTGGTACAGGCAGCTTTACCTTTTGTCTCCTTCATATACCTATTATTATGTTCTCTCCACTAACCAACTTTACTCCTAAACTCGATTAATGAAATTAACAAACACATGTGGCAGTCCGGGGATTCGAACTTAGGATACAGGAATAAAATAAAAAAAATCCATCTGAAAGGTCAATGTCATAGGTCAAGGTCAACTATAAGGTAAATGTTATGCCCTGTTTTTCTACAGGATTAACTTGGGTAATGTGAGTTCTAACTGACTGGGTATAGAAGGCTGCATGCACAAAACAAGGTATGAGGAATAGAGAACACAAAATAAACACACGGTAACCAGACACACGATCACGTTTATTGATGTACACACTTCTGTAGATTTCTTGATGATGATTAATATGAAGCATAAGAAGGTATGAATACTCGTACAAGACAAATGATAGAATTGAACAACACTAGCATTAAGTGGATCTGGATGGAGCCTAGTCTCCCACTTCCAACGTTCAGGTATTAATCTTCTGATCACTGGCTTTATTCACAAGTTTATATACTGGAGACCATAAATGTTACTTATAGATTCATATTCACTATTAGATTTATCACTGGTAGCTCTGGTGCACAAGTAGTAGTTCACAGACTAGATTAGACACGCGTATTTTAGAGCACAGGAATTCTAGTAACCTCAGGGGGGTACTGATCTAAGTTTTATATTCTTGTATCAGAAACACATAGAACGCAAATCAGTGGGCGAACATCAGATATCACTAGGGTTTCACTGCTATGTAATAATATCTGGATATATGAGTAATTACGAGAGTTAATATCGCTTGTTAATTAATAAACACTGATACGCTTAGCACTTCCTAATGGAATGGTTATATATGAATTATACTGGGGCAAAGATATAGCCACTTCATAGAAATATTAATAAGTGAGTCTCTAAATAGCACTGTAACACTGTAGCACTGATAGAGTGAATCTTGGGTAGTATTTGATTGGTCTGGTCCTGGTTATCTTGCGTCCGTGATGTTGGGGGCTAACGACTGGTTCCGCGGCCGTCCAGATGGTCCATATGTAGAAAGTTCTCAAGACGGATCTCTTGGCGATCGTTGCTGGTTACACTCTTATATACCCTCTGGTTTCTAGACCTGAATCACAGATATGAGGATCTTCCTGTCAATCTGGATCGGAATTAACGCCAAGCGCATCTCACGTCGATCGCTCAGCTTCCCGGTCGGTATGAAGGTTATAAGGTGCACGTAGATTCCTTTTACGTGGACAGATCCTTCTATCTAAATCTGCCACAGAGTCTGCCGGCTCTGGAACTCAATTCTCAGTAACAAACAATGATAGAGCTAGAGGTCAACTCAAAGGACCAACCACTGGTTGGTGTCTATCTTTCAACTGATTTTACTGGGGGCTGGAGCTTGGTTTATAGGTTCGGTTTTGGACCCTGTAGGCAATAGGGATCTCGAGTTTTGATGGACTTATTTGAGCTCTCAATTGATACGGGAACTAGGTAAGGTGGTGATTACTGTTGTGGCACATGGCTGTATGGAGCCTTCATAATGTGATATAACTGAGCCTTAGTAAGAGGTACTATTTTGGCTATACTGGAAGTATTTAGGGGAGAGAGACTGGATCTACTTTGCGAGGAGGTTTGGGACATCTTTGATAGGAGCGTCTCTCTTAGATGGCTCAGTCTTCATTCTATGGTATAGCTGAGGTGCTAATTTGGTTATCGGAGTATGCAAGAAAGGTTAATGGGTTATTGTGGGTTAATAGAGGTTAGTAAGGGTGTTAGTCATACATGGTTAGTTCATTGATAGGAAGAATTCCTGTGCTACCTGGCAATGACCCGGAAGTCAAAACAGGGGTCAGGTATACCACCGCAGGGGTAGGGGTCTCCCTCCTCGGGTGAGTGAAAGGGGTAGGTGCGCGTCCTCTCTCTGCGATGGTCATCTGGGCGGCTGTGGCTGGGGGCTTGCCATATTACAAGTGTTTGTAATAACCCTATGTTTATGAGACAGATGTGGGTGTTTGTAATACCAAAACCGAAGGTGCCTTGATCAGCTAGTTTAATTGGTTGGGTTGTTAATTGCATGGTTTGTTGGATGTGGTGGAGACTGGGTTGCTAACTCTGCCACATTTATCTGGAAGTATGGCAAAAGAAGTTAGTCACTGGCGAGGCGACTAGCCTCTCTCTGACGATCATTTGGTACAGGGTTGTGAACGGGTTGTGAGGGAATAGATGGCATGCAAAGGGTTAGTAAAGTTCTAATGGTGTTCCTTCCTACTGGGGGAAGGTAGGCTGGATAGGAGTATATAATACAAAAGGTTTGAGAATGTTAGTAACGGAAAAGTTAAGGATATTCAGGGGGTATGGTGGAGAGGCTAGGTTAGGAGAGTTGAGGAGCGTGGGGGGTTAACGAGAGGGAGAGGGTTAAGGGGGGCTACGTGGAAGTTTGACCCTAAGGTCTCTGGCTGTAGGGGTGGCATTAGGCTCCAGTTGGTATCTTAGACTGGGGGTTACCGACAGGGAAGGTAGGGTAATCAATCGCTACCGGGGGATGAGCAATAGGTGGTGGTATATGAGTCTGGAAATTATAGAATCATGTGGACTGTGGGGAAGATGAGGTTAGCTGTAGGTGTGTGCTTGACTGTGGATAAAAGTAGAGAAAAACATAGTGTACTATTACTCGTCAATACGAGGGGTTATGGACACTATTAGTCGACACGATTTCTTGCTGATCTAGTTGTCCCTGGGAACTGCGTTTTCTATGAAATATATACCAAAGAAAGCGGCAGTTCGTAGGGGTAGCTTCGTTATTGTTTCGTGGTAGATATGCGTCGAGACAATGGTAAAAGAGGGTTATATATACAATCTCTGGTTGGGGTAAGAATTAGAGTTACTGCATGGTTGCTAACATCTTCAGTCATTATCTCTGTCTAGGCCTTACAGGAATAATGGTTATATATACAATGGTGTACCCGTGGGTATCATAGTTTCTTATCAATTAGACATGGGGGTTAACATATTACTTCTCGGATGGAAGAACATACATAGATTTATGGGGGCGCAGAAACTTAGTCTGGCAAGACAAGGTATTTTAGGGGGTTAACATATTACTTCTCGGATGGAAGAACATACATAGATTTATGGGGGTGGTTGGTCTTCAGAAACTTAGTCTGGCAAGACAGGGGTTAACATATTACTTCTCAGATGGAAGAACATACATAGATTTATGGGGGCGGTTGGTCTTCAGAAACTTAGTCTGGCAAGACAAGGTATTTTAGGGTATGTTGATATTGATATTTTAACTTAGGGACAGGGCATGGGTGTATTAAATTAAGGTGTATTCATGTTCATCATCATGTAGGTAGAGTCTGGCGGGTAAGAGGTGTAGGACACGAGGGGTAGTGGATACGCGAGGTGGGGGAAGGGTCAGTGGTTAGAAGCGATAGGCAGGTGTGGTTTGGAGCTGCTTAGCCCTGCGGGCTTCAGCCTGTCTGAACTGGTTGGCTTGGTCACCTGGTCCTTTCGTTCTGTGGGCCTTTCCTTCGGGTGTTTCTGTTCCCGTTTCTTTGTTGTTCTCGCTCGTGGTTTCCGTGGTGGGCTTCTCGTTCTGGGGCATTTTAGTCAATATACTATTTTCTTTACTATTCATGCAAACTTCATCAAAATATGCTGAGATAGCTAAAATTTACACGAACACTAAATTTGCACATTTCAGACAAATATCAAGATCAAATTTCAAGGTCAACTATTTTACTATTGTCTCCAAAACTAACAGATTAATTTTAATCAAATTACGCAAGCATAATTGATTTTTAAGGACAATCACCACACAAGCATAAAATGTAATCCTTCATAAAAGTCAAGGTCAAAAGTCAACAGCTTAAAATTTGTGAAATCGATAGAAAATGCAGGATATAGATTAATATAACGTGGATATAAGAAATAAGTAACACCCAGTTCTTAACATTAATCATCAATTACAAACCACAAAGTACTTGAATAAACTAATGAAAGCATATGGTCCTCCCGGGATTCGAACTCCGGACACCACACCCAGAGCATAATTAAAACTCAGATAATTAAAAATACTTGGGAGTTATCGTCAACTGTGATTTGAATCCTAGAGATCCATGCATTAGTGCTCGAAATAAGGCAAATAAGAGTTTTCGGATTTATATATACAAGTGTGAGTAATAGAACAGCATACGTACAAAGGAGTACAAAGGAAATCAAGCAACAACAGGTCTAGTGACCCTTCTAGGCTGCTTGTCCTCCAAAACACTGAGGATCAAGTGTCCAAACAGTGGTTTAGAGTGGATGAGGGAACATTGGAAAGGGAACTACTGCCCTGGAACTAATGTCCGTGGCAGGATTAGGAAGTTAGTAGGGGACAGATGGGTTAGTAACTGAGGGGGGGATAAAATAAAGTTATTCATTTACAAACGCAGTCCGTCGCGGGTTTGATGCAAGATATTTGTCTAAGCGGAGTTTAAATGAATCAACGGTGCTGCAGTCTATAACGTCTCGGGGAAGCCCATTCCACAAGTTGACAACTCGATTGAAGAAGAAATTCTTAGATTCGTGTGAGTTAAAAGATTTACCAATAATTTTGCAACCGTTTCCCCGCGTGTAATTAGATTGGTCGATAGTGAAATACTTACTACAGTTCATATTGTCAATGCCTTTAATGATTTTGAACACTTGAATTAAGTCACCTCTTAACCCTTAATTGGCGGCGCGCAACTTATGTCGTGTGAAATAAATTTGGACTAAGTGGCGGTTCACAACTTATGTCGTGTGCCATTTTCAGAACGTAATGTTGCAGAGAGAGAGAGCTGAGCGGTGTGAGGAGCGTAGTAAGGCTATGACCGCCGCCCACCACCGCGGTGAGCCAACTGAAGTGAAAACCACCCTTCCATCACCCCTCACACTCGCTACACAGGGAATTATGTAGGGAAAGTACCTAATTACATGGTTTTTGCACTTGTGTCGCGCGATCGTTGCAAGAAAACCAGTGGTCGTACAAGGATGGTTGGGGTGTCATTGGAAAGCTCTGTTTATGCCCTTTCAGGAATAGATACTTGTTTTACGCTCTGGGTCTTATTTAGGCATGAAAATGATCACGTAAACAACACTATTTAGGGTAAATACACCCCGCTGGGCGATACGGTCAAATAGATCACCTAGCCCGCTAAATAAGGGTTAATCTGCGCTGGGTTAAAGGAAATAGATTTAATTCTCTAAGACGCTCTTCGTATGGTTTGTTCTTTAGGCTAGGTATCATTTTGGTAACTCTACGTTGAACTCGTTCTAGCTTGTTTATATCTTTTTGGTAATAAGGGCACCAGGATTGAACGCAGTATTCCAGAAGAGGGCGGACTAAGGAATTGTAAAGGGTTAGGATAACTTCTTTGGATTTATGCTCAAATGACCTGCCTATAAAGCCAATTATTTTGTTTGCCTTCTCAACAACTTCTGAACATTGTTGACTCGGTTTTAGGTTACTCGATATTGTTACTCCCAGATCGGTTTCTCTGTTTACATTCTTAAGCTGAGTGCCATTCATCGAATAGTTTGCTTTCTCATTTAGGTATCCGATAAGTAGTACTTTACATTTATCCGCATTGAAACTCATTTGCCAAATTTGGGCCCAACATGACAATTTATCTAGATTGTGTTGCATATCGTCAACTTGTTCTTTTGAGAGTACGCTATTTGCAATTTTTGTATCGTCGGCAAATTTTGAGATTGTACAGGTGAGACCCTCATCTATGTCATTGATGTAAATTAGAAAGATAATTGGTCCTAGTACCCATCCCTGGGGTACCCCTCTACTTACATTGGTCCATTTAGATGCCTTACCGTTTATGACTACTCTTTGCTTTCTGTCGCCGAGCCAATTTTCTATCCATTTCAACACACCGTCTTGTATTCCATGCGCTTTTAGTTTTAGCAGTAAACGTTTGTGGGGAACTTTGTCAAAGGCCTTTTCAAAATCAAGGTTTATAATATCTACAGCTTTACTCTCATCGTAGAGGTCGAGGATATCGTGGAAGAAGTCTAAGAGGTTTGTTAAACAGGAACGTTTTTTACGAAAGCCGTGTTGAGTATCTTTAAGGAAGTTATTTGCCTCTAAATGATTTACGAGTCTGTCTCTTATGACCGTTTCTAGCATTTTACATACAATTGAGGTTAAGCTAATTGGACGATAGTTACTGGGTAGGGATTTGCTGCCTTTTTTTAATATCGGTGTTACGTTGGCTAGCTTCCACTGATCAGGCATAGTCCCAGACTGCAAGGATTCATTGAATAGCAATGTCAGTGGTTTGGAGAGCTCATCCTTAGCTTCCTTTAGAACTCTAGGCGAGATTGTATCATGTCCAGGCATTTTATTTACCTTGAGTTTATCTAAACAATTCAATACTTCTCTCTCTGTAACGGTGATATTGCTTAGAACATCTGAATTATCAATCTGAATCGGCGATGGTGTAGGGGTATCACTGAGGTCTTCGGTTGTAAAAACTGATGCAAAGAAGGTATTGAGGGCATTACTCATTTATACTTCGTCTTTGGTGTATTCTCCATTTTCATCGACTAACGGTCCAACAGTTGAAGTAACTACTTATTTCTTTCTGATATAACTATAGAATTCTTTCAGGTTTGTTTTACTTTGATTCGCAACATGTAACTCCAGGGTCCTTTTACTTTGCTTAATTAACTTTTTGGCTTTGCGTCCTAGCTCTACAAATTTCACCCGTTCTTCGTCATTTTGTGAGGATTTTAATCTATCATTAGCAAAAATTTTAGCAAGCAAACAGTCTCAAATATCTTTATTCCACCATTTGGGCTTATCATTATGGCCTGGACGCCGTATTTTCGATGGCATGCAGTCTTGCACTGCCTTAAGGTAAGTGATTGTGAAACACTCCCAAGATGTATTTATGTCGTTATTGTTAGTCAGAAAGCTCCAGTCAGTTTCTTTAAGCTTTGATTTAAGTTTATGAAAATTTGCTTTCTTGAAAATAGGGACTTTCTCAATGCTGCTATTTGATTTGTTACTAGTAAACTTTAAAGTGAAAGTTATCGTACGATGGTCGCTGTTACTGAATTCATCACCAACATTCAAATTCTCTATTAATTCTTCTTTTGTTGCGAGTACAAGGTCAAGCACATTATTACCACGGGTCGGAGATTGTACAAATTGAAAAATTAAACTCTCTTGCAAGTTAGCATAGAGGTCGTGTCCAGAGTGTGAAGTAAGAATATCGCTCCATTTAGTCACGGGTAAGTTGAAATCGCCAAGAACTATGGTATCTTGTATGTTTGTTATTTCTGCAATTTGTTCATAAATTTCACTGTCAGTTTGCACTGATTGAGCTGGGGGTCTGTATAATAAAGCTAGTGTTATTTTAGTTCCTCGTTTATTATTTAATAGTACGTAAGATATGTCTATATTCACAATTTGAGGTTTTGACATTAAGACGGGATTAAGACTTTCCTTTATAAAAAACAGAACTCCTCCTCCATTTCTATTGATCCGACTTTTCTCAAACATTGTATAACCAGGAAGCGTATATTCAGCTAAAAAGTCTCTGTCTTCCGTATTTAACCAAGATTCTGTAATGCCGATTATATCATAATGTTCTGTAAACATGATTTCCTCTAGATCTTAAAATTTATTGCGTATGCTACGAGCATTTACATAAAACACCTTAAGAGTATTAGATTGGATGTTACTGATTGTGCATTGTCTGAATTTTCAGTTCGTATTTGACTTACACTACCCCCGGATACCCCCGGTTGACCCCGTTTTTTGAACGGTAATCCTTGACTGCATCGTTCAGCAGACGACCAAGACGTGCAGCTCCTACTTCATTGAGATGTACACCATCTCCTGAAAACAAAGATTTATCATAGTAAAAATGATCCCACGTGTCAACAAAGCCGATGTCCTCCTCCCTGCAGAGTTTGGCTAGTCGGCGATTTGTACTGGTAGCTATGTTGTAGAATCGGTTTTCTACATCAATCCGGGGAACAATTCCTGAAAATAAGATTCTATTTGATTTTTCCTTGAAGGACCTGATCAGCCGCTGGTACTTGCAAAGTAGTTCCTCTGACCGCGTCCGTTGGACATCGTTAGATCCAACGTGGATGACGTCCGTAGTGCTTGCGGGGGCGAGCCTGGAAACCTCTTCCACAGCCGCAACAATGTCGTCCACGCCGCCACCTGGGATACAGAATCGCTTTCTGGTCCTGGGTGCCCTGGCACAGAACTCGGTTAATTGGCCACGGACCATGGAGTCGCCCACAAGCCGAACTTCTTCAGTTTCCTCTTCCTTGTCAATAGCAAGAATTTTGAAGCGGTTTTGGCATGGTGTCGGGATGACCTTCCTGGTACTGGTACTGGGATGCACACTGTTTCTCACTAACTGAAAGTTGTCCTGGGGGGGAGTGAGAGTAGAGTCATTATTATTTTCTGCAACATCTAAGGTAGCTGCTGGTGTGGGTACCGGTACCGGTACTGTATGCACTGGAATGGCGGTTGACATTGTAGTGGTTTCTTGGGCCGAGGGCACTCCTACGTTGAGTGTGGCAAATTCTTGAAGGGATTCAAGCAGTCAGGGCATCGATCTAGCGATGAGCTGCATTCAATTCATCCGCAATCTTCTCTCGGAGCTGGCAAAATCTACAAATTTGGACATCAGTATCAACAAACATGGTAGGGCCAAATTTACCGGAACAACTCGTGCAGGTTCGTTGCGGCGCCATGACAGTAGTCAGGGCATCGATCTTGCGATGAGCTGCATTCAATTCATCCGCAATCTTCTCTCGGAGCTGGCAAAATCTACAAATTTGGACATCAGTATCAACAAACATGGTAGGGCCAAATTTACCGGAACAACTCGTGTAGGTTCGTTGCGGCGCCATGACGATATAATCACAATATGCCTGAAAATCACACAAATTTATGTTAGCAAAATGGTACAATTAAAGCCTGAAAATCACCAAAAAATTATGTTAGCAATGTGATACAATTAATTCCTGAAAATCACACAAAATGTTATTAGCAATATGATAAAATTAATATGCCTGTAAATCACAAAAAATATGTTAGCAATAGAACACAATTTATGCCTGAAAATAAAACAAAAATTGATGTTAGCAGTATGACACAGTTAAAGCCTAAAAATCACAAAATTTAATGGACTAGAAATTTGTTACAAAATTACGGGAAAAAAACAAAAAGTGGGAGAGGGTTAATGTAGCCTAGTGAGAAAACTGGAAAACAGTATAGAGTACAGTAACAACAAGTATGTGTTAGCAATATGGTACAATTAATGCCTGTAAATCACAAAAAGAATATGTTAATCACAAAAAGAATATTATGCCTGTAAATCACAAAAAATATGTTAGCAATAGAACACAATTTATGCCTGAAAATAAAAACAAAATTGATGTTAGCAGTATGACACAGTTAACCCGTGGAGCCACGGCTAGTTTTGTAATGTTTGTTCACAAGAACCCGGCCGGTTTTCAATTTTTGTTTTATTCCAGAAACAATAGCGAATGGGTTACGAATGAAGGAAAAACCACGAAAAACCGCTCAAAAAGCTTAAAGAATGGTCCTACAGAGCCCCCGAAAACGTATTTTACAAGAGTAAAAAATTGAAGGCAATTACCCCAAAAAAACAGGTTATTGCGCGCTCACACGCACGCACGTGGACTTTGAGAGTTTTCAACCATCGGCACGGTTGCGTGGGATACGTACCCAGTTTCCATACAAATCTGAGCCCTCTTGAGTGGCTACACCTGAGGTTACGGTCGGCGCAATTAGGGTGACGCATCAGACGCGTCGCTGGGGCTGTGCGTTACATACATCGCCGACGCGTCAGACGCGGCGCTGGGGCTGTACGGGTTAAAGCCTGAACATTGCAAATGGACTAGTAATTTGTTAAAAAATTTACTGGAAAAAAAAGTGGGAGAAGGTTAATTTAGCCTAGTGAGAAAACTGGAAAGCAGTATACAGTACAGTAACAAACAATATTGGTTAGCAATATGGTACAATTAATGCCTGTAAATCACAAAAAGAATATGTTAGCAATAGAACACAATTTTATGCCTGAAAATAAAAATAAAATTATGTTAGCAGTATGACACAGTTAGGCTAAAGCCTGTATATTAGTTTATACAGTGGTCGACACAATAATAATAATAATGGAGATAGTAATATCCCTGGCAATAGTGTGAGAGGCCTATTAATATGGTGACAAGTATCTGAAATGCGATTAATAAATAGGCTATCAAAAAGTATTACAGTAACTAAATTATTCTAACCCAATATTAAAACTATCTTGACAAATGTTAGTGTGTGTGATTTATATAGATAACCAAGATAAAAAGTTCAACCAAGTACAGTATTGGCTAGACTTTGATATATAAAATACAAGAAGAGGGTTTGTTTATGCGTACACAGGTGGCGCTGGTATCGGCGGCGTCTCTACTAACTTGACAAATAGAATTTTGAAAAACAAACGTTTATCAGTCAAAACTACAGTACAATATCATGCAAGATAACTACTGGGTGGTTTGCTAAGCACTTAACTACAGTGAGGGCTAAAATATCTACAATAAGTGCTAGAACTTTATAATATGAAACAAGCAAGTAGTTTGTTTACTTTAGAGCGTCGGTCGTCACTAACCGGTACAAATGTAAACAAATGCAGTCTCGATAAACAAACGTTTATCAGTCAAAAACACGGCAAAAATACATGCAAAGCAACTACAGGGCAGTTAAGCTAGAGCCTAGCTACAGCTCATGCAAACAAATAAGGGGATGAGTAATGGAGTACTCAAGTTATGGTCAAATTTCGAGCAGCGAGAGCGAAGTGCTGTTGGCGGTTGGCGCGTCGGGCTCGAGTGTGAATCACGTGTGAAGTACGTAATCACATATGGATTATGCTGTCCCTATTACAAAATGGACATAGATACCTTGGCGACAGAAAGGGTTAATACTAAGGCACGACATAGTCAACGTTTTTTTATTTTTTTATTATGTTGTAGGGAAGAATGCTGGGAAGAGCAAGGTTATGGTCTTCGAAAGGGGTGAAGCCACAGAGTGTGAGGTGAAGTTGAACGGTCAGGCTATGGAGATTGTCAGCTCATTTATGTATCTGGGCAGTGTGTTGAGTAAAGATGGGACAGAAGTGCGGGAGAGGGTGCAACAGGGGAAGAGGGTTGTAGGAACGCTGAAAGCAGTAACAAGAAATAGGGTGGTCAGTATGGAAGTGAAGAAGTCCTTGCATGACAGTGTGGTAATCCTGACACCGACTTACGGAAGCGAAGCATGGACGTTGGTGGAAAGACTCAGACCAAGAGTGAGAGGGGTAGAAATGAGTTACTTGAGAAGTGCATGCAGAGTTACATGGAGGGATAGACAGAGGAATGAGGAAGTAAGAAGGAGGTGTGGTGTGGAGATAGATTTGCCGGAAAGTGTGAAAAGGAACACCTTGAGATGGTTCGGCCATATGGAACGTATAGGAAGCGAGAGAATGACTAAGAGGGTGTACGAAAGCGAGGTGGAAGGACAGAGAGGGAGATCTAGACCAAAAGAGAGGTGGAAGGATGAAGTGAAGAAGTATATGGATGAAGGCGGTTCTGGTTGGGAGGAGGGGCTTCGACTGACTTGGGACAGAGGTGCATGGGGGCGTTTCATTCGTGTCCACCCCTACGGGATGGCAATACTGTACATAGATAAATAGCAAGTTTAATTTTTTTTTTTTTTTTTTTTGTATACTTTAAAATTCAAACTGTTATATGTTTCTTGTACTGTCATCTCTTTCTTCTTGTGTCTCTTGGTGAACCTCCCTACCCTTTGTGGGAGTAAGGGTTGGCTACTGACTGACTGTAAAGGTTATTACTAAGCAGGACAGAGGAGGGATACATTGGTGGGAATGCACCTTTGTGGAGTAAATGTGTGTTATATGTATCATATGTGTGTTGTTGTTGTTGTTGTTCCCCAGGCTGTCTGGCCGAAGAGCCCCAAGGTCTCGAGCAAGGCCAAGGCCATAAACGAGCGCCCCCACAAAATCATCCCTGCTTACCACTAACAAAGCCCGGGTGACCGAAGCCACTCCAAGGCAGGGAGCTGAGGAAGGTGCGGAAACGCCCGGGAAACCAAAGCCCCACCCAAGGCCCTGTGCCTCTCAGCAATTATGAAGGGAAAGTTGAGGGGTAAGGGAAAAAAATTTGACGCTTTGGCTCCCAATCTGCCAACTTCTAGGTTGGCAGTAGGGAGGTCAATCCACGGAAAAGACGCCGCCACTTGAGATCTAGAAGATATATAAGTAAAAGGAACAGTCAGAGTAAGCTATGGGTATGGCAGAGATCGGTCAGTTCTCACTGGGATAGACCAGCCCATCACCACATGACTGGAACCCAATCCTCTCAGCATCAGCTAGGAAAGGCCCTAGAAAGCCGCCTTTGGCGGGGGTTAGTTCCCCTATTTCAACTCCTTTCGGGGTTGGGCACCCGCCCTCATAAGTGTTGATGCCTTGTATGTATGTTTTACTCACAGGATATTTTCAACTCTATGCTTGCAATTGTATAAATGACATCAAATAAACCAATTACAGTATTGTTATTTTATTAAACGTTATTTCCACATAGCGATTTTGATTAGTTTATTTGCGTTTATCTTGTGTCGTCCCAGTTTTGGTTTGTTTATTTTGCAAGTTTTACATTATAATTATTATTATTTTTACCATTATAAGGTTGAAATGTAAACAATGTATGAAGACTGGAATTAGTGCTGATATCCACTTGGATATATTATATATACATTGAACCTTACTATCTGTGCTGCAGGTTGTGATCATCCTAGTGGGTTCCCTGTACTACGTAGGGGCGGGAATGGTTACAGCTTGGCCTAACTCTTTCGCCTTGGACTTAGCCACGGACAACACCACTTTGTTCAAGACTCAGCTCGACCCAGTGGAGTCGCAGTTGGATTTGATATGTAAGTTTATTATACTTAAACGTTTGTATCATTGAAGTCAGTATTGGGACAGTGAAATAATTGCATGAGGGTGTATTCGTGACAAAAATAATTGTGTTTACACTTTTCAAGGTATATCGACAGGGCACGTTTACCCTGAAACTTTGGTGGCCCTTGGCAACGGGAACCGAGCTGCCTATTCACATTAATATTATTAGTCCTACTAAACGCTCTCCCTTTAATAAACCTGAGCGATTTCCTTGATACCTAGTTATAGCACTTTTATTCACTGGTGGCAGTTGTGCCTCATACAGGAAAGCAACAGGAAAGCAAAAGGAACAACAGTGAGTACAAATCTGGAGAAATCTTTCAGGACGTCCAGAGCGTCCTGACCTTACGCCAAGACCAAGAACCAGCGACAGATGACATCCGTCAGTAAAAATAGTGACATGCCATTACCAGTGGGTGGATGGGAATATTACCCTTACCACAAACATGAAAATGTACATACCACACAACATAACATACACATTGACAATACTCCATACATTCTACATTATTTTTCTACTTAACAACATAGACAACAGCGAACACAATGGCTGTAAACACATTCACATATCAAACTCACTTCTACCAGACATATTCATATACAGAAACACATAAACGTATCTCCTGGGTAACGTAGGCACTACATTGGGGCTAAGTAATATATTTTATTTTAATAATAGGCCTAAGTTTCGTGGCCTTTTGTTGCTCCTCTTCATGTGTGATGACACATGAACTTTGCTCAACCCTGGCCCTCGCGCTCCCAAGTACCCGTGCCGGGTTTGCCGGCGTGCGGTATGTGGTGGCAGCGGACCATCCAGTGCGACCGCTGCTGTGAGGCCTCCACACATGGGCGAAGGTATCACGTTAGCTGTGTTGGAGGCTTCATAACTATTCGACGGAATAGTTGACCAAAGTCTCTCGTGGATCTACTGGGACTGTAGGGCCCCAAATTACAGTTCCTCTCTCTCCTTACCCTTACATCCTTATCCCACATCCAACAGATTCTCTCTCCTTGATCCTACCCCTCCTTCAATATCCTTGCATCATCACCACACCAATTCAACCCCAGATTGGAACCATAGACCAACAGCTAGGGGAGACCCTGACAATTCCTCCCCTTCCCACGACAGACCAAATGACTACTCCTGCACGCCATTCCACACCATACCAACCAAATCATAAACCTAAATCACTGTCCATAACCCTATTATCCTTACCTAATTCCTCAACCATCCTTAGTCCTTCAGCTACCGCCAACACCACTCAAAGCTCTTTAGCTAAAAAGAGCCATCCACCCTTAGAACCCTCATAATTAACTTCAGAAGTATTTTAGACAAATGAGCCACCTTTCCCCACACCCTTATGACTTATGACCCAGACATTGTTATAGCGACAGAGACATGGTTCAATACCGACGTTAGAGACAGTGAAATCTTCCCGACAGACAGTCCCTATAGCATGACATTACACAAAAAAGACAGAGACTGGAGACCACAGCGGAGGCATGATAGCGACGAAGCCAGAACTAAGTTGTAACCCCAGCCAATCAACTAAACGCGGACGCCAAAATGTTATGAGTAAAGACGCAGATACAGGGCTGCAGGTCATTTTAGATAGGACCTTTTTACCAGTCCCCTAGCTCTAGCGTAGAATACCTGCAGCGCCTTGACGATTCCTTATCTAGAATAGACCCCTCCAAAAATATATGGTTGGCTGGAGACTTTAACCTCCCAGACATTGATTGGACTAGCAATACGACGCTCAATAACCCCACCTATGAAAGCGATATAATGCTACCATATACCGACAAAAGATCCCTACACGAAAACTTACCATGCAGAAACAATTACCCAGAAACATATCTATACAACAGGGCAGACATGGGTGCCATTTCCCAGAGCTGAATACAGACACACCTTCCTTGATAACGACCCTATAGCCAATTCTGTTGAAACAAATTGGTCCAGACTCCGCGACTGTATTCAAGACACAATGGACAAGCACATCGACAAGAAAACTGTAACATTTAACCAGTCACCCAAATGGTTCAATAGACATCTGCACAGACTACACAGACACAAGGTAACCACATACAAAGCAGCCAAACATTTCAACGACACAGAACACTGAGAATACTACAAGAATACAAAGAAAATTCTACAAAGAGAAATGAAACAAGTGGAAACTAATTACACTTCCAGGGCGGATGCCCAACCCCGAAAGGAGTTGAAATAGGGGAGCTATCACCCCGCCAATGGCGGCTTTCTAGGGCCTTTCCTAGCAATTGCTGAGAGGATTGGGTTCTAGTCATGTGGTGATAGGCTGGTCTATCAGAGTGAAAGCCGAGCATTCTTTGCCATTCCCATAGCTTACTCTGACTGTTATTTTAATTATATATTTTCTAGATCTCAAGTGACGGCGTCTCTTCTGTGGATTGACCTCCCTACTGCCAACCTAGAGGTTGGCGGACTGGGAGCCAAAGCGTCACATTTTTCCTTTGCCCCTCAACTTCCCTTCAAAATTGCTGAGGGGCACAGGGCCTTGGGTGGGGCTTTGGATTCCCGGATGTTTCCGCACCCTCCTCAGCTCCTCGCCTCGGAGTGGGTTCGGTCACCTGTGCTTTATTAGTGGTAAGCTTGAAGGGTTCTTCTGTGGGGGCGCTCGGTTATGGCCTTGGCATTGTTCGGGACCTTGGGGCTGCTCGGTCAGACAGCCTGGAGAGCAGCAAAAACAAACTGCCACTTTTCTCACAGACAACAAACAAAACCACAAAAAGTTAAATAGTGTCTTCAAAGCACGTAAACAAGACTTTATAATGATTCTCAGGTCACATACCCACAGGATAAAGCACATGCACTTAATTTCCCGTTCCAGTTAATTTTTACACAAGAACAATCAGACCTGCGGAACAGTCACCATCACCACACCCGCCACCGGCTATACACACCCGTGGAATCGAGAACTCTTATCTGAGGTACACGTTGACAAAGCGACTGGACCAGAAAAAATACCCTGCAGGATACTTGGCAAATGCTGGCATTCTTGCCCCTATCCTGCAGTTTATATTTTCAGACTCTTATTAGTAGCGGAGAACTTTCGCACGACTTGCTATTGTCGAACGTGACCCCAATATTTAAATCTGGAGACAGAACCCTCAAAGTTAAGTATATGCCAAGTGGCAGATGACCTTCAAACCGGACAAATGCCACCACATAATGTTTTACCCACTCCAAAAAACCTGTCCCCTTTGCCTATGAATTCCATAATACCAACCTTGATACTGTCCATGCACATACATATTTGAGTCCACCTCTCAGCAGAGATAAGGTGGATGGAGCACACCACATGTGTGGAGCATCACGGCAAAAGCCAAAACAAAAACTGGGGTTCTTATGCAGGAACATAAGGAGGTGCAATACAGACATACAAATCTTTAGCTTATAAAACATTAGTCTGACCCACATTGAATAATGCGACATCGTCTGGGATCCACACACTCACAACATTACATACATACAAGTTTAACACCTTACGAGCGGCCTATGCGGTTTATTTATATGTACCGCCCAGCGGGGTGTTTTTAGCCAAAATAGGGCTGTTTACGTGATCATTTTCATGCCTAAATAAGACCCAGAACGTAAAACAAGTATCTATCCCTGAAAGGGCATAAACAGAGCTTTCGAATGACACCTTAACCATCCTTTTATGATGGCTAGTTTTCTTGCAATAACCGTGCAACGCGAGTGCAAAAAGCATGTAATTAGGCACTTTCCCCATACAATTCCGTATATAGCGAGTGAGAGAGGGAGGGAGGAGGTGGGATTCGTGTCAGTAGGTTCACCGCGGTGGTCTGGAACAGTCATACGCTCGCTACTCTCCTGCCACCACTTGTCTCTCTCTCTCAGCAACATTACGTGCTGAAATTGCCACACGACCTATGTCGAGCGCCGCCACATAGTCCAGCTTTATTTAACTCGACTTATGTTGCTCGCCGCTAATTAAGGGTTAAAGACCGTTTTGTCCACAGAGAATGTGGTTACAGACTCTCATCCTAAATGGCAGCTTTCCAGGTGGCCCTGTAAAGGGCTACCTCTGTTGTCAAGGTCTTTATTTTGAGATCGGACCGGAGAACTTGAGCCCACGTCATTCTAGGTCCCCCCCCCCCCCCCCTACGCGCAGCTCCCCCCACGTTCACAGTCCGGTATTTCTTCACCCAGTTCTGATCATCCATTCTCTCCTCATGTCGTAACCCACATTAATACAGTATATTAGAAGTCATAAGAAATATAGCGACAAGATGGATCAGATGTGATTACAGACAGACTGCATCGGTCACTTTGCTTAAAAAATATATTAAAGTAAACACACTTACAACAAGAAGACAAATACACTGACAAAAAATACTATACAAAATTTAAATCTAGTAGATGTAGACAAAGACACATACTTACACCCTACAAATATACGATCCACAAGAGGCAGCCACAACCGAGAATACCACACATACCAGGCAAGCACCGACATATTTGGGTACTTATTTATTCCCCGCAGCATCCAAGAGTGGAATCACCTTCCATCTCATATAGTTAAGAGTCCCACTCTTGATAATTTAAAATCTAGGATGACCAAAACAAAAATCCAAATCCTCATCCTTCCCATTAGTCCCAGAACTTCCCGCATGACCCCCACATATCATGCTGCTCGTGTGCCGCCCTCTGTGGGCCCCCAAGATAAAGCTAAAGCAAAATCTAAAGAACTTGTATGTTACCTGCCAGACCTACTGTAAAACCACAGGTATAACACAGTGCAGGCACACAGCACTGCAGACTGCAACAGTGACGCATTACTGCATCACTCGAGCTCTGCATCAACGAGAGACTATCACTACAGTACAGCCCTGTTGTCTTTACATCCATGCACGCCAAAGAGTGTGTCACCAGTTGAATATTCTCCCTCCACACCTGGACAACTCTGCCATTACCTGGGACCTGTGCTGAATCCTAGCACCCGACGCCGAGCTGCCAAATAATATTCTCATCTCATGTCTAAAACTAAATCTGAACCAGTGTGGAACATGTGCATATACTGTACCTGTTATGCCCTGATTCTATTCAGGTTTAACTATTAGTTAGGGTGAGTACTTTCGATACTGGGATATCTAAGTTCATACAAATACATGTAAGATAATAGAGGATATGTATAATATCAGAAATATAGTTTATAGTACAGCTTTATTTCACTTATTCACTAGGTACATAATGTGGAATCAGAATCACTAAAGACACGGGAACATAAGTGGCACAACTCAATTTAAATTCTCCTAGCACGATCGCGGATCTAGATGGAGATCAGGTATATTCAATGCAACTTAAAATTGAATCTTCTTCTTGAGAATCATAAACACTATTCTCTTGTGGAAAGCTTTATATAGAAACACTTGATCAGATTACCTTAACATTCACTATATACCTTGACTTGGATTTAGTTAGTTAAGAATATTGGACGAGATTAAAGTAAGTTACTATATTTCTTTGCGATGAATATGTAAGCTTATATACTGATGTACTTCATCAGCTCGAGTTCAAGTTTTGTAGACTCTAAAATATTTTCACTGGTTGATATTATTTCAGAGTTCGTTGAGGTGCGAAACCGCCTTATTTGGTTTTGATTCGCTATTTGAGTTAGAGAGATACAGTATATTACACGTATTTAGCACTGTACACGCATATAAGTAATCTGTTTCTATAGATTATGTTAATTGGACACTTAGATGATTTAACTCAAAATTAAAGAGTTATGGACTCTGTTTATTTTCTCACTTGGCGGAAATATGACAGTTAGTTTATGCCCAAAATCCGTCTTATTTAGATATTAGTTATTATTTGAGTTCGAGAGGTGTACTAAATATATTTCTCACTAGTAAATACATAAAAGTAATCTGTTTCTATAGATTATCTTAGTTGAACACTTTGCGGATTTTATGATAAATAAGAGGTACCGCTAGTCGGGACTCTGTTTATTTTTATCACTTTTGAACTCTAACTTATTTTTCTGTCTCATCACTGGTTCTGATTTCAGTAGCTTCTATACTCTTCTTTTCTTCAGAGTTATATAACACTAATTGCTTGATGTCCTCTGATGCTGCGTGGGCCGTCCAGTTTGGCCGGTCGTGTGAAGTAATGTTACAGAGGGGTTAATGGGCGTGGGGTCTTAAATATGGCTCCGTAACTTGTAATGAAACAGTTGGGCACCATATCGGGCTAACTCGAGTATCGCTTTATCAAGTACTGTATACTCGTCTATCCTGACCGTTATATTAACCGGTGATGAAGCTCTGTTAAGGTACTCTTGTAATGGAGTTTTAAATATTGTGTCTCAGTGATGACGAAATAACACAATATCTGACGAACGCAAAGAAGAGTTTTAATACTGCTCTTCTTGACTGTCTCTAACCGTTATAAGAGGTTCAAAGAACTCAAGGCGGTGTTAACCTTTTAGTTGCAAAGTCTGATGGCGTGCCACAGACAAAATGCACCTAGGGGCTAGGACTTATATATTGTATGCAGAGTCCCCGTGAGGGTGTCTCGCTAAGCCCTTATAACACAAAAGATCGTTTTAGAACTTAGATCTTCTGTGAGAAATGGTAGTGTAGTTTGTAATAGTAAAAGGTTGAAAGGTAGGGGTGCCTGTATCCTTCAACTATTAACTAAACAAAATATAACCTAAAGAAGATAACTACATTAATCCCTGGGGTGCCAGAAATAATAAAGTTTCTAACATAGGCCACAATTGCTGTACTTACAATAATAAAATAGAAGTGGAGGGGTGCCTACACACTTCAAACTTTAGTATTGGAGATACAGCCTACTAGAGGGCTCTATATTAACTGATTGGGTGGCCACAATTAACAAAGATCGTATAATAGGATTTCTTATTCACAGACAGTATAAGGACTTCGGGGTGCCGTGCATCCAGACTGCTTGGAAGGTTAAAAATAATATTTTCTCAAAGTGGGGTGCCAACAATTGAGAAACCTTAGAGTTACTTAATTTCCTTCAGACTTCCTTGGCCTAATGTGCACCATTACTGAGGGGTACCCATCCTATGTGGAAGGATAAGTCAACTCAACAGAGCAACAGCCCACAGAACAACAACAAATAATAATAACTGATACTGGTACCAGTACTGGGAATACCAGCCAACCCAAGAGCATCCCAACCAAAAAAAGCCTAAATAAAAAAAAAAAAAAAACACAAACAAAAACAACCGACAGTAAAAGCCAAGGCCAACGAAACCCCACCATCAAAACGGCAAATTTTCAGCACCCCAAAAAAAGCCAAAACAACACCACCCATACCCAGACCCAACATCCATCATCACCACCTCAGGATAACCGCTACAGAAACACCAACAAAAAACATTAGTACCAGGAGGAACTTTCAACATCAAGCATATCCTAGGTGGAGGAGACCTACCACAACACAGCAAACATGTCATCGCCTCAGCCCTAGGAACCTTCATCAGAACAACAAACAAAATCACAAGCATATAAAATTACCACCCAACTGAATAACCATCCCCACACAGTACACCAACAGAATACACATAAAGCAGTACTGTACTGTACCTCCACTGATCATCATCATCATATCCGACCTCACCCTCACCTTGACTTAAATCACCCCGACCGAGCAGTACTGTACTATACCACCACCGATCTTCATCATCATCATCATTATCTCTGACCTCCCCCTCAACTTGACTTAAATCACCCTGACCTTAAAAGATGACGACAAACTATCTCACTAAACAATATAAAACCCACCTTTACTATCTCTCCTAACTCCTATTATACTAACACAACTTTTCTTTTTGCCCCTCTTAAAACGCCTGTGCAGTAATCTGGAGACACCGCAACCCTCCAAGCAAACTGCACATTTAAACAATAAGAAGAAGGATAGCAAGGGTGTGTGTATGTACTTTCTAGTAGGACAAGAAGTCCTTCTTGTCCTAGGGGTGATGTATTTAATTTACTTTATGATACTACTCTACTATACTTGAAGAGTTAATAAAGATGGTATGATGTTTAGATGCTAGGTTGTTGTTGTTGTTGTTGTTCCCCAAGCTGCCTGGCCGAACAGCCCCCAAGGCCCCGAGCAAGGCCAAGGCCATAGCCGTGCGCCCCCACAGAACCCTCACTGTCGACCACAATAAAGCCTGGGTGACCGAAGCCACTCCATGGCGGGGAGCTGAGGAGGGTGCAGAAACGCCCAGGAAACCAAAGCCCCACCCAGGGCCCTGTGCCCCTCAGAGAAAGTTGAGGGGCAAAGGAAAAAATGTGACGCTTTGGCTTCCAATCTAGGTAGACTGGGAGGTCAATCCACGGAAGAGACGCCGTCACTTGAGATCTAGAAAATATAAAAGTAAAAGGAACAGTCAGAGTAAGCTATGGGTATGGCAGAGATCGCTCAGTTCTCACTCTGATAGACCAACCCATCACCATTAGATGCTAGGTAAGTCTAGGTTTTATTTGGCTTTATAGGTTACTGGGAGAACTAAGGGGTTATGGATATATTTGAACTTTTGTGCAGAGTTTTGAGGCCGTTTTTAGTTGACCTCTGAGTGTGAGAGTTCAGCGGGGAAGGGGGTACTGGAAGTGGGGTTTCTCTGCGTCGTTGAATATTATTTTTGCCCACAAGAGCCTGTCACTGGTAATATTGAATGCAGGGTTATAGGAGGATGTTAGATTTTCTTTTTAGAGTTAACCTCATAGCTGCGCAGGTGGGGTAGTGGCCACCCCTCCCTGTGCGGAGGTATTTAGACTGATTCTTTCACTCAAATCGTCATCGTACCATAAATATCATTAGTACTTATCCATATGCGCCTATTTTACGTTGATTATGAAGATATTAACCTGTTACAACAATAAAACAAGTGGAAACAGTGTTTGGCTGGTCACAATCGGGAAATGAATGCGAGAGTTACATAACTAAAGGGTGAGCCAGCTTCACCAACATCCACCCCTCACGACGTCTGGAGAGACACTGTCGTGTAGTTCTCTCTCTTTCATTCACTGTGTAGCACATACAAGCACAGCCTGCTTATGAATCGCTATTGATAGCACAAAAATATACCGACGAAATAAGGGAATAACAGAGAGAATAGGTGATAATTGAAGGGTGGGGGGGGAAGGAGGGGATGTGGAGGAGTGATAGTTGGCATGGTCAAGGGGCAAAAAAAAAAAAAAAAAAAAATCAATTGATACTGGGCTGGTTTAAATGTTATTTTGTTTAGGCCTTGGATTATATAAGGAGTTCCGCAGCGCACCAGTACACCTTATATGAGTAGATCCGCAGTCCAGAGGTTAATACTGATAATTGTTTAGTTGCTGTATATAGGGGATATACGTTTTGTACATAAGTTAATGCCGCCCGGGCATGGGGTTATGTTGGTAACCCTGGGGTCAACAGGAGGGCGCGTTTACCAGTAGCCTCGCCCGCCTACGTTTTTATACTTTCTCAGACAAGGCCTGTTGTCTTTATTATTAATCATAGGAATAGCTGAGTAGGTTAGGTTTTCGTGGTAGAGTTAACACTGATAGTTTTTAGGCTTAGGTATAAAAAATAGCAGTTTTTATAGGAGTTGTAGGACTCTCATCCGTGGAGGTTAGTTGGCAATACTGGGGGTCAACTGTGTCACGCGGCTTGCAGCCTCTCAGTTAGGTTATAGATTTGCAGACAAGGGCTTGTGGCTGTTAATATGAGTAACATAGATAGTTAATCATGCTGGATTTATTTAATAAAGGTAATACCTGTACTGATAGTTTCTGAACGGAGTAATATATAAGAGGGAGATCTACAGAATTATATGGATCCTGACTGGTGAACTTATGTTGGTACCCTTGGGGTCATTTTTGTTATCTGCGAGGCTAAAAGGGTTGGTGGCTCACAACTCTCAAAGCAGGAAGGAAGGACATGTGGCTTGTTTATAAAAATAGAATAATTGGAATATTTGAGAAGACGTGTATACAGTATATGTGTTTATTATTTTCTAGATAGAAGCATCTCTGTGAGAGGATTTAGAACTTTTGTATTCTTGACGAAGTCCTTCAACATGTTTCTATCATCTGATCACTATGTTGGTAAACATAGGGAATCTGGCTTGTGACCTATTAAATGTTAAAATAATACATAGTCTTCATTGTTAAACATAATGGTTTTGATTTTATTGTTAGTTCTTAATAGTATACATTCTTATGGGTAACTTATTGTTTCTAAAATTTCTGTGAGAATATGATCCTTCTCTTAGCGGTGGAAGAGGTCGCCCCGAGGCAAATTGTTTTTCCCGGGGTGATCGGACATGCATCCGCTACCGTGGCGACCCGGCCGCTCCTGGGGATCGCTACAGGTGGTTTTGGTCTGGGCATTCTTGTCTTGGGTTGGGTCACGTTGTTCTCCTTTGTTCCCTCTTTCCGTTGTTTCTTTCTTTCTTCTTTCTTCGGTTTTCCTTCTTCTATTTCTTTTGGAGTTTTTCTTTTCTTCTGTATTTCAATACCTTTTTCATTAACATTCTGGATATTTGGGTTAATACTACCTTTATTTAAATTATAAGCTCCAACAAAGCAAACAAACATTTATTAATGTTTGCTTGACAATAACTTTATAATTTAAATTAATGCAAAAATGACTTGATGTTTAATAAATACAGTAGTTTATAAATAATGACTAATATATATTATTCACTTTCTTTTAGCGAGTATCAATTTGTTGGGCTCCTGCATGGCAATGATGCCAGGTGGTTGGGTGATTGGGAAATTCGGGCGTCGGCGAGTAATCATTATCTCAGTCTATGGGTTAAGCTTCATTTGGGTCATGATTGCTCTCTCTATCAACATGGAAATGATTTTCATTGACAGGTAAATTGGAAATATAAATATGTAATTTTATATGAATAATTGTGTATTACGTTAGGCCTTAATAACTAATTAAGCAACTGAGATATTGTTTTCCAATTTAATGTTGGCTATTAAAGTAACTGAGATATTTATTTCCAATGTAATATTAGCTATTAAAGTAATACACACTGACTGTTGATGTCATATTTCCAGATATCTCTTGGGCGTGCTGACAGCAGTAGCGGGTTATCTCTGAAAACCTTCACAGTTGAAATTTGTAGCACGAGTATTCGTGGAACCATGATGGCGGCCCATGAGATATCTCGCGAATTGGGGTACATAGCAGCACCAAGTCTCAGCCTAATTACAACCTGGTATCACATTGCGTTCATCAGTGCTGCACTAATGCTTATATATGGTACCGTAATCATTGTATTCTTCCCGGAGAGTCCAAACTTTCTTGCTATTAATGGACACTACAGTGAAGCACGATGTGTGCTTACACGTCTCAGATCTCCGAGTAGTAATATAGAGGAAGAGCTGAAACCACTCCAGTTAATGAACCAACAGGAAAATAGAGGGATACGGTGGGCAGATCTCTTTACAAAAGATTGTGCCAAGCCTATCCTTACTATAATTTGTCTCTTTTTCTTCATTTACTTTTCCGGCTTCTCAGTGATCAGGGCTAATTTGGCACGACTATTGCAACGTTTTAGCCTTCCTTTCAACACACGAGTAAGCACAGTGCTGGTGTCCATTGCAACCCTTGGTGGCAGTATAGCTGCTACTGTATTGGTGGACCGGGTTGGACGTTGTTGGTGCCTCAAGATAATGATGCTGCTTTTGGCCCTAGCATATACTATTTTAGGCATCTTTGATTACCAAGCAACATCACAACAACCACAGTCATCAGTTGAAGACATCGCTGTCCATGATCACCTGCATAATAATATTAAAAGGTAAGTTGATTTATTATCGACATATTGATTATTTTTCATGCCAGCATTAAATGTTCACAATCAACTGGTAAATGTTTTTAGGAATATGCATCATACATTTTCGTCCATCCTCTGGAGGATAGAAATACTGTGTTCTATTCATTTGGGGTAGAGTGCAAAATGAAGAAGCCTTCTCGTATCATTCATAATACTAAAATGGGTTATCTAAGTGGAACAAGCCATGGACAATGTCATATATATGCCTTATAGTAACTCCAGTTCTCTATTTTCCAGCTAAGCAACTCTGCCTTTTCGGATAACATCCCACGGCACATAGGTTAATGCACACTATCAGTGATCCCTTGAGTAACATCACCTAAAGGAGACCAAACAAATTCAAACAAACCAACCACAAACAAACCAAAATGTTCTATAAGAAAACATCCAAATCTCAAAGATTACTGAGCTATTGCATGTTGAATATGGTATTTTCCAATATATTTCCACACCCAGCTGTCAAAGAGCCTAGCCCACCCTCACAGAAATATGTTTATCCTACCATGTTATTATCACAATATTATAATTTTGTAGGTTACAATTTGTTTTGTTTTGTCTATATGAATGAGGGAGACAAAAGGCAAAACTGTTTGTGATGAGTGCCTTCCCCAGAGTTGAAAGAGTGATGGTCAAAATCAAGGAATGTTCGAGGCAAACTGTCTGGACACAGAGTTTGAGTAATTCTAGAACTGCAACAACGATCAGATCACCTCAGAAAAAACCCTGATGTTTGGCGTGGACTCCATCTGAGGTCCATTAGATCTAAAGTCCACCACGCTATCCACTGTGCTATCTTCTCCTCCCGAGAGAGTTTATGCCATGTTTAAGGGAGAATTGTATATATTTAATGATATACTTATTATAATTATTATTATTATTTTTTAAAGTTTCCTCCCTAGATCTTTTTGCTTAAGCGTTGTTTCCACATAGCAATTTTGATTAGTTGTTTTGTCTTTTTACTGTGTTCATCCAAGTTTTGGTTTGCTTAGTTTGCAAGTTTTATATTTTAATGAATAGTAAGAAAAGTTAAGTGAGATGGTTCGAAGCTTGAGAATTTCTAGAGGCCCTCCTAAACCGAGTAAAATAATTTATTATTAGCCAGCATAAAATTAAAAAGATGGACCTGGTACTGAACGGGTTAATGAACTTGCAGTGAGGCGTCGGTGGCTCAGACGTGGGTAACTCTTGTTTGTTTCCTCATAATTTTCTTCGCTGGGAACTTTGGCTCGTACCTTCCAATGGTGCTGTGCTTGGAGTACTTCCCAACGCGCGTTCGATCACAGGTAAGATTTGGAGGAATCTTTGATTTACTTGATAATGCTTATTTTATATAGATATCCAGTATTCAGTAAATAGATTTTACTGGATATTTTTCCTTTGCCCCTCAACTTTCTCTTCATAATTGCTGAGGGCCCTCGGTGGAGCTTTGGTTTCCGGGTTCCGCACCCTCCTCAGCCATGGAGTGGCTTCGGTCACCCAGGCTTTATTGTGGTCGGGAGGGTTCTGTGGGCGCTCGGTTATGGCCTTGGCCTTGCTTGGGGCCTTGGGGCTGTTCGGCCAGGCAGCTTGGGGAACAACAACAACACCAACTGGATATTGGGAGTGAAATAAATAAATTAGATTATTCTTATTGGTTCAGGAACATTTCATAGCGAGGTCAGTCTTTAGAGATCTGTGCCCCATAAATTGTTCTTTCCTTTCACTTAAACATTACGTTATTCACTGTGCAGTTGGGTGCGAGTACATGATTAGATTGATATCCAGTATTCGCTAATATAGTGACTTAACCCTTATTTAGCGGGCTAGGCGGTTTATTTATATGTACCGCCCAGCGGGGTGTTTTTAGCCAAAATAGGGCTGTTTACGTGATCATTTTCATGCCTAAATAAGACCCAGAGCGTAAAACAAGTATCTATCCCTGAAAGGGCATAAACAGAGCTTTCCAATGACACAATAACGATCCTTTTATGATGGCTAGTTTTCTTGCAACAACCGCGCAACGCGATTGCAAAAAGCATGTAATTCGGCACTTTCCCCATACAATTCCGTATATAGCGAGTGAGAGAGGGAGGGAGGAGGTGGGATTTGTGTCAGAGTGTTCGCCGCGGTGGTCTGGAGCAGTCATACGCTCGCTACTCTCCTGCCACCACTTGTCTCTCTCTCTCAGCAACATTACGTGCTGAAATTGCCACACGACCTATGTCGAGCGCCGCCAGATAGTCCAGATTTATTATACTCGACTTATGTTGCGCGCCGACAGTTAAGGGTTAATATAGCTAGAATATACTTTAACCCTTACTGTACCAGCGACGTACAATGGCCGACAGTAAAAAAAAGTCACTCGCCAGTACCAGCGCCGTACGACGTACTGTATGTCAGTAATAATCGGTCCTTGTTCCGAACGGTACCTGGCTCCATGACTTGTAAACACTGCTTTGAGACCTTGGCAACACTTCTCAGAGTGTATGTAAGGTCCAACGGGCGAGCTGGCTCAGTACTCGTCCAGCTTTCGGGGTGAGAGGATGCTCTCTCTAGACTTTGAAGCCATTTTGGCCACAATGCTTGGTACTGGAGATTACATTTATAGTAATACTCTCTGGTACAGTAGGGGTTAAAAGACTTCGCTGGTACAGACGGGGTTAAGAAATTACTGCCTAAATACATTTATATAATTATACATACTGCACATTAATAATATATACATAAATATTAATGTGTCTGTATCTTCTATGTCAGGCTTTCAGTGTGTGCATGGCTGTGGCAATATTGATGGCATCCGCGGCTATGCAACTCTTCAGCCTCATGATGGGAGTTATGGGACTGGCGGGACTCTTTTGGTTCTACACCAGTGTCTCGGCTCTGGGTCTGCTCTACATTTGGAAGTTTGTGTGGGAAACAAACAACAAGAGGTTGTCATAATAAGTTAGTCAGTCAGTAGCGAGCCCTTACTCCCGCAAGGGGTAGGGCGGATCAGCAAGAGACACAAGAAAGTAAAAATAGGTGACAGGAAAACACCACATATAAGAGTTCGCCTATAAAAAGCCAGCACACATGCATTCAGAAGCACCATATAATATAATCAGAGATATTTTTATAAAACTATGGAGAATTGAACGGTAAAAAAAAAAAATATTCCATAGTAATTGGAAGTAATGTGTACCAAATTCCTAGAAATATAAGTGGGTGCATATTCAGAGACAATAAAGACATACTGAACGGTGGCGCTAATAAGTCATGTCCCAGCTGTCATTACGTTTGGCTTGCTCTGTGCTGTATTAATGTCTGTCAGATGTTGAATAGGGTGGGTAAGTGTTGGAACATGTTTGTATATTTAACTCGATATGAAGAAATAAAGTTTAGATATTGCTGATACCAATTATATTGATCAAAACATACTTGTGCCGAGACATGACTTATTAGCGCGACTGTACAGTACAGTTAAAGTACAGTCTGAAAAACAATATACTGTACCACCAAAAAAAAAACATTGTCTAATATTTCCCTTTTCAAAGCAAGTGTTGTTGTTGTTGTTGTTGTTGTTCCCTAAGCTGCCTGGCCGAACAGCCCCGAGTCCCTGAAAAAGGCCATGGCCACGATCGGGCTTTCCCACAGAGCTCTCATTGAGTGTAGATTGTGTTGTTGGCGTAAGTGGTTGTGTGAAATGCAGTCTTGTATGATGTGTTTAATGGTATGGGGTGCTGTGTTACATCCCGGGCAGGCGTCGACAACGGAGTCATCCAGTCTCTTCTGATAGCTCAGGAGAGCTGGATGGTGTCCGCATCTCAGCCTGGCCAGGTGGACTCTGTCCTCGCGAGGAAGGGAGGATTCGGAAGGATGGATTTCGGGAGGTCGTGCATGCAGCTGCGTGTTGTCTGTGAGTGAGTGGATGGATCGGTGAGAGATATGAGTATGGATGTGCTTCTGGAAGTTGGTTCGGGGTGGGCAGGGAGGGAGAGAGGACAGTAATTGTGTGTGATACCGTGTGCTGGGTGTTGTTTTGATATTTCTTGGTGTCTGTGGGTGTGTTGCCATGTAGTTTAGTGGGTGGTCTTGGTTCGTGGAGGCTGCTGCCAGGAATTGAGTGCCTCTCATGTCCAGATGGTCTTTGACTTTGAGGATTTTGGTTTCTTGATGTAGGTGATCTGTGGGTGCAGTAGCTGTGCAGCCTGTAATGATCTTCAGGGCTTTGTTTAGAATAGTCTGTAAGGTCTTATGATGTGTTTCAGCTAGGTTAGAAGCCCAGGCTGGGCTTGCATATTCCATCACTGATCTTATGTATTGTTTATATACTGTGGTGGTAGTTTCTTTGTTGTGTCCAAATTTTGTGTGAGCAAGTGACCTGAGGGCGTTAAGTCTGGGTGTCAGTTTCTTTTTAATGTTTGTGGTGTGCTGTTTGAATGTCATATGAGTATCATATGTTACTCCTAGGATTTTGGGTGTGTGTGTATGTGTTAGGGGTGTGTTGTTTATGGTGAGTTGAGGGATGTATTCGTGTTCTCCTGTACAACTTGTGAGCAGGGTTGCGGTGGATTTGGCTGGGGCTAGATTAAGTCTGTTTGTAGTGCACCAGCCATGTAGTGTGTTGAGATAGGGTTGAAGAGATCTGTTGCTCTTCTTGGGTCATGGTGTATGCATGTGAGTGTTATGTCATCTGCATAGGAGGCTAAGTTTATTTGGGGCGTATTGGGTGTAGTTATATCGTGCATGTACAGATTGAAGAGTGCGGGTGATAGGACGGATCCTTGTGGGACTCCGTTTGGAAAGTTTCTGATTTTAGATGACTGACCGGCAAAAGATACGAGTGCACATCTGCCTGCTAGGAAGTTGGCCAGCCACCTTTTTGTGTTGTTATGCATGTTTGTGTTGTAGATTTTGTTTGTTAGGTTGTGGCGGGGGATGGCATCGAAGGCTTTACTAATGTCGAGTGTGGCTAATAGTGATCTGTGTGGTGGTCTAGCTGAGTTGATGCCATCGAAAGCTCTTTGTGTAAGGTCTGTGAGAAGAGTGTTTGTGGAGTGCAGTGGCCTAAAGCCATGTTGTGTTGGAGCTAGGGGTAGGTCAGGTGTAATTAGTTGTAATACTAGGTGTTCCATGACTTTGGAGGGAGAGCAGAGGAGTGTGATGGGGCAGTGCGAGGAGGGTAGTGTGGGGTCTTTGTTGGGTTTGGGGAATGCGATGATGATACCATGCTTCCAAATGTCTGGTATTGTGTTGTGTGAATAGCTGTAGTTTGATATGTTAGTGAGTGCTTGTATGCCTTGTGGTCCCAGGTGTCTGAGGTGTATGTTGCTTATGTTGTCTAGGCCACAGGCGGGTGAGTGCTTGAGATTGTTGATGATATGCTTTGTCTCGTGATTGGTGAAGGGTGTATAGTCAGGGTCTGTGGGGAATTGTCTCTTACGTCGGATGACAAGTCGGTCGTCTTTGTGAGGTTTTAGGCGGCTGACATGTGAGAAGTGATTGATGAGAGTGTTTGCTTGTTGTTTACATGAAGGAGTAGAGTCTGTTGTTGTGATTGCAGCATGTGATTGTGTTGTGTTGCTGTTGGAAAGTGTGATGCTGTTTAGTGTTTTGTAGAGTTTTTTGGGGTTGTTTTGTGATCAAGTGTTTGTAGGAAGTTATTCCAATTTAGTTTTTGTTGTTCTTGTATTTTGTTGTTAGTTTGGGTGTTGAGTGTTTGAATTTGTTGTGTGATGTCTTGTGTGTGGGGTGCTGGGGAGTGTTTCAGTATATCGCGTTGTCTGATGAGGTTTTGAATTTCTGGTGTGAAGTTGGGGTTGTGTCTTTTTCTGTTACCTCTTGGAATGTGTTTCTTGTCAGCGTTTTGGATAGTTTTATTGAGTATGTGTACAGCATTGTTGATGTTAGTGATGGGTGTACTGTTTAGAGTTGTGAAGTGTTGTTCTGTCTCATTTGTGAATGCTTCCCAGTTAGCTCTTTTATAATTGGTGTATGTGTGTTTGTGGCTAGCTGGGGTGAGTCTGGTTTTGGTGGTGATAATGATCGGGAGGTGGTCAGAGCCTAAGGTTCTGACCACCCTCCAGGATGTTGTGGGGGCGAGTTCTGGGGAGCAAAAGGTGATGTCTGGAGATGATGGGTTATAGAGGGCTTGGTGAGGAATATGGGTATGTTGATGGATGTCGTTAAGGATGATGAGGTTATCGGTTTGGTTTTGTAGTACCAGCCCTCTGTCTGTGTTGGGGTTGTCGACAAACCAGGCCGACGTCTTGGCGTTGAAGTAACCACCCAGGATGATGTGTGGGGTGTGGGGTGTTTGTGATGTGTTGTAAGTGTGGTCTGTATTCATTTGGTACTGTAGGGGATGTTTTTTTTTTTTTTTTTTTTTTTTTTTTTTCTATATTCCAACTTACTTCCTCTCGGGCATAGGCTGAGAGCCTTAACATTCACCGCTTTACAATGAACAGTGAAGCCCGTGAGGTCTTGTTCCAGTCTAGGGAGTGAGACATGTGAAGCACGTAGAGCACAACGAGCACCTGCCATCTTGCCTTCACATGAGGCACGGTGCTCATTTATGGCCCGAAACGACCCCATCTCTGAAGCCATCTCGTTCCCGTGCTTCACTGTCTCACCCCCTACACTCGGACTCTCACACTTACACACACACAACGCCACCTGTTGAGCAGATAACTCACAAGGCATTGCACCCCTATAGCATATTTTGAATATGGGAATATTCATACACTGGTATTTAATCAGGGAACAATGAGGGTATTTTATTGACGTTTCGGTGGGCTTGTGGTAATGCACTGATACTAGGTACAGCACAAATTCCATCCCAATAATATCTTCCCATTGATACATCGGGATTTGAACCCGGGACCTTTGGATTACCAGGCCAGTGGCAAGACCACTCCACCACACCTCCCTTGGGGAGGGATGTATGTGTTTATGATGGTTATGTTGGAGTTGTTGCCAGTGCATATTTTAATTGACTGTATTTCTGTTGTGTTATCATTTGGGGGGAGGAGGGATTTGGTTTGTACACTGGTTACTATGTATGATATTTCTTTGTGTACCAGGGTGATGAGTCCACCGCCCCCGCCGACAGCCCGGTCTTGTCTGATGGTGGTGAAATTATGAAATGTGGGTTTTTTTTGTGTTGTGCGGAGTTTTGTTTCTTGTAAGATGGCAATGTGTATGTTGTGTTGTTTGATGAAGTGAGAGAGTTCGTGTTTCTTTGTGTTGATGCCATCTATGTTCAGTTGAAGAATGTTAATGTTATGTGCACGATGTATGTTGGGTGCTGCTGCACGAGGATGGGATGGGGGTGGGGGTGAGGGGGGGGGTGTGAGGGAGGGGCTGGGGGTTGGGATGGGTGAGGTGGGGGTGGGGATTGGGGAGCAGGAGATGGGGGTTGGAATGGATTAGGATGGGGTGTGGTGTGTTGAGTTGAGGATGTGGATGGTATGGGAAGGTTAGGTGGGTTAGGGAGGAGAGGTGGACGGGTTTTAGGGGGGGGAGTGGATGATATGGGAAGGTTAGGTGGGTTGGGGAGGAGAGGTGGACGGGTTTTAGGTGAGGGATTTGACTGGGAGAGGGAGGGGCATGAGGAACAGGTCCAGGTGTTTGTGTAGTGTTTCTTGGAGGCAAGTGTTGTGCAGGTGAAGTGGGTCCAGTTCCCGCATGAATTGCAGAGAACTGAACCCTTAGTATGGCGACTCGAAGTGATGGGTTTTGAGCAAGTTGGACATATGTATGTGTACGTGGGTCCTGGGTTGCTCTCAATGTCTCCGGCTAGAAGAAGTCTTCGAGAATTGACAGCCGGAGAGTCATTTCTCGGTGTAGGAAAAACTGTGTGATGTGTGTGTGTGGTGTGAGAGGTGTGGAAAGTCCCGGCGCGACCGAAGCCGCTCCAAGGACCCGTGCCCCCAGGGAGGGGGCAGGGGATGGTTGTGACGGTTTGGCTCCCGAAACTGATCCCCGCGGCCGACATCCGGTTTTCCTCCACTGGTCGTTGATTTTGTCTTCGGCCGTGGAGGGTAGGCAGCCATCCGCGGTTGGCAGCCTCGGGAGGTGGCCCCACGGCGTAGACGCCGCCACATCAAAGCAAGTGTTTGGTATTATGGTATATTGCGGTGTGAGTATCCTAGGTTCGAGTCCTTGGAGTGCCACATATATTTGTTGATTTCATTAATTGAGTTTAGAAGTAAAGTTGGTTGGTGAAAAAATATGAATTATTACAAAGAGAAACAGGAGATTTTTGTTTTTGTAGTAATTATCCCTCCTTGTATAAAAGTGAGTGTCAAAATACACAAGCACACGACTACCCTAGGATAGTCTCTCTTCACGGTGCGTAGCAAAATTATAAAAGCTGAACACATTAAAATATGCAGAATAATTGCCAAATAAATCAACGAGATTCCGAAGTCTATCCTATGGCTCTGAACCAAGTGAAGCCGACTAGTGAACGCCTTCAAACACTGGGTCACCTCCACAAAAGTTGATTTTTTGTTTGGGGGGGGGGGGGGGGAAGATTCGAGACAGAGCCCGAACAGGGACGACACAACAGAAAAACAATCTATCTATCTATTGACGGATGCCTTACTCCCCTTTATGAGGATGGCCATACACAGAAGGTCCCCAAGCGGACCTATTCCTTAACCTAATACGTGCGCATGGGGGTATGAGACACCACACGCCTGTGCATCCCTGTCCCTGTATTTGAGCTGTTCCCATCACTAACATCGTTATTTTACCATAAATAGCATTAATACTTATCCATATGCACCTATTTTAGGTTGATTATAAAGGTATTAACCTGTTACAGCAATAAAACAAGTAGAAACAGCGTTTGGATGGTCAAAATCGGCGATACAGGCCGGGAGTTACATAATGTATGGCTGAGGCAACCTCCCTCCCCTCCCCTTGTCTGGAGAGACACTGTTACGCAATAGTCTCTCTCGCTCTTTCCCACGCTTGGTAACAGTGATGACAACGCCCTGCTACCAACTCGCTATGTTAGCACGAAAATAGACCACAGAATAAGGGAATAACAGGGAAAATAGGTGATAACTGAAGGAGGGGAGGGAAGTGGGGAAGGAGGGGATGTGGAGGAGTGATATTTGGCATGGCCCAGGGAAGAAAAAAAAAAAAAAAAAAAATGTGTTTTAAATGGATTTTTTTTAGCCCAGGATCTTAAGTCTTCCCGCAGTCGCCCGGGGAAACTCTTAAGAGTCTTCCCACACTTGCCGGGTTAAGAGGGACAAACCGAGCCAGTTTACTGAAGGACTTACAGGATTGACCACTCAATTTAGGATCCGTCCGACTCCAAGGCCCTCTATGAATCTTGTAAGCACTATTTTTCTACAGTGGTTTTCGGCTAGTCGACTAATCCACTAACCTGCCTAAGCAATACAATGAACACACAAAAACAAAACACAATATGCAAAATGAAACTTGAAATTTCGCAGTTTATGAGCAAGGTTGTCTGTGAACAATTGACGTTTACTGCCATGGACAGAACACTTCCATACTTCATTGGAAGACATACTTTGGATGAAGAAACAAGAGTTATGGTTGGAATGTCAACTACGGTATCCTTTTACCTAATGAAATCAGTACTATTCTGTCAACGAGAAACAATAACCTCAACAATACCAGAGAGCTGCAAAAATTATGATTAATGTATAGGTCTCCCTTGATTAATGTATAGGTCTCCCTTGATTAATGTATAGGTCTCCCTTGATTAATGTATAGGTCTCCCTTGATTAATGTATAGGTCTCCCTTGATTAATGTATAGGTCTCCCTTGATTTACGAATGGGTTACGTTCCTGAAAACCCGATCTTTAATAGAAAAATTGTATAGCCAACCCTAAAATTAATGGGATAAATGGGGATGCATTCTGGGACCAGCTAAAACCCAAACCCAAACACCTAAAAACCTATAAGATCATAAATTGGGGCATCGGATAGTGAGGGAGACCTGTTTGCTATAAATATAACAACATACAAGCATAAAGTATCAATGTTTACTGGCAAAACAAATACAAATAAATGACCGGTATAATATATAATTCATTAATGCGAAACATAAAGTGCTTTGCGTGAAGCACTATATGATATATACGGTACTTCTACGACAAAAACTAGTTCTACTACTCCAAATACTATCAATAATAATAATAATAATAATAATAATAATAATAATAAGTCTCAAGTCGGCCAGCCCCAGAAAAAATAAAAATAAAATAAAATATATACAGTATATAGAATACAAATGGGGAATGGGCCTGAGTAAATAGATAGATAGATGGATAAATTAGATAGACTAATACTAATCAATAATAATAATCATACATCACCTGCACAATCCGGTAAGAAGGTAGTAGTCCAGGTGCCCTGCTGACTACAAGTGGTTGTGAGAAGGTGTACAGTAGTGTAGCCCTCAAACTCTGGGTAGTTGTCGCACCAATAACCCACCACCGTCCCCAACACTCGTATGTCATAGTCTATTCCCTGTAAGTAGGCGAGAAACCATGACCTCTAACCTCTGTATCTGTAACGCCCTCAGATCACTTGCCCACACGAAATTTGGACACAAACAAAGAAACCACCACCACAGTCTACAAACAATACAGAAGATCAGTTATGGAATACGCAAGCCCGGCCTGGGCTTGTAATCTAGCTGAAACACATCATAAGACCTTACAGACTATTCAAAATAAAGCCCTTAAAATCATCACAGGATGCACAGCTACTACACCCACAGATCACATACATCAAGAAACCAAAGTCCTAAAAGTCAAAGATCATCTAGACATGAGAGGCACTCAATTCCTGGCAGCAGCCTCCACGAATCAACACCACCCACTACACTACATGGCAACACACCCACAGACACCAAGAAATATCAAAACAACACCCAGCACACGCTATCACACACAAATACTGTCTTCTCTCCATCCCTGCCCACCCCAAACCAACTTCCGGAAGCACATCCATACTCATATCACTCGCCGTTCCATCCACTCACTCATAGACAACACGCAGCTGCAAGCACGACCTCCCGAAATCCATCCTTCTGAATCCTCCCTTCCTCACGAGGACAGAGTCCACCTGGCCAGGCTGAGATGCGGACACCATCCAGCTCTTCTGAGCTATCAGAAGAGACTGGATGACTCCGTCGTCGACACCTGCCCGGGTTGTAACACAGCACCCCATACCATAAAACACATCATAGAAGACTGCATTTCACACAACCACTTACGCCAACAACACAATTTACACTATTTAACACCTTACGAGCGGCCTATGCGGTTTATTTATGTGTACCGCCCAGCGGGGTGTTTTTAGCCAAAATAGGGCTGTTTACGTGATCATTTTCATGCCTAAATAAGACCCAGAACGTAAAACAAGTATCTATCCCTGAAAGGGCATAAACAGAGCTTTCGAATGACACCATAACGATCCTTGTATGATGGATAGTTTTCTTGCAATAACCGTGCAACGCGAGTGCAAAAAGCAGGTAATTCGGTACTTTCGGTACATAATTGAGTATGTAGCGAGTGACAGAGGGAGGAGGGAGCTGAGATTTGTGTCAGTAGGTTCGCCGCGGTGGTCTGGAGCAGTCATACGCTCGCTAGTCTCCTGCCACCACTTGTCTCTCTCTCTCAGCCACATTACGTGCTGAAATTGCCACTCGACCTATGTCGAGCGCCGCCACATAGTCCAGCTTTATTTAACTCGACTTAAGTGGTGAGCCGCTTTTTAAGGGTTAAGAGCTCTGTGGGAGAGCCCGACCGTGGCCATGGCCTTCCTTAAGGACTCGGGGCTGTTCGGCCAGGCAGCTAAGGGAACAACAACAACAACAACCTCTGTATCTCAAAAACTACTAGAGTAATCGAGCAAATAATTCTACTATTTGGGAAGATTCAGTCAAGGAATAGATGTGGAAATTTAAACCCAATTTGCTCTACACGTTTTTAGAGTTACAGAGGATAGCGGTCATGATTTCTCGCCTACTTACAGCGAATAGACTATAGTGTAGACTGTAGGTGGAGCTCACATATGGTCCAGGGAGAGGTGGCCAGGACACGCATACTGAAAATGTTAGTTTTCACATAGAGACAAAAAAAAAAAAATTAAATATGTCGCTTTTCATTATGTGGTAAGCAAGTACGGAAATATTAATCTTTCAAGTCAGAATCATAGCACCACTAAAGCCGGTATCACACGAAAGCTTTTATAGTCAACATTTGATGATCAACATTTTTCTGGCAATATTTCTGGAATATTTAACTCAGATATCGGAAATTAGACTGAGGATAGATGAATTTAGGTGACAGAAATATTACAAATGTTTAGCTCATAAGCTGCCAGACCAGTGTTAAGGATAAATATGGAGGGAAATAGCGCTCCTGTGATACCGGCTTAAGATGTCACAATAACTATAATTCTTAATAAGGGAATAGACTAAAAAGGAAGATGTCACAATAACTATAATTCTTAATAAGGGAATAGACTAAAAAGGAAGAAGAAACTTGAATGAGTTACCTGGCACCTTGAATGAGTTACCTGGCACCTTGGATGAGTTACCTGGCACCTTGAATGAGTTACCTGGCACCTTGGATGCGTTTGCCTCTACGGGGCACACACATATACATTTACATACATATACATTGGTGATGGGCTGGTCTATCAGAGTGAGAACTGAGCGATCTCTGCCATACCCATAGCTTACTCTGACTGTTCCTTTTACTTATATATTTTCTAGATCTCAAGTGACGGCATCTCTTCCGTGGATTGACCTCCCAATCTACCAATATAGGCCTAAGCGTCGCATTTTTCCATTGCCCCTCAACTTTCTCTTCATAATTGCTGAGGGGCACAGGGCCTTGGGTGGGGCTTTGATTTCCTGGGCGTTTCCGCACCCTCTTCAGCTCCCCGCCATGGAGTGGCTTCGGTCACCCAGGCTTTATTGTGGTCGGCAGGGAGGGTTCTGTGGGGGCGCTCGGTTATGGCCTTGGCCTTGCTCGGGGCCTTGGGGCTGTTCGGCCAGGCAGCTTGGGGAACAACAACAACAACATACATATACATTTAATTCTGTCGCCACTGCTCTAAGTGAACTGAATATTGAACCATGTAGAGTTAACCCATTGAGACCCAGCGTCGCACGTGATGCGTCGGCAGTTTGTTATCACCAACTCCCAGCGACGCATCACGTGCGTCCGGCATATTAAAATCATTTACGTGGCTCGTAAGGTAGGAAATGGCGGGAGAATAGGAGGGGGAGGTACCGTAGTGTGTGGGAGCCGGGCCGGTAGGTGTGAGCGGGCCAAGACAGCCGTGCAGCCGGTGGTGGTGGGCTTAGTGGGGATACTTTACACCCTTAGTTCACCGCCACTTTGAACCTTCATTACTCCGGTCGTATGGGAGCTAGAGGCTTGAGATTTATGTGAGACACTCCTTAGGATGTATGCCGTACAATGCCATACTCAGTTTTTACCCTAGTGCTCCCGGGCGGGTGGTCATGCGGGGGAGACGAACTTTCGACCCCCCCCCCCCCGCCCCCCAAATGACCGAGGTGAGTTTTTTTTTTCATTTCTCACCATTCTCTTCCATTTTGGCTCAACATTTTTTTTGAGGCTCCCCCTCCTTGTGGGGGGGGGGCCCCAAAAAAAAAATTTCCGAGGTGATTTTTTTTTTTTTTTTTTCATTTCTCATCCTTGTCTTCCATTTTAGCAAAAAAAAAAAAAAAGTGAAAATGGCTTGGGACTTGGGTGAACAAAATATTATAACTAGCCGGGGCTCAACGGGTTAAGAGGGGATGGTTCACTTTTTGGGCGATTTTTGCATGTATTCATTATTTTCTAGTTTCCTCCCTAGACCTCCATCAATTTAAAAAAGCAAACATTCATTAGATCCCCCTTCTAGATTAATTTGTAAATTTTTCGGTACAAAAATTTCCCGGCCATAGGCCGGTTCTTCCAACATTACAGGGTCACTATCATTCGCCAGGGAACAAATCGACACCTAAATATTACAAAAGGTCTAAATATTGACGAAGAAATGGGGCCAAAGGTCTTAAAATCGACTAACTAACGGGGCAAACATCTTAACATCTGAAAACTAAAGGGGCTTAACATGAGGGAGAAGGTGGTCCAGAAAACCGCCCATGTCCCCTTAACCAAGATGTAACCCTGGATAAAAGTACTTATGGTAAAAGGTTAATTGAAGTACCGGTATATAGATATAATGAAGTACCCTGCACAGTACTTATGGTAAAAGGATAATTGAAGTACCGGTATATAGATATAATGAAGTACCCTGCACAGTACTTATTTTCAATGGAAGGTTAGGTAAAGATTATGGAATTGACCACTTGCGAGTTTCAGGCTATAAGGAAGTTGGATTGTTTTTTTACATTGATATTTAGCAGAATTACCAGCTAAAATGCGGTTTTAGTACATTTATAAATAGGCCTACATACAACTAAATTCAACATACGTTTTATCCATTAGACATCTACTTTATTATTGTATTTCTGTATTTCTACCGATGTTTACGGCACCAACTTCCTTTTAGCCTGAAACTCGCAAGTGGTCAATTGGAAAGGTTACATAGGATCAAAATCTAACCCTACAAATTCACATACACCTTTCATTAACTGAGGTGAACTAATGACATAATCCAAAGTTGTATTAAAAGTGGTTGTCTATAGATAGATAGACAACCACTATTAATACAACTTTGGATTATGTCATTAGTTCACCTCAGTTGTTGTTGTTGTTGTTCCCCAAGCTGCCTGGCCGAACAGCCCCAAGGCCCCAAGCAAGGCCATAAGCGAGCGCCCCCACAGAACCCTCCTTGCCGACCACAATAAAGCCTGGGTGACCGAAGCCACTCCATGGCGGGGAGCTGAGGAGGGTGCGGAAACGCCCGGGAAATCAAAGCCCCAACTAGGGCCCTGTGCCCCTCAGCAATTATAAAGAGAAAGTTGAGGGGCAAAGGGAAAATGTGACGCTTTGGCTTCCAATCTTGGTAGATTGGGAGGTCAATCCACGGAAGAGATGCCGTCACTTGAGATCTAGAAAATATATAAGTAAAAGGAACAGTCAGAGTAAGCTATGGGTATGGCAGAGATCGCTCAGTTCTCACTCTGATAGACCAGCCCATCACCACCTCAGTTAATGAAAAGTGTGTGTGAATTTGTGTGAATTTGTCATCTATCTATCTATCTATCTATCTATACTCAGACCCTATGTATTCTGATGTGCATTGTGGCTTAAATTTACAGTTAAGACTAGATAATAGCAACAAATTAGTGATAATAGCTGTAGTATTAAATTTAATGATAACGATGAAGCTAATAAGTAATAACTCAATTTAATGTAATAATGAAAATGTTACTAAGACTATTAACCTCTCTGCTGCGTAGATGGGGTAGCGGCCACCCCTCCCTGTGCTGAGGTATTTAGAGTGTTTCCTACACTCAAATCGTCATCGTACCATAAATAGCATTAATACTTATCCATATGCTCAGACTAATGCTAAAAAATCTTGGTTTACTCACGCCTGTTCTACTGCTGTCCGCAATAAGGAGGAAGCATTCAAACGGTACCAACGCCTTAAAACTCAAGACTCTCATTCTTCATATGTTTCTGCCCGGAATCAAGCCAAATCTGTTCTTCGACTTGCCAAACACTCTTTCATCAATAATAAATGCACTGAACTATCCAACTCTAGCTCTTCCCAAGCTTTCTGGCATCTAGCCAAAAACCTCTCCAACAATTTCTCTTCCTCGTCTTTCCCTCCCCTTTCCCACTCTGATGGCACAACCATCACTTCTTCCTCTGACAAAGCTAAACTCTTCGCTCAAACTTTTGCTAGAAACTCCACCTTGGATGATTCCGGTGCTATTCCTCCCTCTCCGCCCTCCTCTCTCTTACTTATGCCTAATATCCTAATCTCTTCTAAAGATGTACTTTCTACCCTCTCTGGGCTTAACACTAATAAGGCGTACGGTCCGGACGGTGTTCCTCCTGTTGTTCTCAAAAACTGTGCTTCCGTGCGGACTCCCTGCCTAGGCAAACTCTTTCGTCTCTGTCTATCCTCTAACGTCTTCCCTTCATGCTGGAAGTTTGCTCACATTCAACCTGTCCCAAAGAAGGGTGACCGCTCTCAACCCTCCAACTATCGTCCAATTGCTCTTATCTCTTGTCTTTCTAAAGTTTTTGAAACTATTCTTGCTTCCAAATTTCTTAAGCATTTCTCTTCTCATAATCTGCTCTCAGATCGCCAGTATGGCTTCCTTAAGGGTCGCTCTACTGGTGATCTTCTTTCATATCTTACTAACTCTTGGTCATCCTCCTTTCGGGACTTCGGTGAGACTTTTTCTATTGCACTAGACATATCGAAAGCCTTCGATAGAGTCTGGCATAAATCTTTAATTTCTAAACTACCCTCCTTCGGTTTCTATCCTTCCATCTGTGCCTTTGTCTCTAATTTCCTTTCCGGCCGTTCCATAGCCGCGGTTGTGGACGGCCATTGTTCACTTCCTCACTCTATAAACTCCGGTGTTCCTCAGGGCTCTGTCCTATCTCCTATTCTCTTTCTAATTTTTATAAATGATCTCCTTAACTGTACCTTAATTCCCATCCATTCATACGCAGACGACTCAACCTTGCACTACTCCATTAGTTTTTCAGAACGCCCCAGCCAGCAATCCCTCAACGACAAACGTAATGAAGCTATAGAACTCTTAAATTCTGATCTAAATACTATTTCCAATTGGGGCAGAGAAAACCTTGTTAACTTTAATGCTTCCAAAACCCAATTTCTCCATCTATCTACCCGTCAGGATCTCCCAGCGGACTATCCCTTATTCTTCAACAATACAAAAATCAACCCTTCATCTTCTCTCAATATTCTTGGTGTCTCTTTTTCTTCTGCTCTCATTTGGAAGGACCATATTACCAGTCTTGCTAAGGCAGCCTCCCAGAAGCTGGGTGTGCTCAACCGCCTTAGGGGGTTCTTTTCCCCTGCACAGCTTCTTGCTCTGTACAGGGGCATAGTGCGCCCTTGTATTGAGTATTGTTCACATGTGTGGGGAGGTTCCTCTCACACTGCTCTCCTAGACAAAGTTGAAAGGAAGGCCTTTCGTATCATTAACTCCCGTCCACTCACCAACTCTCTGCAATCTCTCTCTCTCCGCCGCAATGTTGCATCTCTCTCGCTATTCTATCGCTACTATAATAATCAGTGTTCCTCAGAGCTATCCCAGTGCATACCACCTCCTTTACGTAGGGCACGTGGTACCCGTCTTGCAACTCAATCCCACCCCTACTCTGTGCAACTCTCCAACCCAAGAGTGAAACGTTACTCTCAAACTTTCTTCTACTCAACAGCTGAGCTCTGGAACTCTCTCCCAGAATCAGTCTTTCCCTCTTCCTATGACTTAAATTGCTTCAAACTCCGTGTGTCCAGGCATTTTGGCTCGAACGTCCCTTGATTTTGGCCCTGTCACTCTTTCAACTATGGGGGAGGCACTCGCTATAGGCAGTTATGCCTTTTGCCTCCCTCAATCACATAGAAAAAAAAAAAAAAAAAAAAAAAAATATGCGCCTATTTTACGTTGATTATAAAGGTAATAACCTGTTACAGCAATAAAACAAGTGGAAACAGCGTTTGGATGGTCAAAATCGGCGATAGAGGCTGGGAGTTACATAATGTATGGCTCAGGCATCCTGCCAGCCAGCCAGCCATGAAGACGGCTGGAGAGTCACTGTTGCGCGGTAGTCTCTCTCTCGCTCTTTCACACGCTTGGTAACACAGATGACCACGCCCTGCTAGCAACTCGCTAATGTTAGCACGAAAATATACCTAAGAATAAGGGAATAACAGGGAGAATAGGTGATAATCGAAGGGGGGGGGGGAGAGGGGAAGGAGGGGGATGTGGAGGAGTGATATTTGGCATGGCCAAGGGGGATTTTTTTTTTTTTTTTATAAATGTTATTTTTTTTTAGGCCTTGGATTATATAAGGCTTCCCGCAGCCCACCAGTAAAACTTATGTCACTCTTGCCGCACTTGCCGGGTTAATAATGTAACTGTAACTACTGATACAGGACAATTTGGGGATCAGGTAAATCCAGGTAGGTGGAAAAATTATAAAAAGAATGAATATAAAATTAATATTGACGTAGGTAGGCTACAGTACAGGATTGATTACTCTGTTAGATTTAATGACAAGAAGAAATTAACAGGAAAATAATAATGTAAAACTTGCACAATAAACAAACCAAAACAGGGACGACACAATATAAAGGCAAAATACCTAATCAAAATCGCTATGTGGAAATATCGCTTTAATCAAATGAAATTATGAAATAAAAGAACACAAAACCACCACATAGAGTGTACGGTCGCGCTAATAAACCATGTCTCAGCTGTCATTACGTTTGGTTCGCTCTGTGCTGTATTAATGTCTGTCAGATGTTGAATAAGGTGGGTAAGTGTAGGAATATGTTTGTATATCTCACCCAAATAGAAAAAATCGTGTAAATATTGCTGATACGAATTATCGATCAAAACAGAAATGGTGCCGAGACATCACTTATTAGCGCGATTGTACATCACTACATGAGCAAGTTTATCTGTTTTCAAATCTTGATTGACCCTACACTGAAAGTTTTACTTCCAAAGAAAACAAAAATATATATATATATAAAGTCTAATAACAATGCATGTATGTATGGATATGATAAGACAAGCTGGCAGAGTTGGAAACTGTATCACAAGGCTAAACAGATATATTATAGGACTAAGAATAATGTCAATTAAAGCAATATGTTATGCAATAGTAAGAAATATAAGTACAGTATTAAAAAGAGTTATGAACAAGGAGAAAGTTGATCAGTATGTATGTAATGTACTCAGGCCCCTTCCCCATTTTTCCTTTTTGTTTTCTGGGGGTGGCCAGCTCGAGACAGAGCCCAAACAGGGACAACACAACACAACAGACCACAATGAACACACAAAAACAAAACCCAAATTCACACACATCTAGGTCAACCAGGAGAAGACCCAGAGTCCAGGGATCACCAAGGTCCCTCCAGCACTCCCCCGGCCCCCGACCACCCGAAGAGGTTCCGGTCTCAGCAGGCAGACATGTAGCGAGACGAAACCGAAGCCCACCCACCATACTTTCAGGCGCACCCTTCATATATACCGGCTCCCTGGGCCAGGCGCCTGACGGGCTATTATCTAGTCCAACTGGCGCCCGACCCCTTCTCCCAAATGACCTCGTGCTCACTCATCTATTCACAAGCTGATCTGAAGAAACAGATTAACTCCTTGCGCAAGGACTCATATGACGCGATCGTGTTATATGGAACTTATGACCAAAAACTCATATGGCGCGAACGCGTCATATGGACTTATCTACATGCCTCTCCAATAAGTCCATATGACGCTCTAGCGTCATATGGAGCTCAGTAAGTCCGGTAAGTTAGATGAAGATCTGTCGGTTGGTGGCAACCCCAGGTTCCTCCGACAATTCTAACGGCCAGCAGTGTGGTTTTGACAGTTGTGTGGTGCAGTGGCAATGATACCGGGCGCCCGCCTCCATGGACTTACTGGAACATAATATGTCTGAAGGAGTTAAAGAAAATAGGAAAAAAGATCCACAGACATTTTGGAGAATATTATCACTCTCCGTCTCATATGACGCTAGAGCGTCATATGGCGGTTTTGCCAAAATTCTCTTATGACGCTAGAGCGTCATATGAAATTATCTTAATATCTCTCTAATAAGTTATATGACGCTCTAGCGTCATATTGAGCTCAGTAAGTTAGGTAAGTTAGATCAAAATCTGTCGAATGGTGGCAACCCCAAGTTCCTCCGACTTCTAACGGTCCCTTAGTGAGATTTTGACAGTTGTGGGGATAGTACCGTGTCGTCCGCCTCCTCGTCAGTAAGTTAACTATTTATGTCTGGGGGGGTTAAATGATAAAAACAATTAGTAATGACATTGCCCTATCCCTTGATAACTTTAATATACATTTTAAGTCTTTGTAAGTGAAGAGAGAGATAATGAAGGTACTCCGGATGAAATCTATTTGAGTAATGCAGTCTCTCAATGACCCAATAACTGCCAGTGAAGTCTTAAATATTAAGAAGATGAAGAACAAAAAGTCACCTGGTAATGACAAGATAATAAATGGATACATTAAATATAGCCAAGATTTGCTCTGACCATTGTATGTTAAATTGTTTAATATAATATTGGATTCTGGAGATAATATTAAAATACCACAGGAACGCTGTGGCACGAAAATCCTGAGAGCGAAACCTCCAACCCTAACGAGCCACAGGAACGAACATCCTGAGAGCGAAACTACCATCCCCAACGAGATCCCAGGCCCCTTTTCCTTTTCCGATTTGGTCTCTCTCCCTCTCTCTCAATTCATTCCACATATGATACGTCTCTCAATCACAGTCTTCTAATATACAAACCACAATACTTTACTCACTGATATTCTTGATATACTACCTAAGTATGTATTTAATTATGTAACCACCATACAGGCTATAATACTTTCATTGTGTAGGTTCGAGGCGATCTAAGACACCTTAGCTTCCATTTCACACCAAATCAGATCGTGATTACGTCAGCCCTGTATTTAGTTATATAACAATCATAGCCCCCCCAATTCTAACAATTCTATGTCTCTAACCTTCAGTGGTTTTATCCACTAACTATAATCCCAACCTTTAACCACGACTCTATACACCCGATAACCCTATGCCAGTTATTGTATTGAATTAGGCCTGTTAATTCGGATAAACTCACTATGACCAATCTGCAGACGATTATCAGGAGAGATGCAGGAAAGCTACCTCGTATCTCCCTTTCCATGACGCGTATAGATATATGTACCCCCGTGCTCAGTCGCCCCCCATTGCCTTGTTCTTCTAGTAACTAAGTGTATATATAATATTAACCGGAGTATGCCACCAGTATTGATACGACATAGCGGCACTGTCCTTGTGTCGTATTGTGCCACGTGCAGACCAACCAGGTTTCATCATCTTATTAGGACGACGGCTATAAAATGTCGTCATTCATGCATGTATTCAATCCTTAGGTTAGTTATTAATATCAACATACCCTAAAATACCTTGTCTTGCCAGACTAAGTTTCTGAAGACCAATCGCCCCCATAAATCTATGTATTCAATCCTTAGGTTAGTTATATCAACATACCCTAAAATACCTTGTCTTGCCAGACTAAGTTTCTGAAGACCAATCGCCCCCACAAATCTATGTATTCAATCCTTAGGTTAGTTATCTTTATCCGCCATTGTGTTCATCTTTTCCATTTACTTTTCCACAATTGTTATACGTCTTCCAATCACCTCCTTCGTATCCACAGTCCACACTACTCCATTTTGCTTCGTGTCCTACACCTCTTACCCGCCAGACTCTACCTACATGATGATGAACAGGAATACACATTCATATTAAAACACCCATGCCCTGTCCCTAGGTTGAGCCAATGCCAACCAGTCAGACAGCCATAAATCTATGTATGTTCTTCCATCCGAGAAGTAGTAGGTTAAAACCCCATGTCCTAATTGATAAGAAACTATGATACCCACGGGTACACCATTGTATATATAACCATTGCTCCTGTAAGACCTAGACAGAGATAATGACTGAAGATGTTAGCCACCTTGCAGTAACTCCAATTCTTACCCCAACCAGAGATTGTATAGATAACCTTTGTTACCATGATCTATCCTAGTACCTCGAAACAATAACAAAGTACCCCTACGAACTGCCGCTTTTCTTTGGTCTATATTTCATAGAAAACGCAGTTCCCAGGGACAACTAGACGTACAAGAAATCGTGTCAAATAATAGTGTCCATAACCCCTCGTATTGACGAGTAATAATACACCATGTTTTTCCCTACTTTATCCACAGTCAAGCACACACCTACAGTTAACCTCCTTTTCCCCCCACAGCCCCACAGTCCACATGATTCTATCTTTTCCAGACTCATATACCACCCCATAGTTGCATCCCCCGGTAGCATTTGGCTAACGTACTTTCACTGTCCTTTCAAACTCCAATATCAACTGCAGCCTAATGCCACCCCCACGCCCGGAGACATTAGGGTCAAATTTCCACGTAGCCCCCCTGAAGTCCCCCCCTCTCATTAACACCCCGCGCTCTTCAACTCTTGTCCGACCTAGCCTCTCCCTCATACCTCTTGAAGATCCTTGATTTTTCCGTTGCTAACGCTCTCCAACCTTTTATATATATACTCCTATCCAGCCTACCTTCCCTTAGTAGGCCGGAACAACATTAGAACTTTACTAACCCCTTACATGCCATCTATTCCCTTACAACCTATTCACAACCCTGCACCCAATGGTCGTCGGTGCGAGGCTAGCCACCTCGCCAGTAACTAACTTCTATTGCCATACTTCCAGATAAATGTGGCAGAGTTAGCAACCCAGTCTCCACCACATCCAGCTAACCATACAATTAACAACCAACCGATTAAAACCAGCTAGCCAAGGCACCTTCGGTTTTGGTATTAAGGACACCCACATCTGTCTCATAAACAGAGGGTTATTACAAACACTGGTTATATGGCAAGCCCCTAGCCACAGCCGCCGGACGACCATCCCAGAGAGAGGGCGCCCAGCTACCCCTTTTTACCCACCCGAGGAGGGAGACCCCCACCCCTGCGGAGGTATACCTGACCCCTGTTTTGACTTCCGGGTCATTGCCAGGTAGCACAGGAATTCTTCCTATCGATGAACTAACCATGCATGACTAACACCTTTACTAACCTCTATTAACTCACAATAACCCATTTACCTTTCTTGCATACTCTGATCACTAAATTAGAACCTCAGCTATACCATAGAATGAAGATTGAACAATCTAAGAGAGACACTCCTATCACACCTGTCCCCATCCTCCTCGCAAAGTAGATCCAGTCTCTCTCCCTTAAATACTTCCAGTATAGCCAAAAACCTCTTACTAAGGCTCAGTTATATCACATTTTGAAGGCTCCCTATAGCCATGTGCCACAACAGTAATCACCACCTTACCTAGTCCCCGTATCTATTGAGAGCTCAAATAAGTCCATAAGACTCGAGATCCCTATGGCCTACAGGGTCCAAAACCGAGCCTATAAACCCAGCTCCAGCCCCCAGTAAAATCAGTTGAAAGATAGACACCAACCCAGGTTGGTCACCAGAGTTAACCTTGAGCTCTATCCTTGTTGGATGCTGAGAAGTGAGTTCCAGAGCTGGCAGACTCCGTGGCAGATTTGGATAGAAGGACCTGTCCACGTATTTGAGAACTTCCTACATATGGACAACCTGGACGGCCGCGGAACCAGTCGTTAGCCCCCAACATCACGGACGCAAGATAACCAGGACCAGACCAATCAAATACTACCCAAGATTCACTCTATCAGTACTACAGTGTTACAGTACTATTTAGAGACTCACTTATTAATATTTCTACGAAGTGGCTATATCTTTGCCCCAGTAATTCATATATAACCATTCCATTAGGAAGTGCTAAGCGTATCAGTGTTCATTAATTAACAGGCGATACTAACTCTCGTAAGTACCATATACCCAGATATTATTTCATAGAAGTGAAACCCTAGTGATATCTGAATGTTCGCCCACTGATTTGCGTTCTATGTATTTCTGAGACAAGAATATAAAACTTAGATCAGCACCCCCTGAGGTTACTAGAATTCCCGTGCTCTAAAATACGCGTGTCTAATCTAGTCTGTGAACTACTACTTGTGCACCAGAGCTACCAGTAATAAATCTAACAGTGAATATGAATCTATAAGTAACATTGATGGTCTTCGGTATATAAACCTGTTAAATAAGCCAGTGATCAGAAGATTAATACCTGAACGTTGGAAGTGGGAGACTAGCCTCCATCCAGATCCACTTATGCTAGTGTTGTTCAATTCTATCATTTGTCTTGCATGAGTATTTCAGAAGTGGTATATTAATAAACGTGATCGTGTGTCTTGTTACCGTGTGTTTCTTTTGTGTTCTCTATTCCTCATACCTTGTATTGTGCATGCAGCCTTATATACCCAGTCAGTTAGAACTCACATTACCCAAGTTAAACCTGTAGAAAAACAGGGCATAACAAATATTTTACCAAATGAATGGCTTACTGGTAGTATAATTCCACTGTATATTAATGATACTGGTACTAATAATTATAAGGGGATAACATTGCTAAGTTGCATAGGGAAGCTTTTTTACATCATTTTGAAAGAAAGATAAATTACTTTTCCTAATGAAATTACTATTTTAAATTAAACAAGCTGGTTTTAGGCAAGGGTACAGTACAGTAGATCATATTTTCCTACTTAAATCAATAATCGACTTATTTTGCTGGGAACAAAAATAAGAAAATTGCTTTGTTTGTTCGTGGTCTACCGTACCAGAAAGCCTGTGTGTGTTCGTCCAAGTTTTGGTTTGTTTATTTTGCAAGTTTTACATTATAATGGAGAGATGGACTGTGGTACCGTATAAACTGGTGAGTCATAATGTAAATGGTAAGATCTTAGGGTAATTAAAAGCATGTACTGTATAACAACATTAAATATTGTGTTGTTCAATCAACAGGTGTCTGACATATATACAGTATATAACAAGGGTGTAAGGCATGGAGAAAACTTGTTGTCACCTTTACTTTTTGCCTTTTATGTAAATGATATAGAGGAACAATTACTACATCATAACTATTTTTGTTTTTAAAGTTTCAATGATGATGTTCTTGATACATATCTTAAATTATTTGTATTAATGTATGCTGATGATACAGTAATAATATGTGATGGTGAAGATGGAATGAGAAAAACCTTATTATAATGTAAAACTTGCAAAATAAACAAACCAAAACTTGTACGAACACAGTACAATGACAAAACAACTAATTAAAATCGCTATGTGGAAACAACGCTAAAGCAAAATAATAATGTATCAATAAAAGAACACAATCCACCACATACTGTAGGGTGTACATTGCTACATGAGCAAGTTAACCCTCTCACGACCATATGACGCAGAGGTTGCCAGATTAGCAATAAGAAATAGAGTTCTCTCACTCTTATAATTACCTCTCCAAAATTAGTTATCTGCCCACAGCTAACTCAAAGACAACTGCAGAGGTTAAAGTAAATAAACTAAAGATTTTTATATACCCCTGATGGTAGCAAAGCATTTAAAGTATCCCTAATAGGCTCAAAATTGCATCAAAAACGTGAGAGGGTTAATCTGTTTCCCAAGCAAACTAATCGTAACATAACAACGCACTATCGCCACGTTCAAGGAATTAGTCAATTTGTTAGCATTAGAGGCTTATTGTAACAACTGAAAATTGAAAGTAAACTGTAGCAAAACAAAAAGTTAATATTTAGTAGAAGAAGAGTAGAACCTTGGAGGTATAACTATAAATTTAGGACAAGAGATAATGAAGTGAAAGGTGAATATAATTACTTCGGTTTAACTTTCAATTACAATGGCATATTTCCCCAAGGAGAATTATAATTAAAACAACAAGCTACAAGGGTCATGTATTCATTGATCAGTAAATGCAGACAATTTAATTTACCAGTTGATATACAGCTTGACTCGTTTGAATCTATGGTTAGACCAGTTGTTGTCGTTCCCTAGGCTGCCTGGCCGAACAGCCCAGAGTACCTAAGGAAGGCCTTGGCCACGATCAGGCTTTCCCACAGGGCTTTCAAGGAATTAGACCAGTTATGCTGTATGCTGCTGAAGAATGGGGATACTACATTTGAAGTTTGTAAAACAAAAATTATATGTCCATAAGTATAGAAGTAATGACATGGTGTATGGTGAACTTTGTGAATATCCTATCAACATAAATATTAATTGTGCAATGATGGGTTACTGGGCGAGAATAATTACTGGTAAAGCAAGTTAAGTTCTATAATGTACACACGTTAGTAAAATTTGGATCAGGTTGTTGTTGTAGTTCCCCAGACTATCTGGCCGAGCAGTCCCGAGTCCGGTAGACCAAAAAAAAAAAAAAAGGTGCTTGGACCCCCGAAGGGGCCAGGGTGAGATGAAATCCATCACTGAGAGGGCAGCAGGGAAGGGGATCACCAGCGCAGGGGCTTGCACCCTCGGGCCAATGCCCCCACCGTCCACAGCCCACCTAGCAGTGCCACCCAATCAGGCAATCTCGCCAGCACCTAAAAGGAAAAGTAGTACAATAAAAGAGACAGACAGAAACGGCTAAGGTTGGGTAGAGGATGCCAAACCTCACTCTGGATAGGACCAGCCCTCACTCTTTGGATCAGGGTGGTGCCTTTACTTCACCTTGGTTGAATTGTGTTAAAAGTATTTATAATGACTGTGGGATGTCTGGAGTTTGGTTGTCACAAAACTTAATAAACCCAACCTGGTTCAGCTTGGCACTAGAACAACAGCTTAAAGACCAATGAATAACAACATGAGAGACTCAGACCAAGAGTGAGATCAGTGGAAATGAATTACTTAAGGAGTGCGTGCGGAGTTACATGGAGGGATAGACAGACTAACGAGGAAGTAAGAAGGAGGTGTGGTGTGGAGGTAGATGTGCTGGAAAGTGTGAAAAGGAACAACTTGAGATGGTTCGGCCATATGGAACGTATGGAAAGCGAGAGAATGAATAAGAGTGTGTACGAGAGCGAGGTGAAGGGACAGAGAGGGAGAGGTAGACCGAATGAGAGGTGGAAGGATGGAGTGAGGAAGTACATGAACGAAGGCGGTGCTGGTTGGGGGAGGGGTGTCGACTGACTGGGGACAGAGGTGCATGGGGGCGGTTCGTTCGTGGCCAGCCCTTCGGGGATCACGACGTCAGGCAATAGAGTTCGAGAATTCTTCACTGACGAGCAGTTGGCCGTGATATATAAAAGTCATGTGCGTTCTCAGATGGATTACTGTTCACCTCTGTGGGGTGGAAGTGGAGTGGTTGCATTGAGGCAGTTGGACAAAATTCAAAATAAAGCTATTAGATTAATCAGTAACCCTGCAATCACACAGGACCTTCCTACATTATCCATACGAAGAAACGTTGCATCCCTTGCATTATTCTACAGATATTTTCACAGCAATTGTTCCGAGGAACTTGCTTCAATTGTGCCGCCTCTCCACATCTTTCCCCGTAGAACTAGGGCAGCTGAGAGCGCGCATGAATTTACACTTTCTCCTCCACAATGCAGAACTTCTGCTTATCAGAATTCATTTATCCCCAGAGCTACTACTCTTTGGAATTCACTTCCCTCGAATTGCTTTCCACAAACTTACAATCTACAAATGTTTAAATCCAGTTGTTACAAACATTTTATGAATGGAGGATGCCTTTAGGCACATGGACCTTTTTGTTTTTTCTGTGTTTTTCCTTCCTCCGTTCATTGTCTCTTAAAAAAAAAAAAAAAAAAAAAATAGATAGATAGATAGAATAGTAATTTACTAAGTAAGGCCATTTGTAGTAGCTATAGAACTTATACAGTTGTTTTTTACATGGAGGATTTATCTTGTAAAATTGGATTGGAAATTATATGTAAAGTGAGAGCAAGTAATAATAAATTACCAGTAATTATGGGTAGACTGAAACATTGATAGAGAAGACATGATATGTACACTCTGATACCATTGTCTCTAGCCCACTCATAAATATTCGTGGACCTCACGTATTTCTAATTATGGAAGTATATCTCTGGAAACGAATTTACGAATATAATGTTCTATACATCAACTACACAACTATATATACCATTTATTGTGAAGCAAGTTCTATCTAAAAATCAATCCAGATGTTTATAATTGCATAAAGAAACACATAGGGCATCCAGGAAATCATATGAGTGGGCTAGAAACTATGGTATCCCAGTGTACCGGTACTAAATGTACTCAGAATTTGGTGGGGACGAATATCATTTGTTATTTATTTGTCAAAATTATGATATTGTAGTCAAGAGATAGGTATATTTCTCATTATTGCAGGCATAACCCAACACGGTATAAATATATACGATAGCCTACTGTTAACAAATAAGTCAGTCAGTTTAATTATATATTGTTATTGAATAATACCAACTTGTAAGTGATGAACAATCTTTCACTTTTTCTAATAAAAACGTTTAATATTTATAGATAGATGAATTCTTAGGCATTATACCGGTATATGGTTTGTTTAAGCTGTACCAGTGTATGTACAGTATGCACATTTATTCAGCAAAGGCATACCAGTACTGTATAAGTGTAATATGTAAGAGGCTGTGCTCCATACTTTTTGTAAAAGTCTGAGCAAATAAACTTAATTCAATTCACACACAGACACACCATCACAACAACCGCTACCACTATAACTACCACTATCATAAATACTACCACAATCACCACTAATATCCCACCTTGCTTATACAATAAAACTATGAAATATTAAAAAAGCAAACTGTACAGTATATATTATTCTTGATTTCAAAGTTCTCATACACCACCGTCACACACCCGTACACAATCACAATCACCACCACCCTCACTCACAACCATAATCACTACTGTGATGTGTGAGCCCCTTCTGGGCGCACACACACACGCATATAATCACCACTATAAACACTGCTACCAGTCACCACCACTATTTCTATTACCAAATCACCATCATCTTCACTTCTGTGATGTGATCCTACGGGAACACTCATACAGATCCTCACTACACAGAAACACCATCACCATCACTGCTGTGATATGCGAGACACGAAACACACAGACAGATACAGTTATTACAACAATACGCCATCCCTACGGGGGCTACATAGTAAGCTGCACCGCGAAATAACCTCGGAACTTGTCTCTACTGACAGTTGAATATATGTACATTATGTATATACTGAGGCACATACCCCATAGCTGGAGGTGGCCGACTCGAGACAGAGCCATGTATGACAGTTACCTATTAACTCCCAACGAGCAGGGGGGGTATCAGTGTAATGCCTAGCAGGTATATTTACCGAAAATTAGCTTCATTCCATGCTCTTTTTCATGCATAAGAAAGAGCCAGAGCGTAATACAATTATATATCTGTGAAAGGGCGATAATATAGCTTTCCAATGACATCTAAATCATCCTTGTAGGACCTTGGGTTATCTAGCAATGATCATGCAACCGAAGGCAGAAATACCCTAAATTGAGGTATTTTTGCCGGTTTTATCCTTGTTGAGAGGTGTAGGGAGGCGAGATACAATATTCCCCAGTCACCCCAGTGGCGGCCATGGAGCTGTGGCGAGCGGTCCAAGGCCGCCTATCGTCCCCCCAACACTTGGTCTCTCTCTCATCCATCATAATGGCACCCGTTATATGACGGGGCACCGCAGGGGTGGCCAATATTCTCTCTCCATTCATATGACTGTTGCTGCGAGTTGAGTTAAAAATCATTAAAATTACATATCAATATATCATACTTTCATAATTTGCTTACTTTTAAGACAGATGAAGGACAGTGGTAGAGGCGGTCAGTGTGTTCCGTTGTGGGTGAGAGTGATGGTGGTGGTTTGTCCCCGGAGGTAGTGTTGGGAGGACATAACGTCACTTTACCTCCAACCCACCACAAACCTCCTTTTCCCCCTTCACTACTTAAAGTATCACTTCCACTACTACCATCTCCACTCTCACCACCATCACTGCTTTCATCACCACCACCCCAGCAAACACACACACATCTTCAGTATAGCCTACACATATCCACACTCACACATTACACACACACCCAACCCCCACTTATACCCTAGCTTTCACCGACACTTCCACCACTACCTGTCACACCGAATCATGATCATCAGGCCACTAGAGGGCAGCACTGGAAGTGGACTAGCAGCCTCTGTAAAGTAAAATGTGGTTAATGTTACAAACAAATTTCAACCGATGGGACCTGAAATCAATGTTTGGCACAACAAAAATAATATGGCATAATGATGTGTTATGTCATTTCATTTCAATTTACTTCAGGAAAAACTATTCATAAGGGATATTTAAAGGTTAGGCTACTAGCCCATTATGTTTTTCTATATTGTTTATAATAAGCAATGATAGATTACGAAAACATTGCTTTGTAAGAGGAACGATCAGTGAATACCTAGCATGAAAATATGCAAACAAGTTTATAGTATATCCTTTGGCATGATTTTTCACCATAAACAGGATCGTTAATTTGGAGAAAGAAGGAGTTAATCATGTTTTTGAATAATCCACCAGTGCGGGACCTTTAACCCGGCAAGTGCTGATCTACTTATATAAGGTGTACTGGTGCGCTGCGGAACTCCTTATTTAATCCAAGGCCTACATTTTTTTTTTTTAAAACCAGCCCAGTATCATTTTTTGTATTGCCCCTTGGCCATGGCAAATATCACTCCTCCAAATCCCCTCCTTCCCCCCCCCCATCTGTGGTCATCTGTGTTACCAAGCGTGGGAAAGAGCAAGAGAGAGAGTATCGCGTTACAGTGTCTCTCCAGACGTGTGGAGGAGTGGGAGGCTGGCTCACACTCGATGATTACAACTCCCGGCCTCTGTTGCCGATTTTGACCAGCCAAACGCTGTTTCCACTTGTTTTATTGCTGTAACAGGTTAATACCTTTATAATCAACGTAAAATAGGCGCATATGGATAAGTATTAATGATATTTATGGTACGATGACGATTTGAGTGAAGGAAACCATCTAAATACCTCCGCAAAGGGGTGGCTGTATACTATAGGGGGTACGCAGCGGAGAGGTTAACCCGTACAGCCCCAGCGACGCGCCTGACGCGTCGGCGATGTATGTAACGCACAGCCCCAGAGACGCGCCTGGCGCGTCACCCTAATTGCGCTGACCGTAACCTCAGGTGTAGCCACTAAAGAGGGCTCAGATTTGTATGGGAACTGTGTACGTATCCCACGCAACCGTGCCGATGGTTGAAAACTCTCAAAGTCCACGTGCGTGCGCGTGAGCGCGCAATAACCTGTTTTTTTGGGGTAATTGCCTTCAATTTTTTACTCTTGTAAAATACGTTTTCGGGGGCTCTGTAGGACCATTCTTTAAGCTTTTTGAGCGGTTTTTCGTGGTTTTTCCTTCATTCCTAACCCATTCGCTATTGTTTCTGGAATAAAAAAAAAAATTGAAAACCGGCCGGGTTCTTGTGAACAAACATTACAAAACTAGCCGGGGCTGGACGGGTTAAAGGTTAATTCGGACAGTATTTATTATATTTACCATATAAAGCAATATTACTACTCCATATGTGCATACAGTATCTTACTTATGTAATGAGCATGTGAACATTGAAGAAGCAGAAAATGGGTGTATAGAGCAAATATCCAGTGAATAACTGTATTACTGTGCCGAATGCATACAAGGGGGAGCGACATAGGTGTGCTCTCTCTGGAGGCTTGAGCCACACTGACAGCTTTAGCTGTGGTCTCGCACATGTAGTAGGGAGGGGGGAGGTATGAGAAGTGTAGAGGAGGGAGACTGAATGCATTTGAGACGGGAGGGAGGATTTGCAGGGAGTGGGAGAGGGAATGTAAGGGGAAGACAGGAGGTGGTGATTAAGGAGAAATGCCACCTAATCACATAATGCTTCCATTTTACCGACACTGGGGTTATTTTTTTGTATGTGCCATCTTCCGGAAGGAACGTCGCATTCGCCCAGTAAATATATATATATATATATATATATATATATATATATATATTTATATACCGGTAGGGTAAGACGGGGTAATTTCGCCGAAAATTGCGGTTTTTGACTAATAGAAACTGCCACAAATGGAATTTTTAATGTTTTAATTTTTTATCTATACATTCAGCCTTTCTGCTATAGATGCCCAAAAAACTAAACAAAATATATAATGTTTTGGTCATGCTGCAATCTTTTTTTTAAATTACCCCGCCGGGCGGGGTAATTTCGCCGCGACCTATTTAATGCATCACCTTGCTAGTAAACTAGATAACATTATATGAATAATGGCCAGACAAAACACTAGCGTGCAGGTAAAACCAATGAAAACATGCACAAACCCAAACTGCCACTAAACATGCCAATATAAAAATGTTGCACGTGCACACACACACAACTGAACGGGGCGGGCAGAGATGCAGGTGTGTCACACGTGTAGGCCTAGGCGCCATTGTGTCTAGTGCGGGTGTGGACGTGTCTAGTGCGGTTGTGGACGTATTTATTAGGCCTACGGGTGTGGACGTATTTAGTGCGGGTGTGGACGTATCTCGTGTGAGTGTGGCATGTAGGGTGCTAGTGCAAAGTAGCAGGCAGCAGCTGATGACTACTGCCAACACTGTGTCACACGCACCACCACAGTGGACGCACCCACATACACCCGTCCATACCGTCAGACGCGCCGCTAGCCCTGTCGCCAGGCCCTGCGAAACTGCAAAACAACCTAAGCCCAACTAGCTCTACAACCTAAGCCAAACTAGATATACAACCCAAACCAAACTAGCTCTACAACCTAAGCCATAACTGCTCTACAACCTAAGCCAAACTGCAGTCGAATCCATGCAATAGTTTTGGAAATATCGGCGTTTGAATGTAAATTATTAGCGTCATGGCGAAATTACCCCGTCTTACCCTATATACAGTATACTGTATATACCTGTATATATATTTTTTTTTTCTGTTTTGGTTTGTCGTAATTTTACTGTAATATGGCCATGACAAGAGCTAACTAATAAATTACCTGCTTGGAAAATGAGCAGATCAGGTGAGGTAGGTCCAGGATCTGTTGTCAAGACAAGTAACTGTCACTTAACTCTTTCTGTCACCCATCTTCTGGTCCACTGAGCAGCTCAGGTTCACCTGTAACATAGAGCATAAGAGGGAGTACAGTAGGCTATAATTAACCCGTACAGTACCGAAGCTGTTTTTTCAATTTTATTCTGGCTACTATTAGACGATATTATTCAGTTTATAAAGGTTCTCATGCCACAAACCAGTTTCGAACTATCTCACTTAACCATTTTGACTACCACACATCCTGCTTACAACTGCACAAAATCGTCTAAATATAGTAAGAATATAATGTAAAAGACGTAGCCAGTACAGTAGGGGTTAAATATTAAATGGGAAATTATAGCCTATATATTATGTATACAGGGCATGCCGAAATAGGTGTAAACACAAACTTTGATTACATAATTATACTACTAGCACTGAATATGATACTATATTATGACAACTTTGATTACATATACTACTAGCACTGAATATGATACTATATTATGACAACTTTGATTACATACTACTAGCACTGAATGATACTATATTATGACAACTTTGATTACATATACTACTAGCACTGAATATGATACTATATTATGACAACTTTGATTACATATACTACTAGCACTGAATATGATACTATATTATGACAACTTTGATTACATATACTACTAGCACTGAATATGATACTATATTATGACAACTTTGATTACATATACTACTAGCACTGAATATGACTATATTATGACAACTTTGATTACATATACTACTAGCACTGAATATGATACTATATTATGACAACTTTGATTACATATACTACTAGCACTGAATATGATACTTATTATGACAACTTTGATTACATATACTACTAGCACTGAATATGATACTATATTATGACAACTTTGATTACATATACTACTAGCACTGAATATGATACTATATTATGACAACTTTGATTACATATACTACTAGCACTGAATGATACTAGATTAGGACAACTTTGATTACATATACTACTAGGACTGAATATGATACTATATTATGGCAACTATGATTACATATACTAGCACTGAATATGATACTATATTATGACAACTTTGATTACATATACTACTAGCACTGAATATGATACTATATTATGACAACTTTGATTACATATACTACTAGCACTGATATGATACTATATTATGACAACTTTGATTACATATACTACTAGCACTGAATATGATACTATATTATGACAACTTTGATTACATATACTAGCACTGAATATGATACTATATTATGACAACTTTGATTACATATACTACTAGCACTGAATATGATACTATATTATGACAACTTTGATTACATATACTAGCACTGAATATGATACTATATATGACAACTTTGATTACATATACTACTAGCACTGAATATGATACTATATTATGACAACTTTGATTACATATACTACTAGCACTGAATATGATAATATATTATGACAACTTGAAATATATACTAGCACTGAATATGATACTATATTATGACAACTTTGATTACATACTACTAGCACTGAATATGATACTATATTATGACAACTTTGATTACATATACTACTAGCACTGAATATGATACTATATTATGACAACTTTGATTACATATACTAGCACTGAATATGATACTATATTATGACAACTTTGATTACATATACTACTAGCACTGAATATGATACTATATTATGACAACTTTGATTACATATACTACTAGCACTGAATATGATACTATATTATGACAACTTTGATTACATATACTACTAGCACTGAATATGATACTATATTATGACAACTTTGATTACATATACTACTAGCACTGAATATGATACTATATATGACAACTTTGATTACATATACTACTAGCACTGAATATGATACTATATTATGACAACTTGTGTAGTCCAAAGGGAGAGAACCCGATGGGTTATGGGTAGGGTATGCGTATCATTCTGAAACCATGCAAATACTAAAAAGGGGATGTGGTCTTCGGTGAGGGTTAGTCTTGTATCCCACGTACTGGGTCAACGTTAGGTTAGGTCAGGTTGTTTGGTTAGGTTAATGACAAGTGATTGGGTGGTAGGTATGGAATATACTAGGTACCGGTACTAGGAATATTTATTACCTGGTAGTAAATCCGGAAACCCGAGCCAAAGTTTGCCAGAACTTGGCTCGGGTTTTCCAAATTTCGGGTTTTAGGTTTCAAAATAATGAAATATCGAACCAGGTTTAGTTTCTATCGATTGCCGGACGCCTTACTCCCCTTACGAGGGTGGCCATACACAGAATGCCCCAAGCGGACCTATTCCCTGTGAGAGGGACAACCCGAGCCAGTTTAGTGAAGGACTTACAGGATTGACCACTCAATTCAGGATCCGTCCAACTCTGAGGCCCTCTGTGTATCTTGTTAGCACTCTTTTTCTACAGTGGTGTTCAGCTAATCCATCCACTAACCTGCCTTACCCTTAGGTAAGCAGTACGGATTTGTATCAGGTTTATTCCCCTAGACAGGTTGGCAACCAAGGCTGACGAGTCCCATCCACCCGGATTTGTATAAGGTTGTCTTCCCTAGATACCTTACCTTATTATCGCCTTTTTATGCCTTTTACCTCACAATTTCCCTGATCTTCATAGCCCTCCCCACTATCGGGGGGAAGGGGGGTATTAACATCGATCGATAATGGGGAAAATAGGTTTTCCCGAGATTTCTAATTAGGCTAATTACAAACTATATATAGAACGCTATATAACTACTATATATAGAACACTATATAACTACTGTATATAAAACTATAATATATAAAACAGCACTGGGAAAATTCGTGGTAGGCCTATTACAATAGGCCTATATATTTTCCGATCTTACCAACGAATAAGATTGATATCATTAAAGACGTCGGGATGGATGTAGACTCCGGGCGTATGGTCGTCATGTTTACATAAGGCGATCGCCGCGGTTAACTTCGCGTCTATTTTGAGCTCCCCCTCAACATATTATTGTATCCAATGGCATTCAAAATAGACGGGAACATGATTGCAAAGGTCCGACGCCTCCCCCGCCATCATGTTTACATTTGTCGATCGCCGTGGTTAAGTTCGCGTCTATTTTGACAGCGATTTTTTCGGTAATTTGCCCCCTGCTGGTAATATATATGATGATGACAATATGTCATGGGGGCGTGAGGGGGGGCTTTGCCCCCCCTCAATATATTATTGTATCCATAGGCAGTCAAAATAGACGGGAACATGATGGCAAAGGTCCGACGCCACTACACGTAGCTACGTGTAAACAAGGCTGGCGGTACGCCCTCACTTAACATTCTTGCCAAGACGTCTTTCACCGCAATATTAGAAACAATTTATTAGGAAAAATAGGGACCCATAGACTCACCATACTTTTCTCATTCTAGTCCACATGGAGGAATTTCGTTATTGACACTTGAAAAAACCCGATTACACCGAAAAGTAACACCAAAATAATGTCCCGACCGTCAACAAAGCATTGCGAACAATGAATGCTTCGACTTGACCTCCTTCTTCTTGTTTTGAACGATGCGGTGGGTGCGATTCACCCAATAATTGGCGTGAGCGTTACTCACAAAAACGAAATACTGTACCGGCAACCTGTTTTTGCCCCCTTACAGATCTGCATATATGAGGTTGACAATAAATCAAGGGGGGGGGGGGTGAGGGGGGGCCCATTGTGTATCCAATTTACCACCCAAATTTCCCTTACCTACTGTAAAAGCGCGATTCACCCAATAAATGGCGCCATTTGACGCCGTATCTTCAGATGGTAAACCTGACTTTTAGCACCAACAGCGATTTTAGTCGGTATTTTTGGTTGTGTGTGTACTTGTCCTTCAGATATAGTGTTGCATTATAATGATTTGGAACAGAAATTAGTATTTACCCAATTTCCATCTATCTAAAAATACAGCCCCCCACTAGTGGGGATGTTTATGAAGATCAAGGAAAATGTGGGGTTAAAGACAATAAAATAACAAAAATAAGCTATATATGACAATAACAGTTTGCTGTGGGATACAGGATTCCATGAGGGGAGGGGGGCTCGACCCCCCCCCCCCCCCCACCCCCCAAAGATTTATTGAAATTCTCATATATGTTGTCAGTAGGGGACAAAAAACTAATTTTGGTACTTATTTATGAGACTACATATTTTTTCTTAAAATATTAAAATATTAGGTATTATTCTAGATCCGGTTTCACAGCACACTCATCAATTTATATGGCTTTATAAATTTGTCATATACCATACTTCATTCCTATATCGGTCAGTAGCGGCGCAAATGGAATTATAATTAGCCTACTGTGAAAAAGTTAATATTTAGGCTACTTCCTGTTATCCACAGCCAAAGCTGAAGATTGCGGAGTAAATACCGTACACATCATCAACTTTTTTTTTCGGCGACCGTCAATCTTTTATTATTTTAATACCAAACCAGCGGGGGTCTGGGGGTGGCAGCCCCCACCTAATATACTAGGTTAGGCTAGGTAGTTAGGCTAGGCTAATATTACCCCTTATTTTCGTCTTTTACCCCGCAATTTCCCTGATCTTCATAGCCCTCCTCACTAGTGGGGCCCGTGTTTTTAGATTGTTGGATAATGGGTAAATACTCATTTCCGCCAGTCCTAAGTATAAAACAACGGTTATATTCAACGACACTAGTGCAGCGTTATGAAAAACAATTTATTAGGGAAAATAGGCACTAATAGATTCGCCATATTTTTCTCCATATAGTCCCCATGGAGGATTTTCGTTATCAACAAATTGAAAATACCCACTTCACAGACAAATACACCAAAAATCTAAGTCAAAGCGGGGGTATGGGGGCGGCAGCCCCCACCTATAATACTAGGATAGGTTAGGTAAGGTTGCTAGGTTAGTCTAATGTCCTTTCAAAGGGGTATAGGCTAGTAAACACTAGGATAGCCTATACATGGACAGAGGTAAGAAGAAGAAGAGTCCTGCAGTAGTCTCCTTGAATGCTACCTAAAAATGTTGTCAATATTCTACTATAGACGGCACACAGTCTAGACGAACAGCTGATGATGAGGAGTGGCAGTGCCGTACATAGGGAGAGTATTTTTGTTTTCTTATATATCTCCCTTATAACACATTTCTGTTCTTTATGGCATATATAGCCTAGCAATGATGTATATGCTCTACCGGATCTAATAGGCATAACAAGATATATGAGGTAACTGTTGGTGCTAAAATTCAGTAATACCCTTCAGATTAATGAATAATGGGTAACTTGGGTAAGTTATGCAAATCCTCCACTCATACCATGAAAAACAACAATAAAACACTATATTCCTTGAACAAATTAGGCTATACAGAAAACTTGGTAAATAAGGCAGCTCTAGCTGTCTTGAATGTTACCCATCCACTAACCTGCTTCACCCTTAGGAAAGCAGTACCGATTTGTATTAAGGTTTACTCCCCTAGACAGATTGCTGACCAAGGTTGAAGAGCCCCATCCACCTAAACTTTTATAAGGTTGTCTCCCCTAGATGGGTTGCCGACCAAGGCTATCGAGTAGGCCTACCATCCACCCGATATAACTTTAAAGCATGATAAAATCCTCGATGTCAGGTAGGATGAACCTGAAATGAGGTTAATTTATCAGCCAGATAAGCAAAACAGAACTCACCTAATATACTGTAGCCTATTGAGTGAGAGCAAGAGAAGGCAGGAGTGACCGGTAGGGGGCCGCCATGATGAATACCGCCGGATCAGGACCAACTCGGCAACACCACCACCAACACCACCAAGGAAGAACAGTAACCGCCTGAACACCACCAACACCAGGGGAGAACTGTAAACACTGGACTGTATCCGTCATACCACCCACCTCGAGCTACTGAGTCACTGTCTCACCGAGACACCGAGTCAGAATCACCGTCGCCGAGTCCTTAAAGTTCTACTCCCAGTGTTACCAAATCAAAACAAAATACACCTCGCTAGGTCCTTTTTCAAATGTCGCTGGACAGTAAGTAATGGTGAACAAGGCAGAATGATGCCTTAAGTTCGATAAAACATCTACAATATTGGGAGCGTTTAAGAGCACTGAATCTGTACTCACTGGAACGTAGAAGAGAACGTTACCTAATAATATACACGTGGAAAATCGCAGAGGGTTAGTACCAAACCTACATCCTCCGATAGTCATGAAATTCAGTGATAGGAGAGGCTGGGAATGCGAAATCCCCCGGATGAATAACAGGGTGCTATGGGCTCTCTGCGAGAGGGCTGGTTATCACATAGAGGCCCACGTCTCTTCAACAAACTCCCACGGCGAGTAAGAGACATGAGGGACGTCTCGTTAGACAACTTCAAGAGAGCCCTCGATGTCGAACTGCAAAAAGTGCCAGACGAGCCAATCCTCGCGAGGGAGCGAGCTGTCGCTTCAAACAGTCTACTACACCAAAATCACCACCCATAACGAGGGACGCCGCGCTCCTTGGTGCCGCTAGAAGAGTGGCGAACACATCAAAAGTATCAAGTAAGTAAGTAAGTATGCCACAATCTGTGGAATATGGCTCAAATATTTAGAGAAATTTGAGTATCGCACGAATGCATGTCACCAGATGTTCTGTTCCTGAAGATTCCAGTAAAATTGTGTTTTGGCAACGCTGTCTTCCTCCCCACCCCTACCCTCCCTTCCATTGTCCACCTCCGACTGACTGTCGTAGCTCATAGTTATGAAGTCTAAAGGTGTGTTGTGAAACATTTAAACCACTTATTTTCATTATATTATATTGTATTGATATCCTACCCGTATTACATTTAGAAATGCTCTTACAAAGTTCAGTTGAGATAAAAATGTGAATGAGACAATGATAATTATCGCGAATAGACTCGCAGCGTTATTATACATAATTTATTAGGGAAAGTGAAGCTCTATGGAATCCTTATAATATACTCACATAGATTCCGTTGTGGGAGAATAGTTTTGATAAGTTTTGTAACTCGATTTTGTCGATATAAATAGTCCCGCGCTTAAACAAACTCAGTCCCGCAATCTTGAGAGCTCTGCTACGGACGTGTTCATGTTTACAAAAAGTGTTTGGAATGGAGTACACTCGCTACGGTAAATTGTTATGTTCTACAAAGATGTTACTGTATGTCTAATATAATTATGAACCCACAGTAGCTGGCATGCAAGGGCTAGTGTTGTATCCCACGTACTGGGTCTAGGTTAGGTTAGGTTAGGTTGTTTGGTTAGGTTAATATACTAGGTCTCGGAAACAAGATTCGTAGTTGCGGTAGTATTTACATCAAAACTATAGTTAACTATCAAAACTAGGCTATTCTCCCACAGTGGAATCTATGTGAGTATATTATAAGGATTCCATAGAGCTTCACTTTCCCTAATAAATTATGTATAATAACGCTGCGAGTCTTTTCAAAAAAATTACCGAGACAATGAGTATTTCATTAAGCAATGCATGGATAAACTCCTGCTTAGGTTATAGCCTAAACACAATAAATTCACAGAATAGGCCTAATTATTATATACTAATTTATGAGAATAGGCCTACTTACAGACTTACAGTAGGCAGACTGTACATTGGCATCATACTAAAATTAATTGTAGAATCATTCAATCATAGGCCTAGTGGTGGAAACAATGGTGAAAAATAAGGAAATATTAACAATGTGAAGAAATAATCTCTAAATCAGTACCGTACCAGGATTGCCTATAAACAGTGACATAACATTATCCTCATACAGGTAACAGGGACACAGGTCACAGGGTTATATAATATTAGCAGTAAATAAACTTTGCTTTAGCCGCTACCACCACCACACCAGGCTAGGCCTATAACATAATAATCATATGAAAGGCAAAACAAATAGAAACAATAGAAAACAAAACAGTAGCCTATCCTAGGCTAGTAACGATAATAAAAATAGCAGTAGGCCTAGAGCCTAGTAAAAATAATAACACTGGTAAAATTATCACCTCTTAATCTTACATTGCTTAACGGTGCTTAGTACGGTGATGCTATTGTCTCATATTAGTAATATCGCCTTAGACTAACATGGCTGTGTTAACCTCTGAAGTGCGCATGGGGGTAATTGGAAACGTCCCCCTGTGCTGACGTATTTGAGGTGTTTCCGTCACTAAAATATTCATTGTGCCATTAATAGCATTATCCATAGGCCTATTTGATTATAAGGTATCCAAACAACAATAAAACGAGTGAAAACATTTGGATGGTCAAAATCGGAGATATAGCCGCGAGTTGATAATGTATGGGTGAGGCAATCTGCTTTCCCGCCAATTTCCCCCAAGGCCACTGAGACACAGCGATCGATACTATCTCTCTCTCTTGCACTCGCTTGCTATCAGTGATGACCACCCTAACGGATTTCTAATGTTAGCACGAAATATACCTCAGAATAAGGAATAACAGGGAAAATAGGTGATAACTGAAGGAGAGGAGGAAAGTGGGGAAGGAGGGGAGGTAGAGGACTGAGATTTTGCATGGCCCAGGGGCCAAAAAAAAAAAAAAAAAAAAAAAAAAAAAATAACAAAATATTTTTTTTTCGATGTCAAAAGTTGATTTTTTTTTTCTCTGACTCTTAAGAGTCTCCCCGCAGTGCGCCGGGGGAACTCTTAAGAGTCTCCCCGCAGCTCCCGGGTTAATATTACTTCTAGTGATTTCCTAAGCTGAAGAAAATTCTTTTAGCTTCAAAACATTATTTTGCCTTTCATATTATTTGAGTGAGACCTGAATCGAATCTATGAAGCGATCCTGTAACTTAATTTACTCCTAATTAAACCTCATTGTTACGTGGTTAAGAAATACATTTGACTAATTATTAAATATATATCTAACTTTTTATGTGACTTTGATATAAATCCTGATGATAATAATAATATATACTATTAACGTAAGACAAGAACCAAGAATAATTACATTAAATATAAATAAAAGGACATTAGAAAACTATCTATTCATTTCAAAAAGGGTAAGAGACAGAAATATTTTACTTTAATATTTATCTTTCAAGACTTTTTATAGAATTAATAGTCCTTCTTTAGATAACTTCTTCGGTTCATAACCATAGCCTACTAAGCTTCAGTTAAATAATAATTCTTTATAAATACTACATGACTTTAATTAGTTTCAGTATTTTTCATAATTAAAGAGTATCAGTCAATAAAGGATCCCAAGTCCTAAGATCCAAAAGGAAAGGAAGCAACAACAGGAAAAATAATTTTATTAGATTTTACTTTTGTTTTGCCTTCAGCTGACTGATACCTTAATATATATCTCTGTGCTATCTAGATTCATCAAGTTAACCACTTGAGGATCAAGATACGTAACAGAAGAGTGGCGACCTTGCCAGGATTCGGTTCATACAGTGTCACTCAGGTTCATTACGTTTCACTACTTAAAAATCAAATATTAATCATGCCTCATTTAATTAATGACGAAGATGCTCGAGTTTTCATAGAATCAGAACCCACATCCCTGATATTGACTGTCTGTTAAAATCCGAACTGAAAGTGCTTGCCTCACATCTCCAATTAACTGTCTCAAACATGTCTAAAGTAGAGGTGGCTCAGACCATAAAAACCCACCTGTTCCCTATAGAAGGCAAGGAGGGTGACGGAGCAGTTGGTGGGATCCCGAGTAAACCTAGCCAACTTGATGAACAATTGCCACCTGGTTTGACCGGTGATCAAGTACTGGAACTAGCTAGAATAAATGCCGAAGCAAAGACCGAACAAGCCAGACTAAATATAGAACTAGCCAGAGTAAATGCCGAACAAGCCAGAGCAAATGCCGAAGAAGCCAGCATAAAAGCCAGAGCAACGACCGAACAATGTGAATATCAATATCGTACGGCTCAACTAAATGTCAATACAAATGCTCGCTAATGCTCCCCCTCTGGGATTGACTATGACTAGTGTCATTCCACCTTTCACTGAGGATAATGTGCAGGATTTCTTTTTGTTTGAGGAAGTTGCTGGAGGTATGAAGTGGACAAGAGATCAATGGCCTTTTATGTTACAAACCGTTTTGACAGGGCCAGGCTCGAGCCACGTATTTGTCAGAAGTAGCAGAAGTTAGGCAGGATTATGACAATCTCAAAGAAGCTATCTTAAAAACCTATCAATTGCAGCCTGAGGCTTACAGGCAATCTTTCCGTCAAAACCAGAAGAAAGTAGAAGAAACCATAAGGTATTTGCCAGGACCATGACTAAAACCTTCAATCATTGGGTCAAGAGTAAGAAAGTCACAAGCTACAACGATCTGAAGGAGTTGGTCCTGTTAGAAAATTTCCTATGGAAAATTGATTCTTCTGTATCCTATCATTTAAAGGGGAAGAAGGTAGATTGTCTTGCCGACGCTGCTGACATGGCTGACACATACGTGCTCAACAACAAATTTCGTGGAAAGAGCCTACGATAATTCTAGTTCTAATTTTAACACCTTACGAGCGCCTATGCGGTTTATTTATGTGTACCGCCCAGCGGGGTGTTTATGGCCAAAACAGGGCAGTTTAAGTGTTCATTTCCATGCTTAAATAAGACCCGAACGTAAAAACAAGTAATCTATCCCTGAAAGGGCATAAACAGAGCTTTCGAAGCACCATAACGATCCTTGTATGATGGATAGTTTTCTTGCAATAACCGTGCAACGCGAGTGCAAAAAGCAGGTAATTCGGTACTTTCGGTACATAATTGAGTATGTAGCGAGTGAGAGAGGAGGAGGGAGCTGAGATTTGTGTCAGTAGGTTCGTGGTCTGGAGCAGTCATACGCTCGCTAGTCTCTTGTCCCACTCTCTCAGCCACATTACGTGCTGAAATTGCCACTCGAGTTATGTCGAGCGCAGCCACATAGTCCAGCTTTATTTAACTCGACTTAAGTGGTGAGCCTCTTTTTAAGGGTTAAGTATCCCAATCACAAATCTGACAGACCCAGTCACAAGCCTATAATGTCTTCCCCAGCTAGCCAAAATAGAATTGTTCCCCCAACTAAAAATGCGACTCAGGGCAATGGTAACAGAGGTGGGCCCCAAACTAAGAGTAATGCTCAAAGAGGGAACGTTCCCGTATCCCCTAAAGTATGTACTTTTTGTGGCAAGAGAGGCCACCTAGCTTATCAGTGCTGGGCCAAGGAGAGAACCGAGAGATCGGGGCAGACAGTTGCCGCCGTATCTCAAACTCCATATGTGCCTGTAATGCAGGACTCCCGACAGAAGGAGTACCTACCACCAAAAGTTCCTTTAATGCAGGACTCCCGACAGAAGGAGTACCTAGCAGCTAACGTAAATCATCTAGACAGGGGTTGTAGTAGCATGTGTGGTGCAACCCACTAGGGTTAAGCCAATAATAATTTCACCATCAGTGCAGGACAGTTACCGTCCCTTTATTTCATCTGGCAACGTGAGATTAAATGGTTGTATGCATGAGGTAAAAATTCTGAGACACAGGTTCTACTAGCACCCTCATGGTGAATCCTTACACAGAGTGCCCACCTGGCGAACCAGTTGTAATGAGAGGTGCTGGAGGCCAATTTTATGCACAATAGGTAAAAGGCGAAATTGAATGTGAGTTACTACAGGGTGAGGCCACCATAGCTTTGTGTAGGTCACAAGATATCCCTGTGGCTGGGGGTAACCTCCTTTTGGGGAATGATGTAGCAGGTGAGAAGGTCCGACCAGACCCCATTTTGTCACTTTCCCCTGTTAACGAGCCACTAACCGGTGAGCTCGAAAAGGAGATGCCAACAGTTTTCCCTGTGTGTGCTGTCACACGTTCAATGTCTCAAGTAGCAGTTCCCTCAGACAGAAATGTACCGAATGTAAGAGTTGATGAAAGGGATGAGGAGAGTGTGATTGACGCTCCAACTGTGCCTGATGATGTGACTGAGGTGGATTTATCTGACACCTTTATGGCTCATCTTGACCCTAACGATGACCATGAAACCCCTCCAAATTGTCCTAGTGGCCTGGTAGAGCTACAGAGAGATGATAGTGAATGCAAGGAGTTAGCTGCCAGGTCCGTGAGTGAAGAGGAATGTGAGAAGGAGGGTGGTGAATGTTTCTACCTCAAAGGAGGAGTATTGTGGCGTAGATGGAGACCGCCACACAGACCAATCGATGACGGGGCTTGAGACGTCCATCAAGTAGTAGTCCGCAAACCTTGTCGTAGAGATATCATGGAAATGGCACATTGTATACCATTGGCAGGACACCTAGGTGTGAGAAAAACTCTAGACAGAATCAGAGCCCACTTTTACTGGCCAGGAATGTGTGCAGATGTAGTTGAGTTTTGTAGAGTGTGTCACACTTGCCAGATGACAGGAAAACCCAATCAGAAGGTGCCTGTACATCCTCTGGTGCCCTTGCCCGTTTTCGAGAATCCTTTTACTCGGGTGGTAGTGGACATTGTAGGTCCATGGCCTAAGACTTCCCAAGGCTAACATTTATTTATTAACTATCATGGACATGGCAACTCGCTACCCAGAGGCTATACCCTTAAGGACTCTCTGCTCCAACTGTCATCAAGGAACTGCTCAAATTCTTCACCAGAATGGGTTTCCCCCATGAGGTGCAAAGTGATCAAGGAACTAATTTTACCTCTAACATTTTCCAGCAGTCCCTGAAGGAGTTGGGTATCGAGCATGTTAAGTCTAGCACCTACCACCCAGAGAGTCAAGGGGTTCTCGAACGATATCATCAGACATTAAAGGGAATGTTACGTAAGTATTGTACAGAGACCGGAGTTGAGTAGGGATAAGGGGCGTACCTTTTCTTTGATTTGCTACTCGTGAGGTTCCACCTGAATCCTGGGTTTTTCCCCTAATGAGCTAGTTTTCGTCACCAGGTAAGAGGTCCTTTGCAACTATTGCAGGATAGCCTAGTTGGCCAGGAGGGGAACCAAAACCTCCTCAAATATGTTTCAGATTTCAAAACCCGGCTGAGATCCTCATGTGAGTTTGCTTCTCAAAACTTGACAGTGGCTAAAAGCTCCATGAAGACCTGGTATGACAGAAAAGCCCGTGAGAGGGAGTTTCAGCCCGGTGATGAGGTTTTGGTCCTGCTCCCCCTTTTTGGCCAACCTTTATCTGCCCAAAGTTCAGGGGCCCATATAAGATCATTCGGAGGGTGAGCCATTACCGCATTATCTAGTAACTACCCCAGACAGGAGAAAGCCCATGCAAGTATTCCATATAAATATGTTGAAGCCCTACCATAGGTCCCCTGATTCCTCTCCTCCAGATTCTCCCACTGTGGCAGTGAATGTCAGGACCTGTGAACAGCCTGGTGCGGACGAAGTCTTCAGTTCTCTTACTGACCCGCAACAGACTGTTCCAGAGCCAGAAGGTATCCATGCAGACTTTGACTTGTCATGTAGCCTATCCAACTTTCAGTATAATTCAGCTGGCTTTGAGGGAATTACCATCTAAACTATGTCATCTTCCCTCTGATCAAGCGAAACCAACTAATCTCTGTTTTATCTCAGTCTCCCAGTGTGTTCCGTGATACTCCAGGGCTCACTTCTTTGGCCGTGCACGACATCGACGTAGGGGATGCAACTCCCATTAAACTATCCCCCTACCGTGTCTCGCCACAAACGCCAGGAGTATACTGCAGGTCGAGCTTGACTTTATGTTATCTAACGAACTGATCACTAGGGCCTTAAGCCAGTGGAGTAGTCCAGTCATACTTGTGCCAAAGCCAGATGGGAGCCATAGGTTATGTATGGACTATAGGCAAGTCAATGCTGTCACAAAGAACGATCCCTCCCCACTGCCACGGATCGACGACTGCATTGACCAGATTGGTACAGCCACCTATATCAGCAAGATTGACTTGATGAAGGGATATTGGCAAGTAGCTCTCACCCCTAGAGCGAGGGAAATATCATGCTTTGTAGTCAACAATCAAGCCTTTCTGCTGTAACGTAATAGCCCTACGGCTTGAAAAACGCCCCAGCTACATTCCATGCGCCTCATGAATTTGAGTGACTGAAGTGGTACCGGGGTGCGTTGTCTACATCGATGATATTCTTATCTTTTCACAGTCATGGGAGGAGCATCTTTACCAACTTAGATTGCTGTTCTTAAATCTTGCTGATGCAATCTGGTGGTTAATCTTAAAAATGCACCTTTGTAAAGAGTACGGTCCAGTATCTAGGATATACGGTAGGTCAGGGGCAGGTTGCACCTCCTCAAGCAAAGGTAGAAGTCTATTCTAGAATTCCCAACTCCTAGCACTAAGAAACATATCCAAAGGTACCTACGGCATGATTGGCTATTATAGGCGTTTCATTATAAATGTTTCAAAGTTGACCGCTCCCCTGACAAATCTTCTCCGTAAGGATGTGAAGTTTGTGTGGTCCTCTGAATGTGAAGAGGCCTTTATTGCTACAAATATATATTATCTAATTATCCTGTACTCCGAGCTCCTGATTTTAACAGATCTTTTTCCCTGGCAGTGGATGCGAGCAATACCGGGGTTGGTGCAGTGTTGCTCCAGGAAGACGACTGTGAGGTATTGCATCCTGTGTGCTATTTCAGTAAAAAATTTAATTCTGCCCAACGTAACTATTCAGATATTGAGAAGGAGCTGTTAGCATTCATTTTATCCCTTCAATACTTTGCTGTCTATGTGCAATCTGCCTCTGGTGCCATCACTGTAAATACTGTCCATCACCCCTGTAACATTTTTGCATAGGTTCCAAAATAAAAACCAACGACTGACCAGGTGGAGTTTGTTGCTACAGGAATACTCCCTGGATGTCAAACATATTAAGGGGGTCCAGAACGTGCTAGCCGATTGCCTATCACGTATCTGTTAAAGATTACATTTACCAGGTTGGCCTCATGCAGCAGTAAGTTTAACTTAATGAGAGGATTTTGTCAATTAGCTCTCCCTTGTAGCGAGGTAAATATCATGCTTTAGTAGTGCGCTGTCAAGCTTTCAGCTGTGAGATGCCTTGCAGTTCGAATAACGCTCCAGCTACGTTCCGGCTATGTTCTGATGTGGTACCTGGAGACGTTGCCTACTTTGGGTGATATCCTTATTATATCCTCATTATAATCTTGCTGTTGCCAATCTGGTGGTGAATCTATTTATGTATTATGTTTACTTAATATTATGTACTATACTCCTTAAACTCTTTTCTAGGGGGGAGGTCTGACATACGGAGCCCTGTATGTTAATTTAAGAGTTAGAATTAGAGTTGAAGGAGCCAAACTACCCAAGCGGCGAAGCAAACTAGCGAGCGAACTAGCGAGTGGGGAAACCAGCTCGCCGCATACCAGCAAACAAGCCTTCACACCTGTGTGCGTCATAGGGGACCCTGCAAACTACCCGACGCTATGACGTATGATCGACGCCAGGAGCTGTGAATGGACCAGGCATCTGTTATGCAACTCGAGGAGCTGTGATTGGAGCGGGCACCACCCCCCGCCTCCTGATTCGTTCCTACACCATCATTGTTTAGTATATAAGACCCGAGTTGTGGGCATTCAAATCAGTCTCATTTGGAGTTGGGGAAGGTGAACTTGCAGCTGGAGGAAGACGGGGTGAAGTATTATAATGGGATTGTGACTGTCAGTCAGATTATATAAATGTGTGTGTTAAGTGTGTTCGGTGTAAACACTTACGTTATGTTGGTTAGTGAGATATGTAATTGGGAATTAACGTTAAGGCTACTATTATGTGCTTAACTATTTGATTGGGAATTAACGTTAACGCTACTATTATGTGTTTAACTATTTGATTGCGAATTAACGTTAACGCTACTATTATGTACGTAACTATTTGATTGGGATTTAACGTTAACGCTATTATTATGTACTTAACTATTTTAGTTGACTAACTTGTGGACTAAAGCAAACTCTTTAAGTAATTGGGTTATGATGAAAGTAATACTATTGTTTTATATTAATACTTACGAGTTCTTTCATTTTCTTTTAATTAAGCTTACATTGCCTTAACGGTGCTTAGTACGGTGATGCTATTGTCTCATATTAGTAATATCGCCTTAGACTAACATGGCTGTGTTAATATTCCTTCTATAGATTGCCTAAGCTGAAGAAAATTCTTTTAGCTTCAAAACATTATTTTGCCTTTCATATTATTTGAGTGAGACCTGAATCGAATCTATGAAGCGATCCTGTAACTTAATTTACTCCTAATTAAACCTCATTGTTACGTGGTTAAGAAATACATTTGACTAATTATTAAATATATATCTAACTTTTTATGTGACTTTGATATAAATCCTGATGATAATAATAATATACTACTATTAACCTACGTCAAGAACCAAGAATAATTACATTAAATATAAATAAAAGGACATTTAGAAAACGATCTATTCATTTCAAAAAGGGTAAGAGACAGAAATATTCTTACTTTAATATTTATCTTTCAAGACTTTTTATAGAATTAATAGTACCTTCTTTAGATATAACTTCTTCGGTTCATAACCATAGCCTACTAAGCTTCGGTTAAATAATAATTCTTTATAAATACTACATGACTTTAATTAGTTTCAGTATTTTTCATAATTAAAGAGTATCAGTCAATAAAGGATACTAAGTCCTAAGATCCAAAAGGAAAGGAAGCAACAACAGGAAATAATTTTATTAGATTGTACTTTTGTTTTGCCTTCAGCTGACTGATACCTTAATATATATCTCTGTGCTATCTAGATTCATCAAGTTAACCACTTGAGGATCAAGATACGTAACAATATAGATATATATATACTGAAATATAGCAAATTGAAATTATTTCAATTGAAAAATTACTTCTAATATAAATAATAATATGAACCCTTTCGTGTACAGGAAGACACACTTATAAACAAACCTCCTATAAGTAATTATTAGGTTAAGAATTAACAAGAAGATTTAATTCAGTTCGGAAAAAGCTTCGAAAACTAGAAGCCCCGATTTTTGTCCCCAAGTCTAACTTTACTCTTTCCAATATATACGTTCAACCAGGCAAGCGTCAGTGTCTTTATGTCATAGAGTTTAATGGTGGGTTCACACATTCACGTATATTGCTCCCGTCAGCTTCCCGTCCGGCGTATCGCAAAGACGCGAGTAGTTTTTGCCGTTGAACGCCCGTTCTTCCACGTCTATTGCACTTCCCGACAGACGTAGCGTAACGGGGCCTGTCTTACCTCAGTCGCAATGGAGGCGTATTGAACTACGTACGTGTTTGCGACGTGCGTAGGCATAGCCCCGTTCGACCTCATGGGCTGCCCGATTTGCGGAAAAACAGGCCACGCCCATGCCACACCCCCACAAGACCGGCGTAGCTGAGGCCGCACGTCTTGGGATTTGTTAGGTCGTACCTGACCGGTTACGGCCAATCGTAGGCACACCCCGTCTGACCAAACACAGACAAAGACAGTCTTTGTCAACCACGTCTGTCGGGGTTGCTATCTGGGAAGTACAAAAGGGCATGAATGGCCACACCTTTCCCATTCCCACTCATTCCTCTGCACCATGGACAACATCACGGAATTCATCCTGGAGGAGTTCAAATATGTGAACTCCTTAATCAAACCGGAGATTAGGCATAACACGCGGCTCATACAATGCATCATTGCCTACATAGATGTCTTAAAATTACTTGCAATAGCAAACTCCATCCATCAAGAGGAAGAAGAGAAGAAGAAGGAAAGGACCAAGAGGAAAGTGTGGGTGTGGCCATATCTACAACGGAGGCCTGAACATGGCCATTATGAGAACCTCATGCAAGAGTTGGCCAGAGAATGTCCACTACTGTACAAGAACTTCACCCGGGTAGACAAACAACTATTTGATGAGATTGTGGAACGTGTCACGCCCATCATTCAGAGGAAACCTACGTTCTGGCGGAAACCCATTCCTCCTGGGCTGCGGGTGGCCATCACCCTACGTTTCCTCGCTACGGGTGATTCGTATACGAGCCTGCAATACAACTTTCGTGTTGCCCACAACACCATCAGCCAAATTGTTCCAGACACATGCCAGGCCATCATCTCTGTCTACGGAGATCACCTGCTCAAACCGCCACAAACGCCTGATGAATGGAAGGAGGTTGCCAGCGGCTTTGAGGAACGATGGAACCTGCCGCATTGTGTGGGAGCCATTGATGGCAAACACATACGGATCCGCAACCCCTCCTTCGGTGGCACATATTACTTCAACTACAAGAAGTTTTTTTCCATTGTCCTGTTGGCAATTGTTGACTCAAACTACAAATTCATCTACGTCGACGTTGGGGCCATAGGATCAGAGTCTGATGGTGGTGGCTTTGCACAAACCCCTCTGTGTAAGTTGCTTGAAACACAGACTGCCAAACTGCCCCCCCCCGAGGGTCATCTCTACCGATCAAAATGGACCACAAACAGTCAACATCTTAGAATGCCATGATGCATTCCCTCTGCGCCCTTACATGATGAAGCCCTACCCCCAACGATTCCTCTCGAAACCTGAACGGATCTACAACTACAGACTCGGCAGGGGCCGCCGAGTGGGTGAGAACGCCCTTGGCATTCTTGCTAACCGCTTCCGAGTTTTGCACACTCCAATATCTATGAAACCTGAGCGTGCAGAGGTTGTTGTGTTGGCCTCATGCATTCTGCACAACATCCTACGAGGACGAAAACCCACCCTGAGACAGAGGTAGATCAAGAGGACCCAGACACCCACGAACTCATACCTGGCCTCTGGAGGACTTACCCACCTGTAGGAAGAAACATGCCCCCTGGGTCCCGCAACACTGCAACCAGGCTTGCCAAGGAGAAACGGGACTACCTCAAGACATACTGCTCTTCCCCTCAAGGATCTGTGGGTTGGCAGGATGACCGTATGTAGGTGAGTGAGGTTTTGCCGTTTTTATTGGTTATTTTTCTGTATATTTCAGTTTCATCTTAAAATTTAGTTATATATTTTTTGCCAGTTTAGTAAGTATTGTACTTTTATAATTTACTATTGTATTTTGTAAAGTTTGTAGGCTTTCCCATATATTTTGTATTGTATATTTTCAATTTTCCTTTAAGTACTTTAATAGTTCCCTGCTTACTTTCTCTTTATCTTTTAGTGTTATATTTCAATCACGTTGTTAATTGTTTCAATGCTTCATTTGTTTTGTACTGTTTTTTTTTTTATATTTTCCATGATTTTTTATATTTATTATTAACCATATTATCAGTAATTTTTTTTTAAATTAGTCTTTTCTTGTTTATTACCTTCAGGATATATTTCATTTGTCATCTTATTAACCTCTCCGCGGCGCACAGGGAGTTTTCTACAGGGTAAGACTGTGCGCACCTATGATGATTTTGGGACCTATTGCCAATTTCGATAAAAAGTACATCATCGTGTAGGGAATGTTTGCGTGCATCGGCCCATATATATTTGACCCCCCAAAAAATGTCTGGGGGGGGTAGGGGAACGGTCCGTAGTTGAAAAATGTGGAGCGAATGGCACCGCGCGGCTAGATTGTCATCGAGCTGCGAGATTTCCCTGCCGAATATTTACGCGCGCAGGGGATAGAAGGAGAGGGAGGAGGGGGTGGGTTACCGCGTATTATCACGTATATCTCCTTTTTCGAGCCCTTTTAGGCTATTTAGAGTATGTATACATGTGTAGGGCACCCATATAACAATGAATATGCCTCATAGTGACCAAAAATTGCAATATATAAGGGAATTATAAGAGAATATTTAGGCGGGAATGAAGATGTGTTGGAGGTTTGGCGGCAATTTATGAGCTGAGAGTGTGGTTTACGACCATACATATCACGTATATCTTGTACGTTAGAGCAACTGTCACGCTATAATACAGACTTGTACGTATGTATACGTGCCATATATCAAAATATATACCGCATATAAACCAATTCATGCGATATTTACGAACATTATCAATGAGTTTCTATGCGTGAACCAAGGTGTGAGTGAGTTGTGGTGGGAATGAAAGGGGGAGAGGGTGTGTTACGCCATAAATATCACGTCAATCTTGTATTTAGAGCACTCTCATGCTATAATAAAGACGTGTACATATGTAGGCGTCCCATATAACAAGGAATATACCGCATATAGCCCAATTGATGCGATATTTACGCAAATTGTGAATGTGTTTCTAGCAGACGGAAGCCTGAAAGGGGGGGTTGGGGGTGGGTGGGGGGCGAGGGAGGCATGCAGGGGTTCAGTGAGTGAGTGAGTCGTGGAGAGATGGAAGTCAGGCAGATCTCTAGATAGATAACCAGCTTAGTGATAATTGTGGAGGCGCCCCAGGCGTATTGATGTTTGGTATTTTGACCCTTATTTCTACCAGATGGCTGGTGTTCGTTGCCATCAACAGGTCTACAATACACTGAGTCACGGAATGGAGTGAAGAGATAGCCAGAGAGACGGAGAGAGAGAAACTGAGACATGCGTATGCTGTACATATAAATGGAACTTCAGAATTCGCATGTTTATGACAAGCAGACATTGCATGTTTAGACACATGTGACAGCTCCACACAGAAACATTATTAGGCCATGATGACTTGATAAATAAATGTACTATATTTATAGACCACCCAGCGACGGTGTCTGAGTCAACACAGGGAAGATTGCCTGTTGTGATAGAGGGGGCTCAATATAGACTGGTGTCTCCTTACACCTGCGAGAAGCGGTAGATTGCCACCAGAGAGACGATTTACTTATTTATTTCGCACGTAATATGCAATCTAAATGTAATATTCGAGACTCTAATTAAGCAATTATTTGTATGACGAGTCATGACTATGTTATAATCCAATATACGGACCCCCGCGTTAGGACGAAGACATAAGAAAGCGTGGTTCGAGCAATTGTCGACACCCACACAGTTATTATTCATTTTTATTGATACACATATTGTGATACAATACAAATGTATTTGTGGCTAAGAGTATTTTATCCATTATTGTATTTATACCAATTTTGTTCCCAGACAGGAGCTGCTTGATTAGCTGGAAGAATCAAGCGCAGCCGGCAAGGGTCACCTAACGCTGACCGCCTCTGAGCCCTGTGTATGAATTCTGAAATGGGCGTGGGAGTCACACTGAGAGGGGACAATTTTGCTGCAGTGTTATTAGGGGCAATTTTTGACAGAATACATTTTTTTTCTATCTTTTTTGTTTTTAAGTTATATAATTACTACTATTCTTTGACAGAGACAAACTATGTATAAGACCTTGGCGATGATATACATTGATAATCCCATCAATTTACAAAAACGGTAACATTGGGGATTTATGGGATATATTCATTTTTTTTTGTATATTGTCATTTTTACGATTGTAGACACGAAGTTTTGAGTGATACTTGCGCTAATGAGCACCTCCTGTGGCGATGCGTTGGTTTTTACAAGCGTCGCGGACTGGAATAAAACTCAAGTGTCGTATTAGAAGGTAGTGGGCATCTGACATCCAGGGAGAGGGCGCGGTAACTGGGGAATGGTTTTATATTGTTCTAGAAACAATTTTATAAATTTTTTTTTTTTACAAGGGATCATGCCATTGCTATTCAAACAATATGAAATATTCATAGAATATATCATATTGTAAGAATAACAATGACATGACCTTGTGTTCTTTTTTTTTTCTTTTTTTATTCGTTTTATTTTGTTTTTTTTTTCTATTATCATAGGTAGAGTGTTGCAAATGATTTATTGAAACATAATTTATTTTTGTACAGAATTCATTTGAAGGAAAGTAAGAAAAAATATTAGCATATATCACATTACTACAGGCTAATAACACAACATATATATTGATATCAACTAACAAAAAATAAGGCGAGTATTACATGCTAGCGGGGGGTCTTTTGAAAGCTTATAAACTAAATAATGGAAACCTACAATATGATCTAATGTCAAAGCTATATCACAGCGGACATCTTTGGAACTTATACATTATATAATATATATGTTTACATTATGAGGTAGCGTGATCAATTAGGTACGGGTCATGTAAGGTAGGGGTAGGCGGGGTCAGAGTCCCATGCAGGGCAGTACAGGAGGCGAGTCCAGGGGCACGGGCACGGGGCGAGTCCAGGGCAGGGCATGCAGGGCATGGCCGACACTCAGTAGTTTCTTGAAGGTGTGGTAGTCCCTGAAGCAGTCACCCATGCAGCGTGCAGACTTTGTCACTCAGAGAAAGAAAGAAGCGCACATTGAGGTGACTCTTTTGGTCCCATGGGGTTTTCCTCACACTGGAGCTGCATGACGGTGCACTGCACCTGCCTGTGACGAGTGCCAATCAGCTCGGTGTTTGGTTTGTGTAGTGTCTTTCGACACCCAGCTGGATGCGGT
>CM064574.1:30325517-30423017 GCA_032716605.1 Paralithodes platypus
AGTGTTTTGCATATTAGTATAAAAACCTACTGTATTAACTTCCAAGACTGAAGTGACTACATACTAATATTAACCAGGGGTTTACAGTCAATATAAATAGTTCGGCCGACACTTCTATGTACGTGAAACAAATCTTACTAGTTGCAACAGGGCTATTGGAAGTACATGAGGACTGTCAAGTGAAAAGGTTTTAACTTATAATTGCACTGTATTTGAGGCCAGGATTTTGGGCGAACTATTTTTGGTTTCGACTAACTGGCACAGCATTTTTCTAGATCGAACTAAAGGAAAATCGTTACATTTGGCAACACTGATATTACAATACAAACTTATGAATTTATAGAAAACGTATGCATAGAGGATTAATTACAGTCTGATAAGTTACCCGTTGAAAGCATATTAATAATGATAAACCCATCTAAGGAAATAAAAGGTACATCTAATAACCAAGGGAAGGTCTATCTACTGTACTGAGTCCTTATAATACAAATATAATATTTAGTTTATTTAAGTCTAGTCAAATCAAACCGATGTTTCGATATAAGTAACACCCCGTTCTTAAACATTACTATAAAATACAAACCCCAATGTACTTTAATAAACTAATTAAAGCATATGGCCCTCCCGGGATTCGAACTCTGGACACCACACTCAGAACATAAGCACTTAAACCATCGATATACTCAAGACCCGTCCTGGGGAAAACTCCCACTACAAGATGGCCAAGGCAAATATTCCTCAAGGTTTACTTTACCAGACATAAATTCTCAGGATCTTTGAAGAGCTACACGTAGATGTGAAACACTAATCAGATGTGGAAAACTTTAATTCAGGAGTATTAATCATTATCTATTATAATATACCCAATTCCATAACCCCCATTTAAGCAGATGACTCAAATGCTTTTTTCATCATTGCTACCTCCAGACGATTTTGTTAACTTATACGAAGCTGTCAGAGTTTGAGTGTTAATTTGGATAATGTTAAGCTCTTTCTTTGGTTCCCCGAGTTTAGTAAATACATGTCAGTAATATTGTTTATGGTTATACTGTCCACTATGATTATTTACTTTATTATGGGGACCTAGACAATAAACTGTCAGTAATATTGTTTATGGTATCTGCAGCTATGATTATTACTTTATTATGGGTACCAATAGACAATACCTGTCGTAATATGTTTATGGTTATTACTGTCACTATTGATTATTACTTAGTATGGGTACCATAGGACAATACCTGTCAGTAATATTGTTATGGTTATACGGTCACTAGAGATTTACTTTAGTAGGGTACCCATAGACAATACCTGTCAGTAGATTGTTTTTGGTTTACTGTCACTACGAGTATTGACTTATTATGGGTACCCATAGACAATACTGTCAGTCATGTGTTATGGTGCTCCTGTCACTATTATTATTTTTTACTTTATTATGGGTACCCATAGACATACCTGTCTTAAATTTTTAGGGTTATCTGTCACTCAATTGTTTTACTTTTTATGGGTCCCCAAAGACAATACCTGTCAGTACTATTGTTTTATGGTTTAGACTGTCACTAATCTTATTTCACTTTAATTATGGTCCCCCATAGCCAATACCTTGTCCAGTAATATTTTTTTGGTATAACTGTCACTACGAGTATTTTCTTTATTATGGGTACCATAGACTTTTACTCAGTTTAGGAAGGACCCTCTTGGATATAAAGGTAGATATAATGTGTACCCCGTTTGGATTCCTTGTGGTCCTTAACTGCTCCTATAGAGTCTCTTGAAAGCCAGAATAATTTTGTTTACCCTGATCATACGGAAACTTGTTTCTTTTCAAATAAAATTCGTTTATATTTTTGCTACCTCGGGACTTTTTCAACTTAGGAAAGGCCTGGCATAGATAGAAGTTTAGTTTAAGTAGCTGGTGTTGGGACCTTTCATTCCCAGTGGTTCTTGCCAAAGCGGATTACAATTATCTGTTGGAGCATTGATCATATATGAAAATATGGTGTATAAAACTAAACATTACTTAAGAAAAATCTCTGCCTACCTATAGGGGAACCGAAGTCTAGTTAAATTTAGTTTAATTTTCACCAGTCACCCACTGCCACAGATCGTCAGTTTGGGAAGGATTCGTTTCATGAGAACTTAATAAACATCCCCCCCCCCCCAGTGTTGCCATTTGTATGAAATACTTAAAAATTGGTTAGATAAAGCTGCCTGCCTCATACCCTTGTCCCACCACTTATGATAATCTATGAAATATTTTGAAGTTTATTAGCGCATGAACTAAACTGGGTTCTACTTCAACCAAATATTTGTTCAAGTTCTTAGGCCAATATAGGCAAAGTATATATATTATTATGATGATTATTATATATCATGATCATTATTATTATCTTAAAATAGGTAAATCTGACCAGAAGTTAGGACTAAGTTAAAGTTATACAAACTAGCCTATCGCAAATTACAGGATGCACACATTTCAAAATAGCTTAGCTTATGTGCCATGAGAATAATTGAACTGCAAGTCGCCAAATCCCTCTTAAGAATTATGATTTATTAAGTTGTTTTTGCTAGCCAACCAACTTCACCTCTAAACTCAATGAAATCAACAAATACATGTGGCACTCCAAGGCACTCGAACCTAGGAATCACTCACATCGAAATTCCCCGCCCTTGTGCATACAACTGATTTAATATTTTAGGATTATAGGGTATCATGGACCACGTCACACAAGATGAAACCATCAAAATTAATCATACTTTGGGCGGAATATGGCAGTAAAGCTTGGTACCCGGTATTTAGGTCTTACAAAGGGCCTAAGCCCACTAAGGCACGAGTCCAGCCGCCGTGTGTGTAATTCCAGGATAAAATTATTCTTTCAGAGCGAAAAAAAGGGCACCAAACATTAATTTAACATCCATAGCTCGCCTTTAAACTCAAATTTAGAGTCTAGTAATTTCAACTGACTTTATAGAACAAACTTCAAAATAGCACTATTGCATAGACTTTCATAATAAGACTGTAAATTAAAACATTTTAGGGACCGGACACGATATGATGGCTAGTGCAGAGTTGTGATGGAGAGGCGTTTGGCCCCCAGTCGTCATCGGCTGTGTCTCCCTCCCTAAGGTTGGACGTCTACCACACATCTGAAACATTAGGTCAGTATTAGTAATTTATTTGTACAACGTCAATAACTCAAGCCACCCAATGCATTATCTTTTCAGCTCAGTTTGAGATTTTATGACGGTCGGACCATTAGTTTGACGATTTCAGACCTTTCCGGCCCAATGCGTCAATATTAAGCGCCACTGTCATGCCTTTTCAAGTATCTAATTTTTCCCTCGCCGAACGATAGCCAAGCCTGTCATATTTGTTAGAAACTGCATTCGACCGGGATATTTTTTCCTACCCGAAAAAATTTAAAAAACATTTATCTCGAAGGGGGGTCTTGATGGAGGTTTAGGCGAGCAAACTAAAAAACCTTCCCTTAAACCTGTGATGTGGAGCAACTAGTCAGCCCTCTATCCTATTGTCCAAGGTCCAGGGTTTGGTAACTATACATAAGCCTGCGTTTATAAGGGGTATCAATTTTAGAACCTTTATTATTGAAATTATCTGCAGTTTAGTTTATGAATATATACTTCTGAATTTGTTAAAGAAGGGGGGAGATTGTAATGCAGTGGCCGGAACTGTTATTGACCCTTCATGATTTTATTTTCTATGCGAGTGAGGGAGACAAAAAGCAGAACTGCCTGTATCGAGTGCCTCCCCCCAGAGTTGAAAGAGTGACAGGGACAAAATCAAGGGACGTTCGAGCCAAAATGCCTGGACACACTGAGTTTGAAGCCATTTCAGTCACATGATCCTAAGTTGTGTCCTACCTATAGAAGTTCAAAGTTTATTATTTCTAGTAAAAATAGACCATCCAGTGACTAAATTCCACAATATTAGTATTAAACCTTTCACGCACAGGACGCGATTTGCGCCCTTTCTGGGATACTTAAAAGCCTTTGTGACCATCAGGGGTGTTTAGAAACTTTGTTTAGTTACTTCAACCTCTGCAGTTGTATTTGAGTGAGCTGTGGGCATTAAACTAATTTTGGAAAGTTAATTATGAGATTGAGAGAACTATTTCTGAATACAAATAAGGTATTTGTAATGAACCCTGTGTTTTAGTATTAATACAGTATATGGAACACCAGAATTTGTTAAAGAGGTCCAAACTCTAAATAAACAACTTAAAAAATATGTTCTGATAATATAATGAATACAGCACTGTACTGTATATGGGATAGGGTAAGGGAACTTAGAGACAACTATACACATGGTAACCTAAACTTTTAATATTGTTAAGGAGAGATGGCTCATTTTTCTGGTCCCCCTTTATGTTTAGCCCCATTACTTTGCCGATTATAAGACGTTCAGCCCATTACTTTGGCGATTTTAAGACCTTTCAACCTATTTGCGTCATTATCAAGACCTTTCATGCTATTTAATTGACTAATTTTCCTGGCGAGTGATACAAAGTCTGTGATGTAGGAGGAACCGGCCTTCGGCCTGGACAATTTTCTACCGAAAAGTTTACAAATTTGTCTAAGGGGGATCTTGGGGATGTTTTTTAAGCTTGACTCATGTCTAGGGAGGAAACAAATTTAAAAATAATTAAATCTATGTACCAATAAATAAACCATTAGCCATTAACCCTATTAACCCTTTCAAGCTCCAATACGCGTTTCTGTTCTGTTCTGTTTTCTGGCTACTATTAGACGATTATATTCAGTTTAGGAAGGGTATATGGAAGTCAGAGGGTTGATTGAGATAGTCTTTACCCTTTTAATACCCACAGGTCCTTCCTAAGCTGCACAAAATCGTCTAATGATAGTCAAAATAAACTGCTAAAACGCGTCAGAGCTTCAAGGGGTTAATATTGTTGTGTTCTTACCCTAGTTTGTTGGTGAATGTGGTTAAGGCTCCGTTTGGGTTTCTTAAGTTGGTCTTCAGCAGCGTCTTCCTCCGCCGAGCCTCAACTGTACTGGGCCCCTCCTCTCTGTTAGAAAATCCTATATTAATATTACAGCTTAAGGATTTGACCACTTGCAAGTTTCAAGCTATAAGGAAGTTGAGTTTTTAATATAGATATTTAGCAGAATTAAGAGCTAAAATATGAGTTGTATTGCATATATAAACACAGTAGCTGTGGTGGTCAAGTGGTGAGCACGCTTGCGTGTGAATCTGAAAGACCCGGGATCGAATCTCTGCCACGGTGGACATTTAGTGGGTGCGGTTGCACGTCCTAGCAAGTTTCACATGCTTGTACCCAGTCAGGGGACATCCTGACTAAGTATACAGACTAAAACACACATAACAAAGCCACTCCAACACCTTCATCTCTCTCCAACACCCCTTCTCAACACTCTTCTCTGAGCTAGTGCCGATAAAAATGGCATGGTCAGTCCTGTAAAGAATCTTAAGATTTAGAGTCTTAAATATTCCAGGACGAGCTCATTAGCGGCGGATCCCCAGATCGACCGTGGTGATTGTCACCTAAACATCTACAAAAGTACAAGTACATAAAACCAAATTCACGTACTTTCTATCCATCAAAAACCTACATCACATTACTGCATTTCTGTTTAATAACTTTGTATACGGCCCAAACTTCCTTATAGCCTCAAACTCACAAGTGGTCAATTAGGCCAATATTTCTGATATAATGCAGATTTTCAATATTTATCAATTCATAAATATGTTTGCAACAACAACAAAAATTATATCTCAACCATAGTCAAGGTGGTCGTGATGCCTGGAGTATCGGTCGTCTTGGGTTGGGCAGGGTCGGGTAAGATCGCGACGGTCCTCCCATCTCTAACCTGTTGGGAAGATTTAACATTACATTAGTCACAGGATTCTGGCATACCTTATTTCACCGTTGTTCCTCTTCCGTCGGGCCATCCAGATCATGCCTGTTGATAAAATATTTAATTATTACAGGAGCGCCGTTCTGCCAGCAACAACATCGGTCTGAAAATCTGCCACAGCTGGTCTGCAAACTGCCACATCAGGTCTGCAAGCTGCCACATCAGGTCCGCAAGCCGCCACATCAGGTCTGCAAGCCGCCACATCATCTGAAAACCTGCAACCTTCACAACCAACGAACAGACTACCAGAAATGCACCGGCCGGATTTCAACCAACAAGAAAACAAACCAAACACCAAACACCTACACTAACTAAATATATCTAACTAACTAACCAAACTAACTAAGCTTCTAACCAACCTCCTCAGCGAACCGAATAGAGCAAAACCTAACCAATACTAACCTATAACAGACTCCCTACCTATCCCTACCCCTTGAACTAACTAGAGCTACCCCCCTCCCTGCCCCACCTCAGCATCCCTACCAGAAACCTTGTCTAATTCGAAGCCAACGACGATAGGAGAAAAAGATTAGTGCATGGATTAAATATATTATATTTCAATATATATATATGTCATTATACACAAATTATGTTACGTTATTGGAAATATTATAGTAAATGTAAACAAAAATATATATAACAGATTTATATATAAATTATTGCCAAACAATAAGTATATCATTTACACTGAAATGTATTAAATAGAATCTTACCTTTAATTTGCCGCCTATCTAACGTAATGTCTGTACACATGTTAGTAGAAGGGAGGTGGTTTAGGTGGTGACAAGGACAATGGAAGGAAAGAGGTGGGGGGGGGGGGGGGGGATGGTTAGGATTAAAGGGAAGTTTGCTCCGGCCCCTTTCTCCCTCATGTTTAGCCCAGGTTATTTTGAGACTAAGAAGTTCACCTTCTAGTTTGGTACTAAAGACCTTCTGTGCCATATAGCGATCTATTTTTTTTCCTGGCGAGCGCTAGCGAGCCTGAAATTAATGAGAAACTGGCCTAATTATTATTATTATTATTATTTCGGCTGGTACATTTTTCTATCGAAAAATGTACAAAATTATCTCTAAGGGGGGTCTTCGAGGCATTTTATTTAAGCTTGACTGAAGGTCTTGGGACGAAAACAAAAAATATATATACATCAAAATCAAACTTCCCTTTACAGAGAACACAGTGGGAAAGGATGGTTAGGATTAAAGGATATTGTTGCCGTGGTGGTGGTGGTGGTGGTAGACTGGTTGAGTGGTCTGGTTGGGGTTTCCATCATCGTTCGACATCTGTAAAAGAATAAAATACATGGTTAACATTTATCTCAATCAGCCAAGTATAACTGTATATAATTTGGGTAACAATTGAAGAGACCCCGGGACAGCCTTTTAACCTAACCTAACAAAACGACAAAAATAACTTCGTCTCTTAAATTTGTACCATGTTGGTGTTAGCATTATTATTATATTTGTGTATATTTAGAAGATGTATTTTGACCAGTGCAGAATTTCGATGCGAGTATCCTAGGTTCGAGTCCTCTGAGTGCCACATGTATTTGTTGATTTCATTGAGTGTAAATGTGAAGTTGGTTGGTGTTAAAAACAATAATTCTGGCTATCATTGGACGAATTTATGTAGTTTAGAAAACACCTCTAGGAATCAAAGGGATAAAAGTATCTTTAAAAAGCCTTAAGGGGAGATTGGTAGTTTTTCTAGACCCCCTTCTCCCTCATGTTTAGCCCTATTAGTTCTCGGATATTAGAAGTTTGTCCAATTAGTTTGATTTTTCTTTTTTTACCTTTCGCCCCATATTTGTCAATATTTAGACCTTTCGTGCCATTAAGTGTCAATTTTATATCCTGGCGAGCGATAGCGAGCCTGTAATTGTGCAGGAACCGGCCTTCAGCCGTGAAATTTTTCTATCGAAAAATGTAAAAATTAATTTCAAAGGGGGATCTAATGGACGTGTTTTAAAGTTTGGAGGTCTAGTGAGGAAACTAAAAAGAAATGACAAAATCGACCACCAAATTAGACCTTCCCCTTTCATTATATTGGTGTTATCGAGGTTATTCTTAGGTGACCGTAAATTGACATGTACAATCACCCTATTAAGTGATGTCTCGGCACCAGGTATATTTTGATTGATAATTGGTATCGGCATTATCTAAGCTTAATGTCTTCATATCGAGTGAGATATACAAACATGTTCCTACACTTACCCACCCAATTCAACATCTGGCAGACATTAATACAGCACAGAGCGAGCCAAAGTAAATGACAGCCGAGACATTACTTTTTTTTTTTTTTTTTCTATGTGATTGAGGGAGGCAAAAGGCATAACTGCCTATAGCGAGTGCCTCCCCCATAGTTGAAAGAGTGACAGGGCCAAAATCAAGGGACGTTCGAGCCAAAATGCCTGGACACACGGAGTTGTACTTATTAGCGAGACCGTGCCTATCTTGATTATGCAGCGAAGATTTGGTAACTAAGCATGTTAATGATAAAAACCTTAGCATTATTATGATCCAGAAGCATTGAGTACTTTCAAAATGGCATTAATTATCGATAACAAACTTTAAAGTCACAAATTGTTTAACATTAGCAACATTCAACTAAGTGGATTGATTGGAAGAGCTAAATGCACTATGAAGAAGTAATCCATAGTCGGTTATATTTCAGCCAGCGGTAAATTGTCATGCTCCCGTGTTCACTACTCCGCTAATAACATGCTATAGCGAAATATGTTTTTGTTTATGAGAACTTTGTATTAATAGTATGCAGATCCACAACTGTTCATTGTTTGGCGCTAAGCATTGGTAAGTTAGCGGCACAGGAATTGAGTTTTCCGCCAGGTGCAAAATTAAACTGGCCTTATCCTTGTAATATAACCGGCCATGTGGTTAATGGAGGCGCTGTGAGAGAACGGCCATCATTTTCCTTGGCCGCCATATTGTTGTCAATTATCACACAACGGGGCGATATTTAATTTGTGTAAATTATACCCATGGAGTAAACTATATACCCTGTACCAGTATTACCGAATGTGTGTTATGGGTGTGGAATCTATGGATATATTGGAGTGTAAAGAGAGGATCACCACCCTACTGGTTACCAAAATGGCGGAGGTTGGCCGACATGTTACCAGCCCCCAATTACTGCCTTGTTTGTTGATTATCTAGCATTTCACTGAACTATATTAACACTATATCTATAATTGTAACTAAAGCACGTGTTGACTGATTAATGCAATGTTATTAATGATCGCATATGGGTAAGTGGATCAAGCAGAGTCCTAACACTTTCATGTTTCTATATAATGTAGATTTTGTGCAGTTTAAGAAGGACATGTGGTAGTAAAAAGGGTTAAGAGAGAATTAGAAGCCTGTTAATTGCTGGAGGCCATTTTGAAACTATAAAATCTTCTAACGATAGCCAGAAGAAACTCAATAGGTCAATGTTCAAAGGGTTAAGGAGACAGTGGCTATTTAGTTAACCTATTAATTTATTATATTCATTCAGGTTTTATTTTCCTCGCTAGACCTCCAAGCTTAAAAGTACACTCCCTATACCCCCTTTCAAGATTTATTTGTGAATTTTTCGGTAGAAAAATGTCACGGCCGAAGGTCGATTCCTCTTAAATTACAGGCTTGCTCTCGCGTGCCAGGAAAGAAATTGACACCTAAATAGCACGAAAAGTCTTAATAGTGAAAAAAAAGCGAAAGTTCTTCAAATTTCCAAACTAATGGGGCGAACGTTTCTCAAAAGCAATGGGGCTAAACATGAGGGAGAAGGGGTTCCATAAAAACTACCCTCTTCCCTTAATGATAAATAACCACAAGGCGTCCAGTCAGCCGGCTTCGATTCGCTAGTTTGCCTAAGTTTTCAAAATCCGATTCAAATATTCTAACTAAATCCTCCATGTTATCATTAAGGCATCTATCACTCGTGGGTTAATAGGTAATTAATCAATTATAAATTATATTCAGGTTAAAAAAATACTTAGCCCAATTCCGTTTAGAAAAGTCACATGGGAATATAGCCTAAGTTTATGCCATCAATTTATAATCTGGATCTCAATTTCTTCCTAAATGAATCAAATCTACTATTGATCGCCATACTATTGAGACATATGGTTTTATTGAAAGGGTTAAGGAGGTAGAACTGAGCGAACAATCAAGTGCCGGCTTCCAGAATGTTCGTCAAACCTGCCGGCTTTTTCCATCACATTTCTGGCCTTATTTAATGCAAACGTATGAAGTATTATGGGAAAACAAGCTCTTGTCCACAAATTCGGGTCTGGTGGTAAATAAGTCACGTTATTTAGCTATTACACCTTAATTTATTCTATTTTCAGGAGAAACAATGGGGGAAAATGGGAGCACACGAGACTTACCTCCTTGAAGCTGGACGACCGGGAACAAAATGATCGATTCATGCGAAAATTGCGAGTTTATATAACCTCGGTTGTATTGCTGGTGGTTGATGGCAACTATTAGGTGACAGATGATCGAGAATTTCACTCACACAATCGTCAATATCTCCCTAACTATACATTTCTGAATAAAATTTACTTAATATAAATTATGCGTATTTGTATCCTCTATCTTTTGGTATAAGTTTGACAATTCTAACATACATATTTTGTGAATATTTAATGGTTGTCGTCGTATTTACTTCACAGAGAGAGAGAGAGAGAGAAAGAGAGAGAGAGTTCCTATGCCAAGTGGACTTAATTAAGCTTTATCAATGCTCTCGTGTCCTAAAAAAAAAAAAAAGTATTTGTTTTTGCCACGCATTAGAGCCCTCGATCCCCCCATGAACGCCTAGATCCCCGAGGGGATGGCCACGAAGGAATCGCCCTATAATGTAGAGACGTTATAATTCAATAGAGGTGTGAATAGGAGTTTCTTATGGGCTATCTGTATACTACTATAGCTTAATGTGATGTATGCGATTATAGAGGGCCTTTTCATAATATTCTGGTAACTATTAGACGATTCTATTCAGCTGAGGAAGGACGTCTATCTATTCAAAGGCTACGAAATATGTCACTTAATCCTTTTAGCTGCCACATAGCCTTCCTAAGCCTCATAAAATCGTCTAAATGAAGCTGATATCAAGTAAAAAAAAAAAAAAAAAAAAACGTAGAGAGTGGGAGAGCAGCGATCTAACCTGCCTCCATTGGGCTCTAGAACCTGCCTCCACTCAGCCCTTGTCTCGAGTTACAAGGAGAGACATCCCCCCCCCCCCCCCCCCCCCCCCCCCTCCCCCGCCCCCCCCCCCCCCCTTCGATGACGGGAGAAATCGGACAACTTCTCATCCGGTCGCCATTTTGGGGACACTAACTTATTCATTTCTATGTATAGGTATACCATATTAAACAAACTGTTCTCAGTTTGAATGTACACTAACCATAAATTAAATATATTGACAAAATTATACTTTTGTTTACGTATCATTGTATTTTTTTGGTCTATGTGATTGAGGGAGACAAAAGGCAGAACTACCTATAGCGAGTGCCTCCCCCATAGTTGAAAGAGTATGTTATTCTTTACGTTTTTCGTTAGAGAAATGTAAGCTACCATCCGAAACCCTCATAAATTATAGACTAGCTATCGCTCGCCAAGAAAAATAGACACCTAAATGGCAGGAAAGGTCTTAATATTGGCAAATGAATGGGGCGAAAGGTCTTAAAATCGCCAAACTAATGGGGCGAACGTTTTGTAATCTCAAAATTAATGGGGCTAAACATGAGGAAGAAGGGATTTAAGAAAAAACCCTTCTTGGCCTTTAATATATTACCAAGCACTAGTTGCCTGTGTCTACACTACTGAATGGTTAAGGTTAGGGAAATAGGTTGTAATAAATTCATCTTTATTCATATGCATAAATACATCATACACGAATGTAATAAAATATATGACAATTGTTTTTAATTAAGCTAAAATTAATAATGGATATATAGGCCTACAAAGCTGTATACATCAAATAAATTAACTAAATATATAAACGCACCTAATTAGACGATTTTATTCAGCTTAGGAAGGACCTCAATTAAAACGCTACACATGATCTCAATTAACCCTTTTAACCACCCCAGATCCTTCCTAAGCTTCATAAAATCGTCTAACTGTAGCCGACATCAAATTTAAAAAAAAACGTCATCGGTACAGCAAGGGTTAACTCTCACAGGTCCTTCCTAAGCTTCATAAAATCCTCTAAATGTAACTATGATAACAAAAGACGTCGCCTAAACTAAAAAGGGTTAAGAATAGAAACCCCATTATTTTTATTACATTTTGGCTTTCATTGGGCAATATTATTCAGCTTAGGAAGGGCCTGTAGATCTTAAGCGGGTCTTTCCGAAGCCGAATAAAATCATCTAGTATATGCCCGTAAATGATAATAACTTTTAGTAGTAATATTAATACGTGAAAATAGGAGTAAATTTTCCGTAGACTATTTCCATTTACTACAGGCAGACTACCCTCGCCATGTTCCTCATAGTTGCTATGTAGAAGAGTTGCCAATTATACAATAAAAACGAGTAATTATCAATCCCATTTCAAACTATTGCCTAATTGAGCTATTTATCAATACACTATTGTTTATTAAAAGCATATTAGTGATGTTGTTATTGGCCTTATTAAACCCTGTACCTTGCAAAATTAAATTACAGTTGCATAATTACCATTTCGTCTTGCCCCGCCCACCAAGACTAGGGTAACATATATTAACATAGTTACAACTTGATATTTGACCACCATCTTGACTCCAACTCACGCTGTAGAATATACCTCACCATTATTTATATCCATCTTATTTTGAGCATATGATGCTTATTCTATTAACATTTATACTTATTTCTATATTCCTATCCATCAATGTACCCTGATTGAAAAGAGTGTTTGGCAGGAAGTGAGTATGGAATCAAGATGGCAGCCGGAACTTCTACGACTACGTACTCTGTTAATCTAGGGACTCGAACCATGAACACAGGCTCGGCTTCAAAACACACGAATCTGAAACACAATTTGATTCATTAGATTCGATTACGCATTTCAGATTACGCATTTCAGATTAAGAAGGGTAGCCTAAAACAAACTTTCTTTGTGTATGAAGGAGACAAAAAACAGGTTGCCTGTAACGAGTGTCTCCCCCAAAGCCAAAAGAGTGACAGAGCCAAATTCAAGAGCCATTGGGGTCAAAATGCCTGGACACACGAAGTTTAAAGTAGTTTAAGTCATAGGATGAAGGAAAGATTGATAAAGGGAGGGAGTTCCAGAGTTCACTTGTAAGTCGGATGGTTAATTGATATAGTCTTTACCTGTACAACCCCCACACATCCTTCCTAAGCTGTATAATATCGTCTAATAATAGCCAGAATAAATGGTCAAACTGCGTCATAATCTTCAAAGGGTTAACTCCTTCTGTACCGTAACGTCTTTATCATTTTTCTCTAGCTATATTTAGACGATTTTGTGCAGTTGAAGAAGGATCTGTGGTGGTGAAAAGGGTTCAGTGAGATAGTTCGAAACCTGTTAATTCGTTGGAGGCCCTTTAGCAACTGAGTAAAATCGTCCAATAGTAGCCAGCATACAGTTTAGTCTATGTATCTTGGGTGTACCTATGTAAATTGTCTCGCGAAAACGCGCCTAAATGTCGCCTCAGGCAGTAATGTGACGTCAGACAAAACTTTCAATGTTCAGCCAATCAGAAGCGAGTAACTTTTTCAGGGGTCTAGAATTCATACGCTATGGCTTCTGGGGTGGACAGGTGGGGTTCATCCTACTCGTGACGTCACTTGCTCAGCTGCTTCGAGACCAAAAAGCAGAGCCAAAAACAAAAAGGATAGAAGGAAAGAGAAGAACACCGACCGACCGACCCCCCCCCCCCCCCCCCCCCCTCCCGAGAGCTGAGCAAGTTATGCACGAGTAGGATGAACCCCACCCGTCCACCCCAAAGGCCATAGCGTATGAATTCTAGACCCCTGAAAAAGTTGCTCGCCTCTGATTGGCTGAAAGTTGAAAGTTTTTTCTGACGTCACTATACTGCTCGAGGCGAAATTTTTCTAGTAAAACAAGAAGGATTGTGCAGCACCCGTAGATTTATATGCAATGTTATCTAAACTATAATAGTCTCCCTAATATTTTATTCAGTTTATTGGGACCTGCGCAGAGGGCTGTTCTCGGGCAACATACTTTATGATAGGTTATATGGGGTATATAAAATCATACATGGGATCAAAATGGGCTTATTACCATCTATTTACCTATATATCTATATACTCAGGCCCAATCCTCACTTTTCCTTTTTTCCCCCCTTTTTTTAGGGGGGGGGGGAGGGGGGAATGACTACTCAATACAGAGCCAGAATGGGGCTCTATTTACCTATGGCTCTATTTACCTATAAATGGATATTCCCAACGATACTATGATACATATTATATATTTTCTGCGTCCGTCGGGAACTGACTAGAGCTAATTACCGCTCGTCTCACTATTCCTGTTGTTGATCTTCTGTTTGTTGGTCTGGATCAGTCGAAAAGAGTTGTCAGGGGGAGAGAGACTAAGAAGGAGAAGGGTTTGGGACGGCTGGGTGATTGACAGCGTTCGACGGAGGCCTTCGGTGCTTCTTGTTTCTTTTCCTGGCCAACAGTAGGCGATTTTGTCCAGTTGAGGAAAGACGTATTGTGTTCCAAATGCCACCTTCATTCTTGATACCGCCAAACACACTCTGAAATGAATGATAACTTAAATGAGCTTTTTCGTTGTTCGAGGACAAACTTATTCACAATGTTTTAGCTATCATTAGACGATTTAATTAATATTAGGAAGGATCTGAGGACGTTTAAGGGTTAATTGAGGTCATTTTTACCTCTCTGATTGCTCGAGATCCTTCCTAAACTGCATAATATTCTTATAATGTTACCCAAAATAAAGATTCCAATATATATTTAATTGAGGTAGGAATAAAGGAAATAAAATCTCCGAAAATAATTAATGTAGGCTACACTTTGACGTATATTAATTATAAAGCAATAACACCACAAGCTCATTGAAATATACATTATATTCTGGCTATTAGATTTGACTTAGTTTAGGAAGGAGTTCTGACAAAAAGACAATTATATCCCTTCACGTCCTTCCTAAGCTAAACAAAATATACTACTAGTTGCTAGAATTGAACTAAAAGGACATGACCGGTACCGAAGGGGTTATTATGGTTAGTATGGCTATGATCTATTAAGGTTATGCCGGTATCACACGAGCGCTTTTTCCCTCAACACTGGTCTGGCTGCTTATGTGGTCAACATATAAAGTATTTCGGTTACCTAAATTCATCCAACAACAGTTTAGTTTCCGATACCAGTGCAAAATAGTCCATACATGTTGCCAGAAAAATGTTGATCAATGAATGTTGACAATAAAAGCTCTCGTGTGATACTGGCTTTAATATGGTCTATGAAGGGGGCGGGCTGACAGTAGGCCTATCACAATGCTGAGAGGTAGTGGGTGGAGTTTGTTGACACTGAGGACTCTCCTTATAGGCGCGTTTTCGAGAGCTTTTTATGGGCCTGGGTCGACCTGGGTGTACCCAAGGTCTACATACCTTGGGTGTACCCAGGTCGGCCCAGGCCTGTTTCTGTTTTCGCAATTTTGAGACTGGTCTGACCTAAAGATCGGGAAAATTGAGCCTGACTTTACCTAGGCTGGATTACGGCCCTCTGATTGGCTGAGATATTTCAATATGGCTGTTCCAATAAAGAGGCACTGATAGAGGATTTTCTACCTTTGTTTCTCTTGTTTGAATATCATTATGGCATGCGAAAATTTATTTAAATACATGCAATATGAGATAAAACAAAAACACATCAATGTGATGTGTTAGACAAGGACAAGGTATATCCCCTCAAAACCAATAATATTAACTCCCCTAAACAAATCTTAGATCCCCAATAAAACTTCCAAGATCGCATGTTCAGGGCAAAAAAATCCAAGATCTTGTGAAAAAAGCCAAACACTCGCATCACTGGGAACGAGTTCTTCACCGTACCCGACATTTTCCACCATCTTATTTGTTGTCATAAGTGACGTCAGCATCACCCAGGTCAACCCAGTCCAACACTGTCCCCAGGGCTGACTTTACCCAGGTACACCCAGTCCCAGATGACGTCACTGGCTCGCGAAAATATCCACTGGGACTAGGTCGACCCAGGTACACCTAGATACAGGGACTCTGGAAAACTGAGCTGACCCAGGTATACCTGGGTGTACCTAGGTCAATTGTCTCGCGAAAACGCGCCTTATGTCACCAGTCTCCGCCCACTATTAATGACACTCATGGTCTCGGCCCACTCTAGTGGGTGGAGTTTGACACATAATGACAATGTCTCTCACCCCACTCTCTAGATTGAGCTGTGACACATAATGCCACTCATTACGTCACCAGTCTCCGCCCACTCTGGAGGGAAGTGGGTGGAGTTTGGTGACACATAATGACACTCATTACGTCGTCAGTCTCCACCCACTCTGGAGGAAGTGGGTTGCGTTTGGTGACACATAATGACACTCATTACGTCATCAGTCTCAGCCCACTCTGGAGGAAAGTGGGTGGAGCTTGTTGACACCTAATGACACTCATTACGTCACCAGTCTCCGCCCACTCTGGAGGGAAGTGGGTGAAGTTTGGTGATACTGATGAACCCCCCCTTATGCCACCAGACTCCGCCCATTCTGGAGGAAGTGGGCGGAGTTTGGTGACAACAGTAAATATCACGACACCTAGAGCAAATAGTCTGTAAATATCCACAACTATTCCCTGACTGACTCATCCCAAATGGTAGAACTATTAGCTCGATTACTGTAGCCGTATGTAAGTTACAGAGGTAAATGTTCGAGAGTTTTGGTCTACTAATTTGGAACCGTGTATAGTTATAAATAGGCAATATAATCTGTCACCCCCCTCCCCCCCCCCCCCCCAGTTGATGTAAATCGTCATGTCCTCAACTTGATAAGGTAACAAACACCCCGTTCTTAACATCAATCATTAATTACAAACCCCAATGTACTTGAATAAACTAATGAAATTACTGTATATGGTCCTCCCGGGATTCGAACTCGGGACACCACACCCAGAACATAAGCATCTAAACCAATACACCACCAACACAGCTATTACGAAGGGACAAGTGTAGCGAAATTAATCGTTAATTGTGACAACCTGGTATTTGATGATGCAAATACACATAAGTTTCGTATTAAAGGGAGACGGTTGTTTTTTCGAGTCCTCCTCCCTCATGTTCAGCCCTATTAGTTATGATATTTCAAGACATTCGCCCCATTAGTTTGGCGATTTTCAGACCTTTTGCCCTAATTCTTTGCCAATATTAAGACCTTTCGTATCATTTAAGTGTCATTTTTTCCCCTGGCGAGCGATAGCGAGCCTGTATTTGAGGAGGAATCGGCCTTCGGCCGGGACATTTATATCGAAGGGGGGTCTTGTGGGTGTTTTTCTTAAAGATTGATAGAGTTTGAAGAGCAAGCTAAACCCCTTCCTTAAACCATTGAGCTGAACCAGTAAATTATGCTGCACAATACCGTCTGGGCTCCATTAATCTATACACCCCTTGAGGATCATGACGCGTTTCCACAGTTTATGCTGGCTATTAATTACATGATTTTATACAGATTAACATAGATTCGGATGGTTCTATGACAGTCAGAAGGTTGGTTGGGTCAGTCTTTGCCCTTTTAACACCCAGAGGCCCTTCCTAAGCTGTTTAAAATCGTCCAATGATATCCAGAATCAACTGTTTAAATGCGCCATAATCTTCAAGGGACAACTGTACGTGTCTGTCACCAAAATGGCGTCGGGCTAAATAATCGTCTGCGCATGCGTCAGTGGGTCTGTTGATTCCAGTAGAGTTGTAAAACCTAATTTGAGGCTTTATTTGAGCCTATTATGAGTGTCACGTTTGTCTATAATGATCTTGGTTCATACTATACCATATAATCAGCCTAGGGTATCCATGAAGTGGTCCAAATGTTGAGTAATTTGATTTTATTCACTTCCGTTTGATATCGTCTGCTTCAATGTTGACAACCCCCTACTGCTTGTGCCATCTATCAGGGGAATGATGGACAACTCTTTTATACTCCATTTTGTATACTTTATTATAGACATCTTGTATGCCTTATTTCCTCATAGGTTTCGTTTTCTATGTGAGTGAGGGAGACAAAAGGCAGAACTGCCTGTAGCGGGTGCCTCCCCCATAGTTGAAAGAGTGACAGGGCCAAAATCAAGGGACGTTCGAGCCAAAATGCCTGGACACATGGATTTTGAAGCAATTTAAGTCATAGGAGGAGGGAAAGACTGATTCTGGGAGAGTTCCAGAGCTCAGCTGTTGAATAGAAGAAAATCTGAGAGTAACGTTTCACTCTTGGGTTGGAGAGTTGCACAGAGTAGGGGTGAGATTGTGTTGCAAGACCGGTACCACGTACTCTACGGGGGAGCTCTGAGAAGCACTGATTATTGTAGTAGCGATAGAATAGCGAGAGATGGCTTATAATGTGGTGTGTACCTGTATATGTGTTTATTATTGTAGTAGCGAGAGATGGCTTATAATGTGGTGTGTATATGTGTTTATTATTGTAGTAGCGAGAGATGGCTTATAATGTGGTGTGTACCTGTATATGTGTTTATTATTGTAGTAGTGAGAGATGGCTTATAATGTGGTGTGTACCTGTATATGTGTTTATTATTGTAGTAGCGAGAGATGGCTTATAATGTGGTGTGTACCTGTATAAGTGTTTATTATTGTAGTAGCGAGAGATGGCTTATAATGTGGTGTGTACCTGTATATGTGTTTATTATTGTAGTAGCGAGAGATGGCTTATAATGTGGTGTGTACCTGTATATGTGTTTATTATTGTAGTGAGAGATGGCTTATAATGTGGTGTGTACCTGTATATGTGTTTATTATTGTAGTAGCGAGAGATGGCTTATAATGTGGTGTGTACCTGTATATGTGTTTATTGTAGTAGCGAGAGATGGCTTATAATGTGGTGTGTACCTGTATATGTGTTTATTATTGTAGTAGCGAGAGATGGCTTATAATGTGGTGTGTACCTGTATATGTGTTTATTATTGTAGTAGCGAGAGATGGCTTATAATGTGGTGTGTACCTGTATATGTGTTTTTTATTGTAGTAGCGAGAGATGGCTTATAATGTGGTGTGTACCTGTATATGTGTTTATTATTGTAGTAGTGAGAGATGGCTTATAATGTGGTGTGTACCTGTATATGTGTTTATTATTGTAGTAGCGAGAGATGGCTTATAATGTGGTGTGTACCTGTATATGTGTTTATTATTGTAGTAGCGAGAGATGGCTTATAATGTGGTGTGTACCTGTATATGTGTTTATTATTGTAGTAGTGAGAGATGGCTTATAATGTGGTGTGTACCTGTATGTGTTATTATTGTAGTAGCGAGAGATGGCTTATAATGTGGTGTGTACCTGTATATGTGTTTATTATTGTAGTAGCGAGAGATGGCTTATAATGTGGTGTGTACCTGTATATGTGTTTTATTGTAGTAGCGAGAGATGGCTTATAATGTGGTGTGTACCTGTATATGTGTTTATTATTGTAGTAGCGAGAGATGGCTTATAATGTGGTGTGTACCTGTATATGTGTTTATTATTGTAGTAGCGAGAGATGGCTTATAATGTGGTGTGTACCTGTATATGTGTTTATTGTAGTAGCGAGAGATGGCTTATAATGTGGTGTGTCCCTGTATATGTGTTATTATTGTAGTAGCGAGAGATGGCTTATAATGTGGTGTGTACCTGTATATGTGTTTATTATTGTAGTAGCGAGAGATGGCTTATAATGTGGTGTGTAATGTGTTTATTATTGTAGTAGCGAGAGATGGCTTATAATGTGGTGTGTACCTGTATATGTGTTTATTATTGTAGTAGCGAGAGATGGCTTATAATGTGGTGTGTACCTGTATATGTGTTTATTATTGTAGTAGCGAGAGATGGCTTATAATGTGGTGTGTACCTGTATATGTTTTATTGTAGTAGCGAGAGATGGCTTATAATGAGGGGTCTACCTGTAAATGTGTTTATTTTGTAGTAGCGAGAGATGGCTTATAATGTGGTGTGTACCTGTATATGTGTTTATTATTGTAGTAGCGAGAGATGGCTTATAATGTGGTGTGTACCTGTATATGTGTTTATTATTGTAGTAGCGAGAGATGGCTTATAATGTGGTGTGTACCTGTATATGTGTTTATTATTGTAGTAGCGAGAGATGGCTTATAATGTGGTGTGTACCTGTATATGTGTTTATTATTGTAGTAGCGAGAGATGGCTTATAATGTGGTGTGTACCTGTATATGTGTTTATTATTGTAGTAGCGAGAGATGGCTTATAATGTGGTGTGTACCTGTATATGTGTTTATTATTGTAGTAGCGAGATGGCTTATAATGTGGTGTGTACCTGTATATGTGTTTATTATTGTAGTAGCGAGAGATGGCTTATAATGTGGTGTGTACCTGTATATGTGTTTATTATTGTAGTAGCGAGAGATGGCTTATAATGTGGTGTGTACCTGTATATGTGTTTATTATTGTAGTAGCGAGAGATGGCTTATAATGTGGTGTGTACCTGTATATGTGTTATTATTGTAGTAGCGAGAGATGGCTTATAATGTGGTGTGTACCTGTATATGTGTTTATTATTGTAGTAGCGAGAGATGGCTTATAATGTGGTGTGTACCTGTATATGTGTTTTATTATTGTAGTAGCGAGAGATGGCTTATAATGTGGTGTGTACCTGTATATGTGTTTATTATTGTAGTAGCGAGAGATGGCTTATAATGTGGTGTGTACTGTATATGTGTTTATTAATGTAGTAGCGAGAGATGGCTTATAATGTGGTGTACCTGTATATGTATTATTGTAGTAGCGAGAGATGGCTTATAATGTGGTGTGTACCTGTATATGTGTTTATTATTGTAGTAGCGAGAGATGGCTTATAATGTGGTGTGTACCTGTATATGTGTTTATTATTGTAGTAGCGAGAGATGGCTTATAATGTGGTGTGTACCTGTATATGTGTTTATTATTGTAGTAGCGAGATGGCTTATAATGTGGTGTGTACCTGTATATGTGTTTATTATTGTAGTAGCGAGAGATGGCTTATAATGTGGTGTGTACCTGTATATGTGTTTATTATTGTAGTAGCGAGAGATGGCTTATAATGTGGTGTGTACCTGTATATGTGTTTATTATTGTAGTAGCGAGAGATGGCTTAATGTGGTGTGTACCTGTATAGTGTTTATTATTGTAGTAGCGAGAGATGGCTTATAATGTGGTGTGTACCTGTATATGTGTTTATTATTGTAGTAGCGAGAGATGGCTTATAATGTGGTGTGTACCTGTATATGTGTTTATTATTGTAGTAGCGAGAGATGGCTTATAATGTGGTGTGTACCTGTATATGTGTTTATTATTGTAGTAGCGAGAGATGGCTTATAATGTGGTGTGTACCTGTATATGTGTTTATTATTGTAGTAGCGAGAGATGGCTTATAATGTGGTGTGTACCTGTATTGTGTTATTATTGTAGTAGCGAGAGATGGCTTATAATGTGGTGTGTACCTGTATATGTGTTTATTATTGTAGTAGCGAGAGATGGCTTATAATGTGGTGTGTACCTGTATATGTGTTTATTATTGTAGTTCGGTGAGATGGCTTATAATGTGGTGTGTACCTGTATATGTGTTTATTATTGTAGTAGCGAGAGATGGCTTATAATGTGGTGTGTACCTGTATATGTGTTTATTATTGTAGTAGCGAGAGATGGCTTATAATGTGGTGTGTACCTGTATGTGTTTATTATTGTAGTAGCGAGAGATGGCTTATAATGTGGTGTGTACCTGTATATGTGTTTATTATTGTAGTAGCGAGAGATGGCTTATAATGTGGTGTGTACCTGTATATGTGTTTATTATTGTAGTAGCGAGAGATGGCTTATAATGTGGTGTGTACCTGTATATGTGTTTATTATTGTAGTAGCGAGAGATGGCTTATAATGTGGTGTGTACCTGTATATGTGTTTATTATTGTAGTAGCGAGAGATGGCTTATAATGTGGTGTGTACCTGTATATGTGTTTATTATTGTAGTAGCGAGAGATGGCTTATAATGTGGTGTGTACCTGTATATGTGTTTATTATTGTAGTAGCGAGAGATGGCTTATAATGTGGTGTGTACCTGTATATGTGTTATTTATTGTAGTAGCGAGAGATGGCTTATAATGTGGTGTGTACCTGTATATGTGTTTATTATGTAGTAGCGAGAGATGGCTTATAATGTGGTGTGTACCTGTATGTGTTTATTGTAGTAGCGAGAGATGGCTTATAATGTGGTGTGTACTGTATATGTGTTATTATTGTAGTAGCGAGAGATGGCTTATAATGTGGTGTGTAATGTGTTTATTATTGTAGTAGCGAGAGATGGCTTATAATGTGGTGTGTACCTGTATATGTGTTTATTATTGTAGTAGCGAGAGATGGCTTATAATGTGGTGTGTACCTGTATATGTGTTTATTATTGTAGTAGCGAGAGATGGCTTATAATGTGGTGTGTACCTGTATATGTGTTTATTATTGTAGTAGCGAGAGATGGCTTATAATGTGGTGTGTACCTGTATATGTGTTTATTATTGTAGTAGCGAGAGATGGCTTAAATGTGGTGTGTACCTGTATATGTTTTATTATTGTAGTAGTGAGAGATGGCTTATAATGTGGTGTGTACCTGTATATGTGTTTATTATTGTAGTAGCGAGAGATGGCTTATAATGTGGTGTGTACCTGTATATGTGTTTATTATTGTAGTAGCGAGAGATGGCTTATAATGTGGTGTGTACCTGTATATGTGTTTATTATTGTAGTAGCGAGAGATGGCTTATAATGTGGTGTGTACCTGTATATGTGTTTATTATTGTAGTAGCGAGAGATGGCTTATAATGTGGTGTGTACCTGTATATGTGTTTATTATTGTAGTAGCGAGAGATGGCTTATAATGTGGTGTGTACCTGTATATGTGTTTATTATTGTAGTAGCGAGAGATGGCTTATAATGTGGTGTGTACCTGTATATGTGTTTATTATTGTAGTAGCGAGAGATGGCTTATAATGTGGTGTGTACCTGTATATGTGTTTATTATTGTAGTAGCGAGAGATGGCTTATAATGTGGTGTGTACCTGTATATGTGTTTATTATTGTAGTAGCGAGAGATGGCTTATAATGTGGTGTGTATATGTGTTTATTTATACATTTGTATTGAAATATTATTTTGGCTTGAGGGAAATTTGTTCACTTGGCTATTAACCCCTTGAAGATTATGACGCCTTTTAGCAGTCTATTCTATTATTGGACGTTTTTATTCAGCTTAGGAAGGACCTGTGAGAGCCAGAGGCATAATTGAGTTGATTCCTAAAGGTACTTCCTACTCTGAATAAAATCGTCTAGTTATAGCCAGAATAAGCCGAATCAATATTTTCTCGTGCACTGAAAGGGTTAAGAATATTTAGTAGCAAAATAAGCGGTTAAGGGGAGGCAGTTGGTTTTTCGAATCCTCCTCCTCCCTCAAATTAATAAGGCAAATAACACACATTAGCAGAGGATCTGTTCAAATCCACAATAAACAAAAAATAAATAGGCCTACAAATAATCTAATGGGCTCAGATACATGCATGCACGTTTGAGCCCTAGTCACCCAAAGGTATGTATGTATGTATGTATGTATGTATGTATGTATGTATGTATGTATGTACTCTGGCCTGGCACTTACCCCATTTTTCCTTTTCCTTTTTTTTTTTTTTTTTTTTGAGGGTCGACTCGAGACAGAGCCAGAACATGGACATCTCAACACAGCAGAAAAACAAAACAAAACACAAAATCACACACATCTAGGTCGTCCAAGAGAATACATAGAGACCCAGGCCCATATGGGGTCCCCAGCTAGATTCCCAGGTCCCAGATCTCCCGGAGAGGCTTCGATTTTTGCAGGTAGACACGTAGCGAGGCTGCCAGCACAAGCCCGCCCACCATGCTTCCAGGCTCCCCAAAGGAGGTTGTGGAAATAAGAGAGGGTAATCCCCAACTGTAACGCAGCAGTTATGTGGAAATCCCTAACTCCAGCACCATTACCACCTCCAGGGATCATAAAAGATTGTTGGTAGCAGTGCACTACTCCCAACTACTGTACAGGACTGCATTTCCTTAGTGGCGCTCCGGGCTATTTTGCCAACCACCTTGACATGCTGAAATGTATTAACTGATCACTGACCTGATACACTTTGCAGCAAAGATGCATTTTCTGACCAACATGTTAGCCACATTATGTGAATGATCAGCGTTCCCATCAAGTGACATGTCTCATCAACCAGTTACGAGGGTATTCCATCAACGGCGCAAATAGCGAAAGAGGGTTTCTATATTCTCCAACAGTTTCGAGCGGCATTTGAGTGTAATCCTCCCGACGTAACCTTATACCCAGTCTATATATACTTAGTCTGTCTCTCGCAGCACTACATATCTTCGTGTACCCAAGCATCACTGTACTGGATAGAGTTGCAAGCCACACCTTCTTGTATACAGGTCATAGCGTGTCACTATTTTACACTTTTACAATACAGTAATAATACTATAGGTAGCGCCAACGAACTTGACAATAATCTCCACCTCTGACCTCTTCGTAACTCAAAAGGGTCTAAAGCAAACTGGCTATAAATATCCACACTTATTTGCTGGTGGACTCTTCCCAAATGATAGAAATGTCAGCCCGATTGCTTACATTAATTTTGAGTTATAAGAAGTTAAGGGGTCAAGTTTATTATCAAGTTCGTTGGCGCTACTCATAGAAAATGACGTTAAACCATTGTATGTATGTATGTATGTATAAAGGGAAAAGTACAATTCAGCCACTGACATACTTTTTATGGATCACTGTCTTAAAGAATATGTATATATGAAATGTGAATTGATATGCGGAAATTAAAACATAGCATAAAAATAGATAGGCTTTATTGTTTGCAATGTCAAAACTACGAGAAAGCAGCCATTAAAGCCTAGTTATAACAATGTAATGATATTCACTTCCAGATAACACTTAACTATCAAAATAGTAAATACACACATAGGGCCAATTTCTCCAGTCAAGTTTTCAGCTTAAATCCTACAAAACAAATTTGGGTTTCATAACATAGCTTAATTTTATATTTGTAGTCAGTCTTTTCACTGTAACTAGGCTAGAATTCTTGACCCATAAACTCTAGAACTCAAAAAGGGCTAGAGCAAACAGACTGTAACTCTCTACTTGGTTGACTCTTCCTAAATGTTAGAAATATCGTTTTGTTAGTTATAATAGACTATGGGTGAAGATTTCTAGCCTAGTATCATATTAATTATAGTTATAGTCCGTAACAAGAAAAATACCTGCTTAGACATAATATGAGCGCTATTTAATCCTCTGACTGGTCTGGCACTGGCCTGGTGCTTATCATAATACAAACCACAAGCTTTAACTAATATATATTAGATTTTGTATTTGCTGTACAAAAACAGAAAATATGTTTGAAACAAATAAATAAATAAATAAAATAAATAAATAAATGGCCCTCAATTCCTTTTATTCCTCTTACAAATAAAATGACCCCATTTGACCCAACATATGGACTGAATATCACCGAGGGTAGACCAGTACATTTGTATATGGGGGTTCAATTAATATATAATATCCAGCCTGTGTAATTTAAGAGACTGCACAATACCGAAAAATTTACAAATTTATCTTGAAAGGGGGTCTAGAGGGTGTAATTTTAAGCTTGATTGAGGTCTAGGGAACAAACAAAAACCTCCCCTTAACTATCAACAGTCTTGATACTACACTTATTAATCAATCTACTATTTTTGGTGGAGTAGTATTTTTTATGAAGTTCTATCTCTCTATCTATTGCCAGAAGCAGTAATCCCCGAGAGGGGATGGGCTCAAATGAATCGCCTTCCTATGCTTCCACATACCGAGACAACTCACTCGATTATAGGTAGCGCCAACGAACTTGACAATAATCTGGACCCCTTTTCTTATACCGGTAACTCAAAATGTATGAAAGCAATCGGGCTGACATTGCTATCATTTGTGAAAAGTCCACCAGGAAATAGATGTGGAAATTTACAGCCAGTTTGCTCAAGGTTCTTTTGAGTTACGAAGAGGTCAAGGATCGAGATAATTGTCATGTTCGTTGGCGCTACCTATATCTATCTTGTACCTGTTTCATGTATCAATTAAACCTCCATTTACGAATTAACTGATCTACCCAAATTTCACAAATTGTTAGCAGCGAGATGGAAAACAAAGTTGCTCTAATTAAGAATAATACTGCACCTTGTGATTCCGGCTTTAGATCTGATTCTCTTCTTATAATGTACTTGCAATAACTTTGGACTAAGTCTTTACTTCAAACTGGTATCATAAAGGTATTCATTCCCTTCATATTCATTCCATTTTCATTCTAAGAAATGTACAGGCTAGTTTGTTAGTCCCCTTCTAGATGTCTCACAGAATGTCATAAAGTGTTTTGGCAAGTTATTGATTTTGACTGCACTACATTTTTCAATGCCTTAGCGCAGCTGTATGAGAGAAAAATGTATATAAATAACACAAGTTCATATGTTATCAAGATCGCTTTTTATATCAACTTTTAACGGAAACTCTGATGTGGCAGTTTTTTACCCATTAGAAGATGCGATGACACATTTCTTTTCTGTTTCCTGGCTATCATTAGACGATTGTGTTCAGATTAGGAGGGGTATATGGAAGTCAGAGGGGTAATTGAGATAGTCTTTACCCTTATAATTCCCACAGATCCTTCCTAAATTGTATAAAATTGTCCTGCTCATGTAGTAATGTACACCCTATGAGGTGGATTGTGTCCTTTAATTGATAATATTATTTTGCTAAAGCGTTGTTTCCACATAGCGATTTTGATAAGTTCTTTTGTCTTTTTACTGTGTTCGTCTAAGTTTTGGTTTGTTTATTTTGCAAGTTTAACATTATAATTATGATAGCCAGAATAAACTGTCAAAATGCGTCATAATCTTGCAAAGGTGTAGGATAATTCAGTCACCTACAATGATCTATTTCATCATAAATCTTGATCTCTATCCTCTATAACTCAAAAAAGGCAGGAGCAAATGGTCTGTGAATTTCTACACGTATGACCTGGCTGACTCTTCCCAAATGGTAGACAAATAAGCACGATAACTCCAGCAAAATTTTAGCTATAGAGGTCAGTGGTCAAGAATTCTGGCTTAATTATAATGAACAGACTATAGTTGCCAATAGTATATAATTTTCCAAGTAAGTACCGGCAGGCCAAAACTCTTGAACGATAACCTCTATATAACTCACAAACAACTAGAGTAATCCAGCTCATATTTCAGTAGTGTGAGAACCAGAAGATAAAATTATAGTTTATAGCTCAAATTGTGTCTCTGGAAGTGATAAAATGGCCAAAAACAATGCTATTTCATGTTAATTTTCTAGTATTCTTTCAAGTCTTCAAACAAAATTGCTACAGTTTGACACCCTGTTGAGAACGGTCAGCCAGGGAACAGGTGTGGAAATTTATACCTCATTTGCTCTAGCCCTTTTTGAGTGATAGAGGTTAGGGTTCACGATTTCTGGCCAACCTCTTTGGAAAAGGGTATAGCGCAAAATAGTCTTAAAATGTTCCCCGAATAAAGATGTTCAGTATGTTGAAAGTTGATGATAAAAGCTCGAGTGAAACCACCTTAACCACTTCACAACGGGTGATACCATTATTCCTTATATTCTGGCTATTATTTGACAATTTTATGCAGCTTATCAAGGACGTTTAATAATAAAAAAGGTGTACTATTTCTCCATTAATTCGTTGACTGTCATAAATCCTTCCTAAACACAGTAAAACCGTCTAATGATAGCCAGAATAAAATAAAATATAACTTCACTCAGACTGAAAGCATCAAGTCCTCAGTAATTTCAGCTACAGTATATGCCTATGTCTTTCATTCAAAATATCCTGATTCCTCTCTTGTACCTATATACTAAATGGACACTAATAATAATACAATACTCAGAAGTACCAAACAGTAATTCCTCGCTTAAAGTTGTGGTTACGTTTCTGAATATCAAAACTATACAGTAGATGAAACTACTACTTTAACCCGTTCAGCATGATGAAATATTCATAATCTTATTCTGGTTACCATCGCACGATTTTCTTTAACTTATAACATACCTCTAGGACTCTAAGGGGCAATTACAGTCTCGATTTAAAAAAAATATAAATAAATAAATAACATAAAATAGAGACTGTATCGATAAACCCTCTGAATAAATAGGACCTTCTTAAACTGCATAAAATCGTCTAATTTTAGCGACAATCAAAGATAAAAAGGCGTCACCTTGCTGAAGGGGTTAAGTGAATCACAACTTTAAATGAAACAACTTTATGTGAATCAAATATTTTTTGTCGTTTTCATTGTGAATTTGGAACATTTTGTTTGATTTACAACTTAATAATGGAAGCTAAACAACTTTAAGCTAATTTTGTTCCGGCATTAATGAGCAGTGAATAATGAAACAACTTAAAATGATGCGATTCTAAGTGAGGCATCTCTGTATATCTTAAAAGTTAGGAAGAAACTGATAAGCCGGTATCACACGAGAGCTTTTACAGTCAACATTCGATTATCAAAAATTTTCGGGCATCATTTATGGAGTACAGTACAGTAGGGTCTCACATAAAACGAGTAATTGGTCGATAAAAGAGGGCGTTCTATGCGATTTCGTTTTATGTGAACACGGCATTTTGGTGGCCCAATATCGTCAATGTTCACTGGAAGCGTAAATTTCCGTCAGGAGCGTACGATATTTTGTACGTTTTGTACGATATTTCGGCGTTCTATATAAAAGCGTACGATATTTCGTACGTTTTGTACGATATTTCGGCGCTCTATATGAAAACTCCTCGGATTTGCCCCACTTTGGCGGCGGACTCGTTTTATGTGATCACATTCGTTCTGATCGAAAATTAAATATTAATATTTTAGGTCGCTCGTTTTATGTGAACACGTTTTATGCGGGACCCTACTGTATTTTGCACTGGCATCGGAAACTAAACTGATAGTAGATCAATTTAGGTAACTGAAATATTTTAAATGTTGACCTCATAAGCTGCCAGACCAGTGTTGAGGATAAATGTTGAGGGAAAAAGCGCTCGTGTGATACCGGCTTTAGCAACAATCACTCAACAGTGGTGATGGGCTGGTCTATCAGAATGAGAGTTGAGCGTTCTCTGCCATACCCATAGCTTACTCTGACTGTTCCTTTTACTTATATATTTTCTAGATCTCAAGTGACGGTGTCTTTTCCGTGGATTGACCTCCCTACTGCCAACTCTGGCAGATTGGGAGCCAAAGCATCACATTTTTCCTTTGCCCCTCAACTTTCCCTTTATAATTGCTGAGGGGCATAGGGCCTTGGGTGGGGCTTTTGTTTCCCGGGCGTTTCCGCACCCTCCTCAGCTCCCCGCCTTTGAGTGGCTTCGGTCACCTGGGCATTATTAGTGGTAAGCTGGGAGGGTTCTGTGGGGTCGCTCGGTTATGGCCTTGGCCTTGCTCGGGACCTTGGGGCTGCTCGGCCAGACAGCCTGAGGAACAGCAACAACAACAACAATCACTCAACACGAATAAGGAACGTGCAACAAGATCAACAATAGAAACAAGAAAATGGACTAAATTACACAGAAACATCATGGTCAATACCTTCACATTTCCATGTAGGGTAGACTAGACTATTTATATGCGGTGTTCCAAATACCTTCACATTTCCATGTAGGGTAGACTAGACTATTTATATGCGGTGTTCCAAATACCTTCACATTTCCATGTAGGGTAGACTAGACTATTTATATGCGGTGTTCCAAATACCTTCACATTTCCATGTAGGGTAGACTAGACTATTTATATGCGGTGTTCCAAATACCTTCACATTTCCATGTAGGGTAGACTAGACTATTTATATGCGGTGTTCCAAATACCTTCACATTTCCATGTAGGGTAGACTAGACTATTTATATGCGGTGTTCCAAATACCTTCACATTTCCATGTAGGGTAGACTAGACTATTTATATACCTTCACATTTCCATGTAGGGTAGACTAGACTATTTATATGCGGTTTTCCAAATAGTAAGTAAAATCCATGATACTATTACCCAAAATGAGTTGATTTAGAGGCCAGTCCGTTAAGAGTCTCATTTTGTGACTCGATGGTCTAAGCTACTTCATATACTTTATTAACTTGGTCATGTAGTAATGTACACCCTATGTGGTGGATTGTGTTCTCTTATTTATAAATTATTATTTTACTTAAGCGTTGTTTCCACATAGCGATTTTGATTAGTTGTTTTGTGTTTTTACTGTGTTCGTATAAGTTTTGGTTTGTTTACTTTGCAAGTTTTACATTATAATATTTACTCACTTTTTGTTGGTATTGGTATATTTACATTGCATACTATTTTGGAACGCCACCTACAAACAGACTAATTTACCTGAATAATTGCACTAGAATATAAGTGATCATAATATTAAACCTCTCTCTCATAATTTTTTTATGACATCTACAGTATATTTCCCCTTCACACTCTCTTTTATCTCGGCAGATTTTTGAAAGCACACGTATGGGATAGACGAGCCAAAATGTACGCAAGAGTCCAATTAGTACAAGATATAAATACACAAATATATAAATATTATAAAAATGATTACGAGCCAGTTTTCAGAATAATGAAGATAATTAGCATCCACAAAAATCAATGGATCTTGATAATATTTGCAAATTTTATGGAGCAATACTGTAGGTGAATCGGATGAAACACTCCGAAAGATTGAATAAGATAGTTCGCAGCCTGGAAACTCCTTTTAAACTGAATAGAATCATCTAATAGTAGCCAGAAGAATGCTAAAAGGACAGAACTGGTACTGAACAAGTTGACCCCTTTTGTACTGGCTCCCATCTTTTTAACTTTATTCTGGCTACTATTAGACAATTTTTGTGTAGTTTAAAAAGGGCCTCCAGCAATTAACGTGCTCGAAGTATCTCTCTTAACCCTTTTTACTACCACAGAGCCTTCTTAAACTGCACAAAATTGTCTCAACATAGCTACAATAAAATTGATAAGACGTCGTCGGTAAAGAAGGGTACAGGCCTCCCTCACTATCCGATGCCACGATTTACGATATTATTATAGGTTTTTAGGTTTGGGTTTTGGCTGGTCCCAGAATACATCCCCATTTACCCCATTAATTTTTGGGTTTGCTATGTGATTAACTTGCTCATGTAGTAATGTACACCCTATGTGGTGGATTGTGTTCTTTTATTTATAAATTATTATTTTACTTAAGCGTTGTTTCCACAGCAATTTTGATTAGTTGTTTTGTCTTTTTACTGTGTTCGTATAAGTTTTGGTTTGTTTATTTTGCAAGTTTTACATTATAATTTAAGATCGGCTTTTCAGGAACATAACCCAATCGTAAATCGAGGGAAACCTGTACCTGCAGATGATGACGAACCCACAAACAGACAAATCATAATCGTTGACGAGGAAGTGGTGCACGAAGGTCTGTTTCTTCCTCTCGGTGGCTTGGTGGTGTTGGTGGCGACGGTCGGTGTTGGGGGAGGTGCTCGGTTCTCGGATCAGGTAACTGCCAAACACCAGGGCTGGAAAGGGTACAAAATAATCAAATTCAATCCTCTCTTATCAAGGAGGCAACTTTTCTAGCTATCTATTAATTATTATGTAAAACTTAAAAAAAAAAAAAAAAAAAATTAGACAATATAAAGACAAAAGAACTTATCCTAATCACTATGTGGAAGTAATGCATTGAAGATTAAGCACAAAACTACTATCATTATAATGTATTATAATGTAAAACTTACAAAATAAACAAACCAAAACTTATACGAACACAGTAAAAAGACAAAACAACTAATCAAAATCGCTAGGTGGAAATAACGCTTAAGTAAACTAATAATTTATAAATAAAAGAACACAATCCACCACATAGGGTGTACATTACTACATGAGCAAGTTAATCTGGTTCCCAAGCAAACTAATCGCACACATAACAACGCACTATCGTCACATTCAAGGAATTATGTATGTACTGTACTGTCTATCTATCTATTGCCCGACGCCGTGATCCCCGAAGGGGTGGCCACGAACGAACCGCCTCCATCCACCTCTGTCCCCAGTCAGTCGACGCCCCTCCCCCCAACCAGCACCGCCTTCGTTCATATACTTCCTCACTCCACCCTTCCACCTCTCCTTCAGTCTACCTCTCCCTCTCTGTCCCTCCACCTCACTCTCGTACACCCTCCTAGTCATTCTCTCGCTTTCCATACGTTTCATATGGCCGAACCATCTCAAGATGTTCCTTTTCACACTTTCCAGCACATCTACCTCCACAACACACCTCCTTCTTATTTCTTCATTAGTCTGTCTATCCCTCCATGTAACTCCGCACGCACTGCTTAAGTAATTAATTTCCACTGCTCTCACTCTTGGTCTGAGTCTCTCAACCAACGTCCATGCTTCGCTTCCGTAAGTCAGTGTCGGGATTACCACACTGTCATGCAAGGACTTCTTCACTTCCATACTGACCACCCTATTTCTTGTTACTGCTTTCAGCGTTCCTACAACCCTCTTCCCCTGTTGTACCCTCTCCCGCACTTCTTCATCCATAGTCCCATCTTTACTAAACACACTGCCCAAATACAGTACTTAAAAGAGCTGACGATATCCATAGCCTGACCGTTCAGCTTCACCTCACACTCTGTGACTTCACCCCTTTCGAAGACCATAACCTTGTTCTTCCCCGCATTTACCTTCAAATTCCGTTTTACGCACACTGTTCCAAACTCATTTACCAGACCCTGCAACTCCCATTCATTATCACTCATCAGAACTGTATCATCCGCAAACAGCAGTATAGGTAGCTTCCACTCATTTCCCTCCCTTTTCAGCGATACACCAACATCCACTGCTCTTGATAGTATTTCTTTCATGACTCCATCCATATATACAGTAAACAACCACACACCCCTGTTTCAAACCAACATTCAGGTCAAAGAACTCGCTCTGCTCACTCTCCACATGTACTGCCACCTTTGCACCCTCATACATGCTCTTCACTGCTTTCAGCAACTTGCCATCTACTCCGTATATTCTAAGTACTTTCCACAAACCTTCTCTATCCACTCTGTCATAGGCCTTCTCCAAGTCCATAAAGGCAACATACACCTTTCGTTTCTTCTCCAAATATTTCTCCACAACACAATTCAGGGTAAAAATCTGATCTACACATCCTCTTCCCTTCCTAAAACCTCCCTGCTCGTCGCCTATCCATTTTTCCGTTCTCACTCTCACTCTCTGTATGTATATACTCAGGCACATACCCCATTGCAAAATATGTACACAAAAACAGGCTGAAACCAGAGCGGAAGTACAGTAGTACAATCGGGGGTATTAAGTGTTGTCATAGATTCCAGTTAGTCCATGAGCCAGGCCAGATATCGGTACCACCTGGGGTGACTAAACACGAATGGTACTAAAATGTTTATAGAGTGACTGTAAGTACATTAAGATATGATAGCCTTCTCGCACTGGTAGCTTAGTCTAATTTTTTTGATGCAATAGGGGCGCTACCCAAAAATAAAGATTTTTAGCGTGACGCTCGGCGTTTTCCTCATTTTCTTTAAAATCCATCACACAATCATCGCGAAACTTTGAACACCTATGTAGAATTATATTCTCTACCAGAGTTGTTCCTAGGTATTTTTCAAATTTCCTCATATTTCGGAATATACTCTATATTTTGGGTATTTTCCTCTAAATCTAGAATAAATCCTTAAATATGGGGAACATTGAAAAATATATTCTAACAGCTCTTGTAGCTTATTTGATTCTCTACAAGAATTATTCCGATGTGTATTTCAAGTTTCTCCATATTTAGGGGTTTATTTCATATTTGGGGATTTTTTGTTATATTTTGGGGATAATTTATTATTGGAAGGAGCAAACATATGTAGAGTGGTTTCCATGTAATGTGTTTGTTTGTTCATGGTTTAATGGTGATATTTTTTGCAGGTGTGTGTCGACTGTTTGACGGCAGGATGGAACCATCTGCGAGGAAGAGAGCACGGATCGACTGTATCATCCACTGCTCTGATGATGACAGCGATGCTCTGGTGTCACCACAGGATTTGGACTCCTGGAACACATTGCTCAGGGCTGCAGAAATCAGGCAGCATGATCCAGTCCTGGAAGCAGCCAAGGGCCTTGAAGAAGGAGGAATACCACACATACATTATCACCGTAAATGTCGTAGTCTCTTTACAATGAAGAAGTCACTGGATTCTATCCTTGCCAAGGGTGTCAAGATAGAATCAGCAAGCGTCGACCCCAGGAGGAGGGCATCAAGGGATGCCCCTAGTACTAGCAGGGTGTATGCCAAAGTATGTATCTTCTGCGAGAAGTCAAGCAAGTACATAAAAACAACAAAGACAAGGGAGCCACTCATACAGTGTGTTGAGCTACGAGCAGATGAGAAGATTCGCAGAGCAGCAATAAGGAAACTCAACCAGAGAATCCTTGGTTTAGTTAGCAGAGACCTTGTTGCTGCAGAGGGTCACTACCACAAGTCGTGCTACAAACTCTTCACAAAAGATGATTTCCCAGCGGCCGCCAGGTCGGGTGCAGGTGAAAATCAGGAAGAAAGCGAGGAAGCACGCTACGAAGAGGTTGAGACAGAAGCCCTCGAGGAACTCTGCTTGTATATAAGGACCAAATTATTCCCCAACCCAGAGGTACTGCCTATGACAAACCTCACATCTAGGCTTGAGAGATCCATGATGTCCCGTGGTATTATCCAACTGAAACCAGCGACAAAGAAACATGTTCGCCGAAAGATTGAAACCGAGTTTGGAGAATCACTACGCTTTGTCCCAGATGAGAAAGGAAAGCTTCTAATCTATCCACGCAGCCTCTCAATGGACGACCTTGCCCGGCAAGCACACAAAATGGCAAAAGACCTGCAAGAAGCAAGAGCAGCTAACTCTGAAGATGTCTTAACCAAAGCAGGAATGCAGCTGAGGAATGAGATCAATAAACAAGATGTGAGTCAGCCATGGCCTCCCGATACAGATCAGAATGTCATTCCTGCAGCAGTCACTCAATTCCTGCACACCCTGCTGACAGGAGAGTGTGAGTGTGAAACTCCCTCTGAAAGAGCTCAACGTCTTGCCACTTCCTTTGGCAGTGACTTGGTCTTTGCTGTTACCAGTGGCAAGACAAAACCACCCAAGCACGTACTGCTGACCAATGCTGTAAAGTCTTTGACAGGAAACACAGAACTGATCCGAACTCTGAATCGTCTTGGTCACTGTGTGTCTTACTCAATGTTTGAGGAGATCGATACAGCCCTTTGTATCCAGAAGCTGGAATGCTCAAAGGATGACATTCCACTGCCAGCAAACATCTACCCTGGTGTGTTCACAACCCTGGCCTGGGATAACATTGACCGACTTGAAGAGACCCTAAGTGGAGCAGGTACTTCTCATAGAGTCAATGGCATTGCTGTCCAGTCCAAGGTTGCAGGCTCTGTGCCAGAGAAAGTCCTGCCAGAGATTACCAAGTCCAAGATAAGAAGCATCACTCAGACATCATCAATGCTGCCAATATACAATGTTGGGCGGCGGGCAGGGCCACCTAGGATTGAGACTGCGTATGTCGACACTACCAAGGAAGTCCAGGATTCAAAGACAAAGAACCATATCTGGCTTCTTACTCGAATGTCAGACCATGAGGACCAGTCCATCAGCAGTTGGACTGGGTTCAACATCAAAATGCGCAGAGACATTGCAGTGGTTCAGGACACTGTAAGCTACCTGCCCACTATCAATGCTCCCGCAACAGAAATGTCCACCGTTAATGAAATCTTGGAACAAACGCATGCTATCATGCAGTCCTTACAGCTTAACAAGATTGTGTGCGTGTTTGATCAAGCACTCTATGCCAAAGCTGCCGAAGTTATCTGGAAACAAGAGAAGTTCAAGAACATTATCATCAGGATGGGCGTCTTCCACACAATCTGTAATCTCATCTCCACCATAGGAAAGAGGTTTCAAGATGCAGGTCTTAGAGATCTGTGTGTGGAATCAGGTATCATCGCAGAAGGATCAGTGTCAGGAGTGATGAACGGCAAGAGGTACAACAGAGCAGTGAGACTACACAAGCTCGTGTATGAAGCACTGATGAGGCTTGCATGGAAAGGCTTCCTTTCATGGCTAGAAGAAAACCATTCAAGGGACATACACCATCTAGATGAAACACTGAAGGACATCAACAGCTTTCACAGCAATGTGTCTCAGGGACTCTTTCAAGAGCTGATGGAGAGTGAATCATGCACACATATCATGAAGCTTTTCCAAGTTTATCTTGAGACCCTCAGAGATGAACACAACCTCTCAGCATTCTGGATGTCATACCTGGACATGGTTGAGATCATGCTGGACTTAATTCGAGCCTCCAGAGAAGGCAACTGGATGCTCCACCTAGGAGCAATCCGACAGATGATACCGTGGTGTTTTGCCTATGACAAAGTGAACTATGCCCGGTTCCTAACCTACTACTATGCCTTGATGTCTCGACTGCCCATTGAACACCCAGAGGTCCATGAACACTTCATGCAAGGTGGCTTTTCGGTCCAGATCGGTAGCAAGAATCCCTTTGGACGGATCCCTGTGGACCAGACAATCGAAGAGACGATCAACAAAGACACCCAGACACCAGGGGGCACAAAAGGCTTCAGCCTGAAAGGCGGAGCTGTCGCCAGGTACTACCTGACATCGGAGTATCGCAGCAGGTACTTAAGGCAGCTCAGGACTATGGTAGTAGGCCAAAAGTATACTGACTTCAGCCACCCAGACCTACAGATGCCCAGGATTAGAAGAGATGAGGCCGATGTCCAATCTTTAGTTCAACTGATGGAGACCAGCTGGTTGAACCCCTTCAACGCAGAGCAAGAAGATCTTGTCAGTTTGTCAACTGCGACTATGGCACCACCAGAAGTTGTCAAAGACCTTCTAGGGGCCTACAGAATAGGAGAGGATGCATATCAAGCCTTCAAGGAAGAGCGCCTGGAGATCGATACGCCAACTATACAGTTTCATGACACGATGACGAAGACGAAACTGAGAACGTTCACTAACATCAGAATGAAGCCACGCTCACAAGACCATGCCAAGGAGGTTATCTTAAAGGCTGACAGGAACCTATTTGGCCAGATGATCCTTGTTGCCGAGAACAGAAAGCTCAAAATGAGTGATGTCTTGGCTCATCCCCTGGGGCCTTTGCCTTGGGCACTTGCCAGCGGTGATGGGTCTCTCCGCAAGACCAACAAGGCTGCCCTCGCAAAGGAGTTAGAGAGGAATGTTTCTCCTGCAGAAGTGATACCCGAGCCCTCTGCTACCATAATTGATGGGATGAGCCTGGTCCACAAACTGAAGGGAAACGACAAAACTTTTTCACAGCTTGCAGGTACAGCACTGAGTCACGCTGTTCATGAAGGTGCTAAGAGCAGGCGCATTGATGTTGTGTTTGATATCTACAAGGAGACATCCATCAAGGATGCAGAACGAGCCAAAAGAAGTGCAGGCACAGGAATTCATTTCAAGAACATTCAACCTGGGCACAACATCCAGCAGTGGAGAAAGTTACTCGGTAGTTCCTCCAACAAGGCAAGTCTTATCAAGTTCTTGGTAGAAGAATGGAAGGCACCACAGCACAGGGAGAAGCTCAAGGACAAGGAGCTGTATGTCACATGTGAGCAGCGCTGCTTCAAGATCACCAAAGAGCAGTGGGAAGAGGCTCCTGAGCTTAAGTCAACTCAAGAAGAAGCAGACACACGCCTTCTTCTCCATGCACTTCATGCAGCAGAATCTGGGAACAAGTCTGTCATCATCACTGCAGAAGATACAGACGTCATGGTGTTGTGTCTTGGCATGTGCCACAAGATCCCATCCCATCTGTTCCAGAAGTGCGGGACGAAGAACCGGACAAGATTCCTGGATATCACCACACTGAGCCGCACACTGGGAGGCAGCGTGTGTGATTCATTGATTGGTATGCATGCCTTTACAGGCTGTGATACCGTCAGTGCATTCGCTGGCCGAGGGAAGATGACGACACTCAAGCAGGTGAAGATGGACAAGACATACCAGCATGCTTTTCACGAACTTGGACGCTCATGGGAAGTGTCTCCTGAACTCTTTGAGAAGCTACAGGAAATCACCTGCCACATGTACCTACCATCTACCCACACAACTAAGGTAAACAAGCTTCGGTATGAGCTGTTCTGTGCAAGACGTGGAGAGGTAGAGTCAAGTCAACTCCCTCCTTGTGAGGACTGCCTCTTCATGCATGCACTGCGTGCAAACTACCAGGCTGCGATCTGGAGGAGAAGTCTTCAGAGCCAGCCATTTGTTGCGAACCCAACAGACTGCGGTTGGATGACAGATGAGGACGGTAAGCTTGCCGTCAACTGGATGCGAGGCTCACCAGCACCAGATGCTGTTATGCAGCTACTGTCTTGCAAGTGTGTGCGGTCATGCGAACTCCCTAAGTGTACTTGCCTCAGCAATGGTCTAAAATGCACGGACATGTGCAGGTTACAGACATGTCAGAACAAGGCTATTGAAGAAGAGCCGGTGGCACAACAGTCAGATTCCGAGTCTGACGTAGATGATATTTAGGAGTAGTAATTTGCCATAATAGTATGTACAAGCCCATGGCATGCTTAGTGTGTATTTACAGGACTTTTATTAAATGTGACAATTACTATATGCATTTTGTTGACATTTAGGCATTCCTGTCCCCAAATTTGACATTTAAAAAATTTTCAGAATTTTCGGTAGGGTATGTCTATTCAAGAAGTGATAACGACCATTAAGCTACCAATGTGCAAGGGCTATCATATCAAAACATAAACTAGAGACATGTAGCAAGCTAAAAACACCTAAGAGAATTAGTCACCCCGGGTGGTACCGATATCCCAAAATTCGGGTCTTGGCTCATGGACTAAGTGGTTTTCGCTCAAAAAGTGTTATTGGTATCTTTACAGTTACTGGGAAAAGTGCTTATCCCTCAGAGTATTAGTCAGTGTCCGAAACTTTGTGAAATATCTGACAACACTCATCAACCTCGACTGTACAAGCTGTTTTTTCCTTTTCAATCAGATGAGCAACTTTTACATCAATTCTAATTTGGTAAGGAATTTTACAATACCCTGTTCGTAGTAGGTAAGCCAGAAGTTGTGAACCCCAACCTCTATTATTAAAAAAGGGCTAGTGCATATGAGCTGTAAATGTCCCCTACACCCTGGCTGACCCTTCCCAACTGGTAAAAATATTAGCTTGATTACTCTAGTTGTTTGTGAGTTATAGAGGTTAATGTTGAAGAGTTTTGGCCTAGTTATTTGGAAGAGGGTATAACATGAATGTGGAAGGTACAAAGAATTGGAGGCAGGTATTGCAGAATGATCTCAAGGCCAGGGGACTCAATAGGGAGATGGCTCAAGATTGTGACATATGGAGAGCTTTTGTAAGGTGAATTATTATTAAATTAAAATGTAAAACTTGTAAACTAAACAAACCAAAACTGGGACAAAGACAATACGTTTATCCCCATCCAGGTGTCGATGGAAAATCCGGCTTCGCCGGAGAAATTTTTCTATCGAAAGGCATAATACAGGAGTGCATGTATTATGCCTTTGTACAAGGGGAAGGGAGACTGGCAAGTTATAGAAGTACTGTATTAGTTTATTATCAGTTATTGGAATGCTGTACGGTAGGGTGTTGATAGAGACGGTAATAAAGGGTACAGAAGGTGCAATAGGAGAAGAGCAGTGCGGTTTTAGGAGGGGAAGAGGGTGTGTGGACCAGATTTTTGCAGTAAGACAGCTGTGCGAGAAGTATTTAGAGAAAAGTATGTTTTTTTTAGCTTTTATGGATTTGGAAAAAGCATATGATTGTGTGGATACAGAAGCAATGTGGTAGGTGCTAAGGATTTACAAAATTGGAGGACATTTCTTAGGAGCAGTCAAGAGTTTATATGTAGAGAGTAAAGTGTGTGTTAGAGCAAGGAATGAGTTGAGTGAATGGTTTGAGGTAAATGTAGGTCTGCGACAGGGATGTGTATTGTCACCGCGGTTGTTTAATATATATATGGATGGCGTGGTGAGGGAGGTAAAAAAAAGATCTATGAGTAGAGGACTGGGTTTAGTAGGACAATAATGGTGGTGATTGGGAGTTGAATCAGCTGCTGTTTGCCGATGACACAGCAATGGTGGTGGATTCTGAGAAGCTGCAGCGAGTAGTAAACGAGTTTCATGTGGTATGTGAGAGGAGGAAGCAGAGGGTGAATGTAAATAAAAGTAAACTGATGGTGTGTAATAGAGATGCTCGTAGGATGAATCTAAATGTACGACTGAATGGGGAAATGCTGGAACAAGTGGAGTGTTTTAAATATCTAGGAGGAGTGATAAGCAGGGATGCAAGTGTGGGAATCGAGATAAGACAGAGAGTGAGTGAGGGAGGGAATGTTTTCAGAGCAATGGGAAGTATGTGGAAGATGAGAAATCTTGGAATGAAAGCTAAAAGTGCAATGTATCAAGAGATAGTTGTACCAACAGTGATGTATGGGCCTGAGACATGGGGTTTGAATGTGCAAGAGAAAAGAAGGTTGGATGTGATGGAGAAGAGCTGCTTGAGAACAATGTGTGGAGTGACACATAGAGACAGATTAAGGAATGAAGAGGTACGCAGGACAGTGGGACAACAGGAGCCCTTATTGGCCAGAGTGGAAAGAAGGGTGCTATGCTGGTATGGACATGTTGAAAGAATGGAAGTTGAAAGGCTTACAAAGAGAATATACTAATACCTCGGAGGAGATGGAGAGATGGTGTGAAAAAAGCGTTGGAAGTTAGAGAGATGACTGAAGAACAGGCAAGCAAAGAGGTGATGAATAGGAACGAGTGGAGAATACTTGTGACTAGATGAGTGATAAAGCGGTCGTAGGGAGCGGGGGTCGGGGGCCAGTTGGATTGATAATAGTCCGGCAGGCGCCCGGCACGGGGAGCTGGTTTATATATAAAGGGTTTTGCCTGGAAGTAGGTGGGCGGCCATTATGGTTTAGTTCCGCTGCGTGTCTGCCTGCTGTGACCGGATCCTATCCAGGATATCTGGGTCCTGGGAATCTTTTGCTGGGGACCCCTCATGGTCCTTGGTTTCTGGGTCTTCTGGGTGACATTGTTGTGTGTGTATTTTACATATACAGTATTTATTTTGTTTGTTGTTTCTATTCGGGCTCTGTTTCACGTCGGCCACCACCAGCTATGGGGTATGCGCCTGAGTATATACATACTGTACATACTTTAAAAAGAGTTCTCTTTTGAACTATCAAAATCTTCTAAGGTTTCAAAGAGTTCTCGGTAAAATCCTGTGTAGCGGGGAGAACTGTTTTTCAGATGCCTATTTACTAACAAACATTGAACAATATCTTTAACATTACCAACCCAAAACCTAACCTAACCTAGTCTAGTATATTGGTGGACTATTTATGAATGTAAAATGTAAAAATATATTGTAACATTACCAAATTATTGAGATATAAGTACAGGTCTGCCCGCTACACAGGATTATACCGAGTTCTCTTCTGAACTATCAAAATCTTCTAAAGGTTAGTCGCAATAAAATAACAATTAAGCTATCATACTGAGTAACTGTGCTGGTTTACTGAAAAAATACTTATATTCGGCTATTGTATTGAAGGAGTAAAGATAAAGGTTCAGTGAAAAAAAAAGTCAAACCTGTAATCTGAGTTTTCCTGGGTTTGATGAGCTGTGACATCATGGAGAGAATATCCTGGCCCTCTTGAGGCTGAGCATTGGCAACATCCAGGTCGTGTAGGGTCACATCTTGTATCACCTCCTTCTTTTGTGTACGTCACCCTTCGGCAGTGGTACATACTCCTCCGCCTGGTGATATTCAAAGCTATGAATAGTCAGATCTCGGTATATGCACATTAAAATGTAAAACTTGCAAACTAAAAAAACAAAAAAAAATTGGACAAAGACAATATAAAGGCAAAATAACTAATCAAAATCGCTATGTGGAAACAACGCTTAATTAAAATGTAAAACTTGCAAACTAAACAAACCAAAATTAGGACAAGGACAATATAAAGTCAAATTAAATTATCAAAATCGCTATGTGGAAACAACGCTTACTAAAATGAAAATTATTAAATAAAAGAACACAATCCACCACATAGGGTGTACATTACTACATGAGCAAGTTAATCTGTTTCCCAAGCAAACTAATCGCACATATAACAACGCACTATCGTCACGTTAAAGGAATTAGTCAAGTTTGGGAAGTCTGGGACGTTCTGGTAAATTTGACTAAACTCTGCATGAATAAAGAAACTACATGTTAAATACATACATACATACATAAAATTTTAAGACTGAGTGTTCCACACATAAGTGCAGTTTCAGTCTCTTGTCCTAATGGCGGCATTCCAGGCAACCCTGTTAAGGGCTGCTTCACTTGCCAAGTTCTTGGATTTGAGATCGGCGCGTATAGTCCGATCCCAGGTCTTCCTCGGTCCACCCCTTGGTGCAGCTCCCTCCACAATCACAGACCTGCATTTTTTCACCCAATTTTGTTCATCCATTCTCTCCACATGTCCATACCATCCCAGTCTACTTGTACGCATCACCTCGCTAATACTCTTTATACCTAAACGTCTCCTCAGCTCAACATTTGTTATTCTATCCTGTAGCCTGGCCCCACACATCCATCTCACCATTCTCATCTCATTACGCTCCATTCTGTTGACATCCTCTACTTTAACGGCCCATGTTTCTGAGGCATACGTCATTGCACTTCTAACACATGAGGCATACACCTTTCCCTTCAGGGGGAGAGGCATTCTTTTCATGGTCAGGATTGGCATCAATTCTCTGAACTACCCCCAGCCACACCTAATTCTAGCAACAGTGGCAGCCTCAGCCCCACCACCGGCAGAGATGGTATCTCCTAGGTAACAAAACTTGTTCACCAGCTCCAAAGACTCATTTCCAAAATTCACAGCCACAGGATCATCACTTAACACAAGCTCGCCCTTGCACACTACGCACTCAAATTTCTCTATTTCTGACTTATCCTTCGGCAGGGGCCCCTTTATTCTACTACAGCGCTTACTCCCATGGTGTACCCAACATCGACAGATGCTACATTGAATTGAGTTAACGCCCACTCCCTTTCCACACACTGCACATGGGTATGCACCGCTCTTTTCCACATTGCCTCGTCTCAAACTACAATGCATAACCTTGGTTTTGTTAATATTGACTCTTAAACCCTTGCTCGCCATGCCCTTTCTCCACTCTCTGAATTTGGCCTCAGCATCCTGCATACTGTCAGCTATTAGGACTAAATCGTCTGCATAAAACAGTTCCAACGGGAGTCCGACTCTAAAAATTCTAGACAGCGCCTCCAAGACCATAATAAAGAGGAGGGGGCTTAACACTGAACCCTGATGGACTCCAACACGGACTGCGAACTCATCACTCAGTACACCCTTCACCCTCACCGAACTTCGCGAATCCTCATACATCTTCATTATCACACGCACCAGCCACTCTTCCACACCAAGTTTCCTCATAGCCCACTGTACAACATCTCTAGGTACCCTATCAAAGGCCTTCTCCAGGTCCACAAACACAAAGTAAAGATCCCTGCCTTTTAGTAAGTATCTTTCCTGTATCTGCCTGACTATGAAGATAGCATCGGTTGTACCACGTCCTGGCATAAAACCAAACTGCATATCATCAATAGAGATGCTTTGCCTGATCAAACCCTCAAGGACTCTCTCACAGACCTTCATGATTTGGTCAAGCATTTTCAGGCCCCTATAATTTCCTCTATCTAGCGCATCCCCTTTTCCTTTGTATATATTTACTATTACACTTTTGAGCCAATCCTCTGGGATTTTCTCATCTTTAATAATGGTGTTTATCAACTCAGTGACTAAGTTTACACCAATCTCCCCTGAGGCTTTTATCATCTCAGCGACAATGTCGGAGCAACCTGAAGCTTTACCGTCCTTCATTTTATTGATTGCGTCGCTCACTACAGCTGGTGCTATCAAAGGAGGGGGCCCAGATATTGGTTTTTCGATACTAAGCTGTTCCTTATCCCATTCAAACTTTACATTTAGCAATCGTTCATATTGTACCTTCCATGCTTCTCTGATTTCATTTTCTGCATACACAATCTTCCCATTATCATCTCTAACACACTGTTCACCTATAATATCCCTACTGTAATTTTTAACTCGCCTAGCTAGGTTGAAGATCCCATTGGGATTGTAAGTGTTACACACTTGTTCGAGGACCAGGTCCTTAATGCGATTTTTAGCATTGTAAATAACTCTTTTGGCAGTTCGTTTAGCTGCCTGGTATTCCTCCCTGCTGCCTCCTTTCTTCCATGCTTTGAAGCATCTCCTTTTCTCTTTCACAGCATGTTCTACCTCATCGTTCCACCACCAAGAGGTCTTATTCCTGGGGTGACCCTTTGTTTTCCCACAGACTTTGTCAGTGGCAGCAATAAGGCTATGCTTAAGAAAGTTCCATTGGCTATTTACATCGTTAGGCCTAGCTTCCTTATTTCTATTCATTTCCTCCAGTTCATTATGAAACCTATCCCTAACTTCCTTGTCCTTCAGCAGCCACACTTTCCTTTTGGGTATGTAAACCTTCTTGCGCTTAGGATCTCTGTATAAGCTCATGTCGCACACAAGTAGCTTATGCTGGGGGATACATTCTTCGCTCGGGATGACCTTTACATCTCGAACTAGTTTCCAGTCTTTCCTGTTAACCAAGAAGTAATCTATTTGGCTACTGGAGACCCCAGAGTTATATGTGATCAGGTGGCTCTGTCTTTTCTTGAACTTTGTGTTACACACAACCATGTTGAGTGCAACGCAGGACTCCAATATATATTCGCCTTCTAGATTTCTCCTTCCGTAACCAATTCCTCCATGTACCCCCTCGTATCCATCTGCAGATGCTCCCACGTGACCAATGTCAAAATATTATTTAAAATCAAATTTGCAACATGGCAAGACATTAACAATAGTACAAATTACAAATATTGATAAGATATCTATACTATTACAAAATAATATATAAAATACAGTATAGCACTCACTAACGATAGTGCTATCGGGTAGGTACCTGTAAGCATAGCATGCCTCAAGTGACCCCAATCAATAACTACCCTACAAATAACCTACATTTATCGCACAAATAAACTAAGGAAATCGCAAAAGCAAGCAATTGATACTATCGACAATGAATACATAATTATAATATAAAGACAAATAATTGCAAAATATGAAGTAACAACAGATTTAAATAAAGAGTACTGTACTCTTTTACCAAGAACAAGGCGGGTGCCCGACCCCGAAAGGGGTTGAAATAGGGGAGCTATCCCCCCGCCAAAGGCGGCTTTCTAGGGACTTTCCTAGCTGATGCTGTGAGGATTGGGTTCTAGTCATGTGGTGATGGGCTGGTCTATCAGAGTGAGAACTGAGCGATCTCTGCCATACCCATAGCTTACTCTGACTGTTCCTTTTACTTTTATATTTTCTAGATCTCAAGTGACGGCGTCTTTTCCGTGGATTGACCTCCCAATCTACCAAGATTGGAAGCCAAAGCGTCACATTTTTCCCTTGCCCCTCAACTTTCTCTTCATAATTGCTGAGGGGCACAGGGCCCTGGGTGGGGCTTTGGTTTCCCGGGCGTTTCCGCACCCTCCTCAGCTCCCCGCCATGGAGTGGCTTCGGTCACCCAGGCTTTATTGTGGTCGGCAGGGAGGGTTCTGTGGGGGCGCTCGGTTATGGCCTTGGAATTGCTCGGGGCCTTGGGGCTGTTCGGCCAGGCAGCTTGGGGAACAACAACAACAACCAAGAACAATCAATTTAAAAAAATCATCAATATTAATATTAATAATAGAAAAAGAAAAAGATAAACAATAAATACAGACAAAAAGTAAGCAGAGGTTATAATAATAATAATAATAAGCATGTTACTTATTTCTCATAAGCAAGAAACTTCAAGTTAAAAATGCTTGATTAAAATTATTGATGTCAAATTTTAGAATACAGTCACAATAATTGACCCTAAAAAGATTAAATTTATGGAACAATTTACTTGCCTCAAAACCTCTGTCTACTAAGAGTCTGTATAGTAACCTAGCTCTAGCCCAAAAGTCATCTACTTTAGTGCAGATTTTACAAAATCTTATTAACTGGGAATAAAAACAATTATAAGTTATTTTACTATCGATATTACTACTAGGGAAAGGAAAGTTTATTACGTTAAAATTAAAATCATCAACTTTGTGATATACTTTAAGTATGCACTGTTCATTAACAATCTCTATATTTATATCTAAGAACATTTTCAACTTTATAATTTATGTTACATTGTGTGAGGGGAATAGAATTAGGGTAAATAAGTTTAGCAACTTGATTAAAATTTAACAAATTGCAAACGAGAATATCATCAATATATCTACTATTATTACTTAACAATTTAGCAAGTGCTAATTTTTCTGGGATTTTATTTTTCTTGCTACTGTCAACTAAGTCTTTTATATATTTAAATTCTACAGCAAGCAAGAATAAGTCTGCAATTAAAGGGCTAGCATTTCCACTCATAGGAATTCCCAATATTTGTTTGAAAATGTAAGGCCCGAATCTAACATAAGTATTGAAAAGGAGGAATTTAAGGGCATCTTTAAGTTTAGTTCTATCAAAATATACAGAACTAGTGGGAGTAGAGCTAAGTGATGCATTATTAAAATATGTACAAACATTTATGAAATAATTACCATTCCTAACGAACCTGTCAAAGTGCAAATCTATAATAAAGCAAAGCTCTGAATATACGGTACTAAATCTAAAGGCAAATTGGTATACAAAGTTGAAAAGTCGAAGTTATGTACCGAGGTAACTTTCGGCATGGTATTTATTTTATCAATAACTTCTAACGAATTGTCAACACTCCAATAATAGTTAATGCCAGTTCTTCTCATGATGGTATTACTATATCTTTTATGAGTACTTTTAATGTATTTTAAGCAATAAAATAAAATTTATGAAATTTATTTTGTATACTGTACACGGATTCATTTGGACACGGTAACCCCAAAAATTCAAGGTCGGCCACAAAAAGGAAAAAAATTGTACAGTACAACAGTATATACAGTACATCAATCTTACCTGTTACTGGCATCTTGTTATCAAAGAAATCTGAGTCGTCCTGTTCTGGGGAGCTGTCCAAAGAGGGTCTAGCTGGCACCACTGGGGATTCAGGTGCTGGTGAACATTTGTCATCATCTGCTGCACGTTCAGGTTGGCTTGGTGTAATTGGCAAAGTTTTAGAATGATCAGGTGGAGTTTTAGACTTAGAATGAACCACTGGGCTCTGATATTGGCTTGGTTTAATTGGAGGTGGCTTAAAATGATCCTCTGGACTTTCGGATTGGATTAGCGCATCTGGGGAAGGCTTAGAATGATCCACTGGACTTTGGGATTGGGTTGGCATATCTGGGGAACGCTTAGAATGATCCACCGGACTTTGAGACTTGGTAGGCTGAGTTGGAGAGGAATTATCTGGCTCTATTTCACTTGGAGGTGTTAGAAGTTGAGTTGGACTGGAATTTTCTTCCCCTTGAGAAATAGTAAGATTTTGTTTCTGGGTTTCTTCTATGCCACTGGTATGACCATCAATGGGTTTTATAGCAGTTTCTTTGGAGCCCGAGCTATACACTTTAGATTCAGAATTGGTTAGTTGAGGTTCTGCATCTCTACTTTCTTCCATGTGTACAGCAGAGGGGGAAGGTGATGTTAACTTAAGTCTCTCTAAAGCTTTAGATACCGCTTCAGGTGTGTTGGCTAAATTATCACAAAGTGTATGGGTTACACCATTATCCTCTACAGCAGATGAGCTTAGATATTGATGATCATTTGAAGTAGAATCTTGTCTAGAAGCTTGAATGGTGTATCAGTAATTTCAGAAACCCTTGTGGTAGGAACTGTTTCAGATTTTGTATTTCCTGCGTTGAGTGCATAATCCTTGCTATTTCTCTCTGGGGCAGAATATTTCCTATCTAGTTCTCTAGGTACTTCTTCATGGTTCATTTCTTGAAGTGTTATCTGATTCACAATAGGTTCTGTGTGTGTAAAACTAGTGGCTGGATTACATACTGTTGAACTTTCTTTTCTTTCCACAGTATATGCACTAATTTCATTAAATTCTTTACCAGGGCTATAATTTATAACTTGCGGCTCATCTTTATAGCTTGTTCTCACCATAGAATTTTCCCTGGGGATGTTACCAGTGGCAGAATTATCCTGGGGTAAACTGGTGCCAATAGTTCCTCTGTGACTAGGTACTGATGTTTGGCTTATGCTGGGTACAACGCTAACATTGGGTTCGTCTTGTCTCAATGAAACTTTTCAGGAACCATCATCCATTCCAAACCCACTAATAGGTTCATCATGCCTGAATGAAACATTTCAGGAACCATCATTCATTCCATAACCAACATTAGGTTCATCTTGCCTGAATGATACTTTTCGGGAACCATCATCAATTCCATATACAGAGGGTGTTGACATGGCTTGAGACTCCCCAAATCCTGGTGGTAGCCGATGGAGCAGGGCCAACAGGATTAGAATAAGCAGGAAAATAGTTAATCTCTGAATGATGTTTACTTGGGTAGATATTTTGCTGCAAAGTTGATTCTCTGTTACTGTTAACATTTTGCAGGAGAATGTGAGGTTGTGGCAGAGGATGGGCTTGGACTGCTGGGTGAAATTTGCTGTTAATTGTTTGCTGGTCAGGTTGGACTGGGTACTGCTGCTGCAAAATAAAAAGGAAGATTAAACATAAATATTATAAACTTTCAAAACTTTGACTAATTAGATAATGACAGCACTATTGTGAGCAAACGCTTATGGCATTAGAAAACACAAGCTCGAGTCGGCCACCCCCAGCTATGGGGTATGTTCCTGAGACAAAGTAGAAAGGATAGCCTTTTGTATCATTAACTCACGTCCCCTCATCGACTCTCTGCAATCTCTCTCTCTTCGCCGTAATTTTGCTTCTCTCTCGCTATTCTATCGCTACTAAAATAATTAGTGTTCCTCAGAGTTCTCTCAGTGTATACCACCTCCTCTACATAGGGTACATAATACCTACCTTGCAACATAATCCCACCCCTACTCAGTACAACTCTCCAACTCAAGAGTGAAACGATACTCCCAATCTTGGAATGCCACATGTATTTGTTGATTTCATTAATTGAGTTTAGAAGTAAAGTTGGTTGGTGAAAAAATATTAATTCAATTCAACAGCTGAGCTCCGGAACTGTCTCCCTGAATCCATCTGTCTCTGGACAGACGGGTTTCCGAGTAAAAAGAGTCCGAATTACTAAGGGTTTATTGTATATTTCTCCTCTGTATCGTTCGCCCAGAAAATATTGACATGTGAATGGGGTGAAATGTCTTATAATCGCCATACTACTGTAATGAGGTGAAATACCTTAAAATCTCAAAGCTAATAGAGTAAACTATCTTACTTGTAATAGAGTGTTGTTAAATATACTGGATGCAGTGGGTGGCACTGGGATGGCTGAGGTGCTGGGTAGGCTCGTGGTACCTGAAATAGTCACAACATTACCTTTATTATATATTATTTACATAAACATTTATATAAAGAAAAAAGTTACAATAATGATAATTACGGGTTTGACACTCAAAGGGAAGAGAGGAAAACCCAATATTTAGTAGTGGTTCAGGAGTCAAATGATGTAGTGCCTATAAGTACTGTATATTTGGCCATATTTAGCCCACAGGCTAAGCTGGTAGACCCCATATGCCCACCAACAAATTTGAAATATCTTCATAGGCGACACTGAAAATACCTATAGGACATCATTTGTCACGGATGCTACTATGAAGTACAGTAGTAGTAAAAATTATTTTTTTTTTTTTTGGTGAGCTTCGTTGCATGTCTGCCTGCTGAGACCGGAACCTCTCTGGGAGGTCTGGGACCGGGGAAGTGCTGGAGGTCCTTAGTGATCCTTGGTCTCTGAGTCTTCTCCTGGGCAACCTTGATGTGTGGATTTTTTTATTTTTTTATGTTGAGTTGTGTTGTCCCTGTTTAGGCTCTGTATCGAGTCGGCCACCCCTTGCAATGGGGTATGTGCTTGAGTATTATACATACATAAATACAAGTAATACAAAAAGAAAAAATGTACTGTAGGCTACTATAAATATGCTAAAATAATATATACAGCTTTTGTGTTATTGTGTGCTTCCCATGTGCCTGTTGTCATTAAACGTGTCATCTCGCTTGCTATGCTTCTTGAGCTTCTTCTATTGATATATTGAGATGACAGATGTATGGGAAGGGGAAGGAGGGAGGGCTCCTATTACATGATTTGACTCCTGAACCACTACTAAATTTTAGGTTTTTCGCTCTTTTCGGAGTATCACACCTACAATTCATCAATGGTTCCTACATCAAATGACATAGTGCCTGGATAACCAAGACTGGATAGGGACATACATATGTCTTGAGCCACAAAAATATACTGTAATACAATATAATTGCATATAGTAATTGTGTGGTGGGCTGAATCTTTTTCAGATTGAGGATTGGTGTCCTCTACTTCCCATAGCTTTTTCTATAATTTCATCTTTCTACATTTCTACATTTCAAATGGCGTAGGGATGTGGTGACCCCAGCGCCAACCACTATCTGGTGCAGATAGCCTCCTCTGTAGAGAAAGTTTACTGTACTACCAATAAGTGTAAGTTATAGAAAGAGAAAGCACAGGCCCGTATATGTGGGAATATCGTCAACTAAGCAGCACACGTCTGTCCTACGTGCTTAAAGGTCTGTTCAGCCAAAATCATCCTCATCAAACATCTATTCATCCTCAGTTGAGTCTTGCCGGTCATCCTTGTGTCACGGGAAAACTAGATGCAGAGCTCCACTGGTTTACAGGACAGCACTGCATAGAAGTGAGTGATGATGATGGGCACCACCAACCTACCACACACACAAAAAAGGAATAAACCGCACAAGTAAAAACAAATTAGTACTAACCTGTATGATATATATTGGAATATAGGTCTGGGTGCAGGGAGAACTGGTTGCTGGAACTGGCATCAGCTAACTGTATTTCATACTGACGCTGAAATAATAGTAACCTAATTTAATAAGGGTAGTAGGTCAAGTGTAAGAAATTATAGGGGTACCAATATAATAAACAGTATAGCTAAGATATATGATATGGTATTATGTGCATGGTTGAGGCCATTTCGGGAGGAGGCAGGAGCTCAAGAAGGAAAGGGATGCTTAGAGCACATAGTGTGTCTACGTTTGCTGTGCGACATGGCATGGAAGAAACAAATGAAGTTGTATGTAATGTTTATTGACTTTTCTCAGGCTTATGACAGGGTGCCCAGAAGAACATTATTTACAGTGTTGTGCAGATTAGGATGTGGCTCGATGATGCTCTGTGCCTTGATTGCAATGTACAGAATTACTGAGTTTGATTGGAACCTCCTTAATTACATTAGCCTTAGGTGTGAGGCAGGGATCGCCTACTTCTTGTTTAATGTTTATCTTTTTTGATGATGACCTCATTAGGAACATTAAGGAAGAATCTAGACCAGATGGCCTCTTGGCATGCATGGTTGCATGTTCTTGTGCTGATGGACGACACTGTACTCTTATCAACGACTAGGCAAGGTATTATAGAAAAAATATATTTACTTCAAGATTACTGTAGAAATTATGAAATGGTAATCAATTAAGCTAGTTTTTTGCTATAAACGGCAGTGAGGCGGACAGAGAACCGTTATTGGTGGAACATTATGAGATGTATGTACAGTATATCTATTTAGGTTCACTCTTCACCAGCGACGGTCGAGCTTCGTCTGCTGTAAATCAAATGCAAATGCCAAGATGTCTGATAATCTGAAATTTGTGTCCTTTGTTAATAAAAATAATGATGTGCCCTACTTCGTAAAAATAATCTAATTTATGGATTTTATTTTTATTTTGTGTATTGGTGCTGGACTGCAGCTCATTATTATTGAATTATCTTGTGCAATGATTTAAACTTTCAATGCTTGTAATAATGTAATTTTTTTTATAAAGTTTTGTAAGTGGTGGTTAATAAACTATCTATATATCTACAGTATATGTATGTGTATTTGTATATCTATCTATCTATTGCCGGATGCCGTGATCCCCGAAGGGGTGGCCACGAACGAAACGCCCCCATGCACCTATGTCCCCAGTCAGTCGACGTTCCTCCTCTCATCCAGCACCGCTTTCACGCATATAGTTCTTAACTCCATCCTTTAACCTCTCACTCGGTCTACCTCAGTCTCATACACTCTCTTAGTTATTCTCTCGCTTCCCATACGTTCCACAAGGCCGAACCATCTCAAGGTGTTCCTTTTCATACTTTCCAGCACATCTACTTATATATACAGTACTGTATTAGGTTTCCTCTCATCTTTTCATACTTTCCAGCACATCTACTTATATATACAGTACTGTATTAGGTTTCCTCTCATCTTTTCATACTTTCCAGCACATCTACTTATATATACAGTACTGTACTGTATTAGGTTTCCTCTCATCTTTTCATACTTTCCAGCACATCTACTTATATATACAGTACTGTATTAGGTTTCCTCTCATCTTTTCATACTTTCCAGCACATCTACTTATATATACAGTACTGTATTAGGTTTCCTCTCATCTTTTCATACTTTCCAGCACATCTACTTATATATACAGTACTGTATTAGGTTTCCTCTCATCTTTTCATACTTTCCAGCACATCTACTTATATATACAGTACTGTATTAGGTTTCCTCTCATCTTTTCATACTTTCCAGCACATCTACTTATATATATACAGTACTGTATTAGGTTTCCTCTCATCTTTTCATACTTTCCAGCACATCTACTTATATATACAGTACTGTATTAGGTTTCCTCTCATCTTTTCATACTTTCCAGCACATCTACTTATATATACAGTACTGTATTAGGTTTCCTCTCATCTTTTCATACTTTCCAGCACATCTACTTATATATACAGTACTGTATTAGGTTTCCTCTCATCTTTTCATACTTTCCAGCACATCTACTTATATATACAGTACTGTATTAGGTTTCCTCTCATCTTTTCATACTTTCCAGCACATCTACTTATATATACAGTACTGTATTAGGTTTCCTCTCATCTTTTCATACTTTCCAGCACATCTACTTATATATACAGTACTGTATTAGGTTTCCTCTCATCTTTTCATACTTTCCAGCACATCTACTTATATATACAGTACTGTATTAGGTTTCCTCTCATCTTTTCATACTTTCCAGCACATCTACTTATATATACAGTACTGTATTAGGTTTTCTCTCATCTTTTCATACTTTCCAGCACATCTACTTATATATACAGTACTGTATTAGGTTTCCTCTCATCTTTTCGGGAATCAAACCTATTATTAAATTGAAATAGCAATAACATAATACCAAAAATTAAACACTACAATATCATAGTAACCTTACCTAATAACACCATACTGGGTGAGGGCTGGTCCTATCCAGAGCGAGGTTTGGCATCCTCTAACCTACCTTAGCCATTTCTGTCTGTCTCTTTTTCCTGTACAGTACTTGCGAATCCTCAAAGGAGGAGATATGGGCGCTATATAAGTAACCAGACGATTATTATTATTATTATTACTACTTTTCCTTCTAGGTGCTGGCGAGATCGCCCGATTGGGTGGCACTGCAAGGTAGGCTGCGGACGGTGGGGGCATTGGTTCGAGGGTGCAAGCCCATGGGCTGATGATACCCTTCCCCGGTCCCCTATCAGACACAGATCTCATCTCACCCTGGCCCCTTTGGGGCCCGAGCATCTGGATGGCTTCGGTCTACCAGACTCGATACTGCTCAGCCAGACAGTCTGGGGAACCACAACAATATCAACAACACCATAATGACCAAACTAATACCATAACAACCAAAAACATCACTATAGCAAAACACCATAATAACCCAACCTAACACCATTACAAACAGCCCACCTTTCTCTCTCTAAGACGTTCAGTATGTAAGGCCAGGAGATCATGTTCCTTCCCAACAGATTCCACCTGGGCCATCAGACTCTGAATATGCTGCCTTGATTCTGCCTCCTCGCGCTTCAGGTCTTGTTGTAGATCCTTCACTTTCTTTCGCAGCTCATCGTATCTTCAACAAAACATTCACAGCATTACCCATCTTGAAATTCATTATAATTAGGCCAGAAATCTTGACCACTAACCTTTCTTAACTGCCAATATATTAGAGCAATTGAGGTGATGTATACCATTTGGGGAGAGTCCAACAGTAAATATGTGGGGGAATTTACAGACCATTTGCTTCAAACATTTTGTAGTTACAATACTAAGTTAATGGTCAAGAATTTTGGCCAATTTATAATGAACAGAATCTAGCATAATAGTAATAAAATATATCATATCATTACCCTCCTTATTGACGTTCATCATCCCAACACATTTTGTTCCATTATCATAGCATAATTGCAGAATTTCTTGTGAAATGGCTGAGTAGATTCCAGGCGTATATTTAACAAATTGTTGTAACATTTTTCTACTTATCTGACAATCCATCACAGCCATGGGCCGTGGCATGGTCAGCAGTGTGTTTGACTGTTGATCAAATGGTCTACAGTTCGATCCCAGCCCATGTCACTGGAAAATGTCACAATTTTCCAAGACCACTACCAAATATCTGTAGTGTGGTTTCCTATTTGATATGTTGGGAGGTACGTCAAACCTCCCAATCTCCAAACTACCCTCCTTTGGTTTCCTCCATCTGTGCCTTTATGTATAATTTCCTTTCTGACCGTTCCATAGCTGCAGTTGTGGACAGCTATCGCTCCCTTCCTCAATCTATCAACCCCGATGTTCCTCAGGGTTCTGTCCTGTCTCCAGTTCTCTTTCTAATATTCATTAATGATACTGTACCTTTAGTCTTATCCACTCATATGCTGTTGACTCTATCTTACACTAATCAACTAGTTTTCCACAATGACCCAGCATGCAATCACATGCAAAAACTCTTGTGATGAGGCCATAGAGCACGTATCTTCTAATCTATCAACTAATTCCGATGGGGCAAAGAGAATCTAGTTACTTTTAATGCTTCCAAAAACCCAATTTCTCCATTTATCTACTCGTCAATAACTTCCACACGTTTATCCCTTATATTTCAATAATATATTAATTAACCCTTCATCTTCTCTCAGTATTCTTGGAGTTTCTTTTGCCTCTAGCCTTTCTTGGAAAGATCATATTACCACGCTTGCTAACAAAAAATAGCTTCCCAGAAGTTAGGTGTGCTCGACCGTCTCTGTGGGTTCTTCACCTCTGCACAGCTTCTTGCTCTGTATAGGGGCACAGTGCACCCATGTACTGTATTAATTATTTTTTGCAGGTTCAACCCATACCGCACTTCTCAAAGGGTAGTCAAAAGCATTTCATCTCACCAACTCACCTTCTCTTACTGTTGTTGTTGTTGTTGTTGTTCCCCAAGCTGCCTGGCCGAACAGCCCCAAGGCCCTGAGCAATTCCAAGGCCACAACCGAGCGCCCCCACAGAACCCTCCCTGCCGACCACAATAAAGTCTGGGTGACCGAAGCCACTCCATGGCGGGGAGCTGTGGAGGGCGCGGAAATGCCCGGGAAACCAAAGCCCCACCCAGGGCCCTGTGCCCCTCAGCAATCATGAAGAGAAAGTTGAGGGGCAAGGGAAAAATGTGACGCTTTGGCTTTCAATCTTGGTAGATTGGGAGGTCAATCCACGGAAAAGACGCCGTCACTTGAGATCTAGAAAATATATAAGTTAAAGGAACAGTCATAGTAAGCTATTGCACTAGACATATCGAAAGCCTTCGATAGAGTCTGGCATAAATCTTTAATTTCTAAACTACCCTCTTTCGGTTTCTATCCCTCCATCTGTGCCTTTGTCTCTAATTTCCTTTCTGGCCGTTCCATAGCTGCGGTTGTGGACGGCCATTGTTCACTTCCTCACCCTATAAACTCCGGTGTTCCTCAGGGCTCTGTCCTATCTCCTATTCTCTTTCTAATTTTTATAAATGATCTCCTTAACTGTACCTTAATTCCCATCCATTCATACGCAGACGACTCAACCTTACACTACTCCATTAGTTTTTCAGAACGCCCCAGCCAGCAATCCCTCAACGACAAACGTAATGAAGCCATAGAACTCTTAAATTCTGATCTAAATACTATTTCCAATTGGGGCCGAGAAAACCTTGTTAACTTTAATGCTTCCAAAACCCAATTTCTCCATCTATCTACCCGTCAGGATCTCCCAGCGGACTATCCCTTATTCTTCAACAATACAAAAATCAACCCTTCATCTTCTCTCAATATTCTTGGTGTCTCTTTTTCTTCTGCTCTCATTTGGAAGGACCATATTACCAGTCTTGCTAAGGCAGCCTCCCAGAAGCTGAGTGTGCTCAACCGCCTTAGGGGGTTCTTTTCCCCTGCACAGCTTCTTGCTCTGTACAGGGGCATAGTGCGCCCTTGTATTGAGTATTGTTCACATGTGTGGGGAGGTTCCTCTCACACCGCTCTCCTAGACAAAGTTGAAAGGAAGGCCTTTCGTATCATTAACTCCCGTCCACTCACCAACTCTCTGCAATCTCTCTCTCTCCGCCGCAATGTTGCATCTCTCTCGCTATTCTATCGCTACTATAATAATCAGTGTTCCTCAGAGCTATCCCAGTGCATACCACCTCCTTTACGTAGGGCACGTGGTACCCGTCTTGCAACTCAATCCCACCCCTACTCTGTGCAACTCTCCAACCCAAGAGTGAAACGTTACTCTCAAACTTTCTTCTACTCAACATCTGAGCTCTGGAACTCTCTCCCAGAATCAGTCTTTCCCTCTTCCTATGACTTAAATTGCTTCAAACTCCGTGTGTCCAGGCATTTTGGCTCGAACGTCCCTTGATTTTGGCCCTGTCACTCTTTCAACTATGGGGGAGGCACTCGCTATAGGCAGTTATGCCTTTTGCCTCCCTCAATCACATAGAAAAAAAAAAAAAAAAAAAAAAAAAAAAAATGGGTATGGCAGAGATTGCTCACTTCTCACTCTGATAGACCAGCCCATCACCACATGACTAGAACCCAATCCTCTCAGCATCAGGTAGGAAAGGCCCTAGAAAGCCGCCTTTGGCGGGGGGGGGATAGCTCCCCTATTTCAACCCCTTTCGGGGTCGGGCACCCGCACTCTCTTACTGTTGTTGTTGTTGGTGGTGTTTATTTTATACTAACCCACTGGGCCTTGACCCCCATAAGGCTAATGTACATTCTCTTACTAATTCCATACAATCTCTCTCTACACGCCGCAATGTTGCATCTCTCTCATTCTTCCATCGTTACTACAATAATCAGTGTTCTTCACAACTTTCTCAGTGTATACTTCCTCCCTTATGGAAAGTGGGAGGCACCCGCCTTTCAACACACTCCAACCTTTATTCTGCCCAACTCTCTAACCCAAGAGTGAACTGATTTTACCAGTCTTTCTTCTACTCAACAAGTAAGCTCTGGAACTCTCTTTCTCAATCTGTCTTTCCTTCATCCTAAGACTTAAACTTTCTCAAGCTCCATGTGCCTCGACATTTTGACTTAACGTACGTTAAATTTGGCTCTGTCACACTTTCAACTTAGAGGGAGACACCTGTTATAGGCAGCCTTGCCTTTTGTCTCCTTCATTCACATAGAAAAAAATCAAATTTATGTATAACTAAGTACAGTAAAGTGGTGCTGTCATGTTGTAGCACTGTTATGGCTGGTGTGGTTTGCAATTACTGCAGGTGCTGCATTTGGCCTTAGTTGAATCTTGCTGCATACAGTAAAGTTAGCACTATGCCAACGTCAACAAAAGTGATGATTTTTTTTTTTCTTTTGCCATACGTAATTCCCGAGAAAGAGTGGCCATGAACATTAGGCGTTTGTCAGGAATTGCTAGGTCAAGTTGCTCGGGCTTGACATCTATCAATAACATTTTGACAGTGCGGGCTAGATCCGCCGACCCTTTGATCAGCAGCTGACACTCTACTGACTATGCCACGGCTCGCGACAAATGACATGTTGGGGCAGTATTGTGACGGGACTTTATTGTACCCCGTCTGAGTCGTTACAATTAATGTAATAGAAAAAGACGTTAACCCTCTCACCACGGAAGGGCTCTTGAACGCCCATAAAAAAGCATATAACAGGTACCCGGAAGGGCTCTTGAACGCCCAGTGGTTGAAAGCCTGTGAGCTTCGTGTGCGAGGCGTCGGTCCGACGCATGTAAACAACAGCCGGCTGGACCGACGACCCGCATCTCCGGCCACAAGAAGGAGAGCGTCGCTTGTTTGTGTGTGCCTGTATGTTGTTGTTAAGTATCGAATAGTAGTGTAAAGTGGCTGTTTTGGCCATAAAGTTATCTCCAATGAAATCATCATCACAGCTCAACCAGTTGACTTAGAGAGCTCTACTTAATGCCATTCTACAGGTAAATAACACAGCTACGCCTGGGGATGCGCGGGGATGCGGGAAGCAGTCTGATTAACAAATATACGGTAGCCTAGCCTAGACGTTTTTCGGCCAAAACACCCGGGTTTTGAGGAATATATATATAATACATAGCCGGGGCTGGAGGGTTAAAGGTGGTTGGTGCATGGGTTGAGCTAAACATGGAATAATAATCTCCAACCTGCACATAATTGTCTTGCAAAATGCATGGCACCGAAATTATTATTAACAATGGTATAAAGGATTTTGTGGACCTATAACGTCATAGAAGTGTAAGTCCACCATCCAGTCCACGATGAGAATACTGTACTTCTGTGACGTCACTATGACATTACAGGTCCGGTGTAGACAATCCACAAAATCCTTTATACTGTACCATTGTTAATAATGATTTCAGTGCAATTGCATCTTGCAATCTAATTATGTGCAGGTTGGCAATTATTATTCCATGTTTATCTCAACCCATGCACCACCACCTTTAAACCATTGTATGTATGTATCACTGAGGTGATGCGTACTGGCAGACTGTGGTGGTTTGGCCATTTGGAGACAAAGGATGAGGATGACTGGCTGAAGTGTGTTAGAAGCATCGTAGTGGAGGAAAGGATGACAGTCAATATACCAAGAAAGACCTTGGATGAGGTCCTGCGGATTCGGAAGGATCTTAAGATTAGGGGACTGGACTGGGACATTGCAGGGGACAGTACAGAATGGAGAGCAACAATCAGATGACCAAGACATAGCCAAACAAGCAGAGTAGCATTTCAACATATACAATTCCATACAGATCGACACCCTTTGATTCCTAGTGGCCATTCCTAATATAAATAATGTTGTCTAATACTAGCCAGAACAAAAATTAAAATAAAACCATTGTATTGAAAGGGTTACAATTATAAAAGTACAGTACTGTATGTAATAATCTTACAATACATTTCTAAAGCCATACCTTTTCTCTCTCTTGTGGGATTTTGTCAGGGCTTCCTTTTCAAGTTCTAAACGGTGAAGTTCCCTAGGAGAAAAACCAAGTCAGATTTTTACCATTTTAGTCAATATAACATTCTAATATATAAAGCTTGTTGGTTAATATGAACATTTGATCCATTCCTTATACTGTACAGGTACTCTTATAGTATGCTAACAATTAACCAACAATAAAGTATTTACTGTATTACTCTACACATTATGTATAAACTTATATGCAATATAATGATTGTTGTTGTTGTCGTTCCCTAAGCTGCCTGGCCGAACAGCCCTGAGTTCCTAAGGGAGGCCATGGCCACGGTCGGGCTTTCCCACAGAGCTCTCAAGGAATGTAGATTATGTTGTTGGCGTAAGTGATTGTGATTTGTGTGTAATGCAGTCTTCTAGGATGTGTCCAATAGTATGGGGGGCTGTGTTACATCCCGGGCAGGTGTCGTCGACGAAGACATCCAGTCTCTTCTGATAGCTCAGAAGAGCTGGATGGTGCTCACATCTCAGCCTGGCCAGGTGGACTCTGTCCTCGCGAGGAAGGGAGGATTCAGAAGGATGGATTTCTGGAGGTCGTGCCTGCAGCTGCGTGTTGTCTATGAGCGATTGGATGGAACGGCAAGTGATATGAGTATGGATGTACTTCTGGAAGCTGGTTTATGGTGGGCAGGGAGGGAGAGAAAACAGTATTTGTGTCTGATACCGTAGGCTGGGTGTTGTTTTGAAATTTCTTGATGTCTGTGGGTGAGTTGCCATGTAGTGTAGTGGGTGGTGTTGGTTTGTGGAGGCTGCAGCCAGGAATTGAGTGCCTCTCATCATCTCATGTCCAGATGTTTTTTTACTTTGAGGACTTTGGTTTCTTGATGTACCGTAGGTGATCTGTAGGTATAGTAGCTTTGCAGCCTGTGATGTTTTTAGGGCTTTATTTTGAATAGTCTGTAAGGTCTTGTGATGTGGTAATATAGTATTATGGTACAATTGCCAGCAAAAGATAAGTGATATACTGTACACGGAAAGCGATCGATATGTATGAAAACTATATGAAACCGACTTATTTTTCTGAAACGATAAGTTGTCAAAACCTTACGTTTGGCCTACAGACAAGATGAGGTCCAAAAATTATTGTATTCATTTGTCGTATTAAATATTATTGTAATGGTGAGATATTATTCTTTTCAATTCCATGGCATTAGAAACTAAACAGTGATTAAAAAACATCAAACAACAAATAATTCTGTGTAATATAATGTAAAACTTTCAAAATAAACAAACAAAAACTTGAACGAACACAGTAAAAAAGACAAAACTTGATCAAAAATTGCTAGCAAAATAATAATTTATAAATAAAAGAACACAAATTACCCCTTTAAATTCGGCTGGCCTCTTAACCCCTTCACCACCGATACGTAATTTTCATCATATTCTGGTTACCATAAGTCGATTTGCTTTAGTTTGTAATCAACTTACATGTACATATATGACTCAAATGGGTAAATATGATCTCAAGAAACCCTTTAATAACATAGGTCCTTCTTAAACTGCATAAAATCGATCTAATTATAGCCAGCCTCAAATGTAAAGAGATGTCATGGTGCTGAAGGGGTTAACACACCGAACCAAAAGTTCAGATTATTGTCAAACACAACACCTAAGTTTTTCACTAATTTCCAAGGTTGGAACTGTTTTTCACCAAGTTTTAGAGATCCAAAATTCTTCAGACACTATTCCTCAGACTACCATTTATGACAATAATCTGTCTTGTTGTCATTCAATTTAAGCTTCCTTCTGGTCATTCAGATCTTTAAGTCAGACAAGAGCGAAGAAAATGGGCTCGACACCTCATCAATATTGTTTATTTCAATACAACTCTGAATCAACAGCATAAAAATTATACTAACATTGACTAACATTATGTGCATCCAGTAGGGATGAAATATGGTATAAATGATACTAACATTAACTAACAATATGTGCATCCAGTAGGGATGAAATATGGTATAAATAATACTAACATTATGTGCATCCAGTAGGGATGAAATATGGTATAAATTATACTAACATTAACTAACATTATGTGCATCCAGTAGGGATGAAATATGGTATAAATTATACTAACATTATGTGCATCCAGTAGGGATGAAATATGGTATAAATTATACTAACATTAACTAACATTATGTGCATCCAGTAGGGATGAAATATGGTATAAATTATACTAACATTGACTAACATTATGTGCATCCAGTAGGGATGAAATATGGTATAAATAATACTAACATTAACTAACATTATGTGCATCCAGTAGGGATGAAATAATATTATGGTATAAATAATAAACAACACAGCGCCAAGAACTGATCCCTGAGACACCCCAAGGTTTAGCAATGATGTTTCTGGTGGTGTAATGGTTTAGATGCTCATGTTCTGGGTGTGGTGTCCCAAGTTCGAATCCCGGGAGGACCAATGCTTTCATTAGTTTAATCAAGTACATTAGGGTTTGTAATGGCTGATTAACCCTCTCACATCCTGACGCGATTTTTGAGCCTATTAGGGATACTTTAAAGCCTTTGTTACCGTCAGGGGTATCTATAAACCTTTAGTTTGTTTACTTCAACCTCTGCAGTTGTCTTTGAGTTAGCTGTGGGCAGAAAACTAATTTTGGAGAGGTAATTATAACAGTGAGAGTAATCTATTTCTTATTGCTAATCTGGCAACCTCTGCGTCCTATGGTCGTGAGAGGGTTAATGTTAAGAACGGGGTGTTACTTATAGAACCGCCAATGATAACACGTTGACTGTGAACGGAAATATATGACTGAAGAAGCAGCAATGAATCTCTTTGGACACCGATACTAGAAAGGTCCCTCAGGAGCAACTGATGGTCAACAGTATCAAATGCTGCAGAGAGATCTAACAGGACTAAAAGGAAACACCATCCAGAACATAAATTATGTTTGAGACCAAATCATTGTAAATCTTGCTAAATCATTGTAAATCTACCATCTCCGTTGAGTGAAACTTCCTTCAGTATAAGCAGACTGACACTGGGGAACGACTCTGTTTTGTTCAAGAAAAGGTAATAACTGATCCAGTATTGCATGCTCCACTATACATACATACAACATACATACTGTACAAGTTTATAGACCGTTTTGTCCACAGGGAATGTGGTTACAGTCTCACGTCCTAAATGGCGTCTTTCCAGGCGACCCTGTCAAGGGATGCCTTTCTTGTCAAGTTCTATATTTTGAGATCGGACCGGAGTACCTGATAGAAATGACAAGTTGGAAACAGGACGATAATTTGCCAAGTTATCATAATCTAGGCCTGTTCTCTTCAGTAAAGGCAAAATTAGGGCATGTTTCTCTGAAATTGGAAAATAATTTTCTTCAAAGATACGATTGACGACTGCAGCAATGAAGGGTGATGCTGTCTCATAAGCTGTATTTATCTTGGATACATTTATTGGGTCTAACGAACAAAATATTTCATTTCATATAAGTTAAGGCTTGTGAGGAATTAATTAGGTGAAATGCGTGAAGGTAGAGATGATGCTTGATTTATCATTCAGGAGTGCCTGAATATGCCCTAAATAGCCCAAACATAGCCGCAGCCAATGGGTTAAGATTGCACTGCTAGCTGTGGTGCGTATTTTAGCGTTTTATTTTTGTTCTCCCTTATAATACATTTCAGCTCCTAATGACATATATAGCAATGATGTATATGCTCTACCGGACCTATTAGGCCTAAAAAGATCGATGGGCTAACTGTCGGTCCAAATCATCAGTAGGCCCTATAACCGAAATTAGCCTACCGTCGCAAATTCACTATAAGTGAAATACGAGAACCTGTTGGATTGTTCACCCATAAACAGGGAACGTGAGCTGGTTTTAGACCGTCGCATACCCACAGACAGGGAACGTGAGCTGGGTTTAGACCGTCGGTTAGGTTAGGCTAACATTGAAAATACTAAAATGTGACGGTCCTCGGTATTAAACAACACTGTATATAAAAAATAAATAAAAAAAAGAAGTAAATTAACTAGTAAAAAGGCTGTCCGGGGTCTCTTCATAAGTTCAATTTTTACCAATTTTTCTAGGCCGATCTAGACTACACAGTCATCATTTTTGATTAGGCTAGGCCTAATTTTCAGAGAGATTGAATTACATTTTTATCCAGAGCCTAGGCCTAGCCTATTCCGAATTTGTCTCTTTGGTACCGATTTCACTAGGCCTAGGAGCACGTATTGGCAAGAATGTTAAGTGCTAGCGTACCGCCAGCCTTGTTTACACTACGCGTAGTGGCGTCGGACCTTTGCTATCATGTTCCCGTCTATTTTGACTGCCTTTGGATACAATATTTTGAGAGGGGGCTTTGCCCCCCCCCCCAATGACATATTATCATTTTCATATCCTATATATGTACAAACAACAAATATGCTATAACACTGCCCCCTTCTTGAGATATAATGAATGCCGTTTCGCAGGAATATACCAAGAATAGTTTTGATAGTTAACTATAGTTTTGATGTAAATACTACCGCAACTAAAAAACCTAACCTAACCTAACCCTAGAGTGCCCTAGACCCAGTACGTGGGATACAACACTAGCCCTTGCAAGTTGCATGCCAGCTACTGTGGGTTCATATATTAGACATACAATAACATCTTTGTAGGCTAGAACATAACACTTTACCGTAGCGAGTGTACTCCAATTCGAACACGTCCGTAGCAGAGCTCTCAAGATTGCGGGACTGAGTTTGTTTACGCGCGGGACTATTTATATCGACAAAATCGAGTTACAAAACTTATCAAAACTATTCTACCACAACGGAATCTATGTGAGTATATTATAAGGATTCCATAGAGCTTCACTTTCCCTAATTATCTAATAAATGATGTATAATAACGCTGCGAGTCTATTCGCGATAATTAGCCTAGGCTATCACAAAAACAAACAAACAAGAAACAAAATATTTTCCCGTGGATAAAAAGTAGCCTAGCCTATATAGCAATGAATCATAGAATGATAGGAACCCAAAACTAACATTAGAAATGAGATCCCAGCTGTGGAGCGACTTTCCGGAGATTCTAATTAATGACAACCACTGTAGCCTATAGGCTAGGCCTAATGATGAAAACTAGCTAGGCCTAGGCTAAAACAAAACAAAACAAAATCACGAAATAAAAGGTGATCGGTTTCCTTGATATATACCGGCGGATGTAGTGTCCTTGAAGATTATCGTAACGGGGACAGCTGAGGAAAAAGTGGAAGATGGTTTCGTCCACAGAGACAAACTTTACGGGCTCTTGAAATTATTTTGAAGGCAATTAAAAAACGACGCCGGCTCAACTGGTAAATGATGTCTGGACTCTGGAAAAAGTAGGACGCCGGCTCAACTGGCAAAAATGATGTCTGGACAAAATAGGACGCCGGCTTAACTGGCAAATGATGTCTGTAGAAAATTAAGACGCCGGATAATCTGGCAAATGATGTCTGTAGAAAAAAAAAGACGCCGGATAATCTGGCAAATGATGTCTATAAATGTCTCGCACTGCGACTCTGTCTGGAATCCACACACTTAATCAATAAATTATAAGCCATTCAAAATAAGGCGGCAAGATGGATTAGACACACTACAACAAGACATTAAATTAGATATACTTGCAACAAGAAGACACAAACACAGACTATACAAAATCACAAACAGTAGTAGATATAGACAAAGACACCACCCTACAAACATACGATCCACAAGAGGCAGCCACAACCGAAAATACCTAACATACCAAGCAAGCATCGACATATTTGGGTACTAATTATTTCCCCGCAGCATCCAAGAGTGGAAATTAATATGGAATCACCTTCATTCTCATATAGTTAACAGTCCCACTCTTGATAGTTTTAAAGCTAGGATCACTGAACATTCTTCTCCTTATCCTCATCCTTCCCATTAGCCCCTTAAGGGGAGATTTTAACTTCAGGGTTCTTTTTCTGGACCCCCTTCTCCCTCATGTTTAGCCCCATCGGTTTTGACATATCAAGAGGTTCACCTAATTAGTTTGGCAATTTTAAGACCTTTCGCCCTATTTCATGCCATTTTGGTGCAAATTGCCCTCGCTAATCATGTTTAATTTTTGCTATTTACAGGTAGGCCTATATGACATTATCTGTCAAGTCTATTTTAGGTATATTTGTAATTATTTCTACGCATATACATATCTAGTATGTAGTCGATTCCGAATCAGTAAGGGAGTTTGAAAGTAATCTTGATAAAACATGGGGAAGACAAGATTTGAAATTTGATTATAAAACAAAAATACAGAATAGTAAAAATGTTGTGTCTGCTACTGCCGCCGCCAACACCGTGAACGACCGCAGCAGTGCAAGTACTGGTACTGAGCTGGATACACAGGCATAGTTTGCCTTTTTCCAGAGGATCTACTGTAAGAAACTGTAAGAAATATCTAGAATCTAGCTATCTATCTATATACTTAGGCAGATACCCCATAGCTTGGGGTGGACGACTCGAGACAGAGCCCGAACAGGGACAACACGTATAATTAAAGTAATAACATAACAAGTAGGTACATAATAGCTGGACCCGTGGACAACTGTACACATCTGTCCCCAAAATGGCATCAGGCTGAAAATACTACTGCGCATGCATCAGAGAGAGTTTTGGATTTGCTTAGAGTTGTAAATGCTTATTATAGATGCTATATAAGCCCACCATCAATATCACTGCTGTCCATGATGATCTAAGGTTATACTATACCTTATATTAAACCTGAATGTCCTTGGTGTGGTCCAATGGTTGAGTAAATTGGTGTTACTTACTTGTTCTGGGTTCGTCGTCTGCTGCAGTGTTGATAGCGGCTCGCTTGGTGTAGTGACTAGCGTCTCGGACTTCCACCCAGAAGGCTCGGGTTCGCGCCCACGCTCGGCGCATTAAAGATTTTTCACAAGCACTGAGTCGTTACCATCCCTCATGAACAAAGAGATGGGGTAGTAGTACAGGACCCCAATGGAAATACGCCTAATCGGCCTTATTGAGCTATCCTTAGCATGCGCTAGCTTTAAGAACTATTATTATTATTATTATTAGATAACAGTGGTTGATAAGTAGGGCCATCTATCGGGGGAATTACAGGCTATTCTTTTAGACTCCATTATGTATACCTTACTGTAAACAACTTGTATATCTTATTTTGACCCTCATAGAAGGCTAGTCCTAGGTCTCGGAGTCTTCTCCTGGGCATCCTAGATATGTTTGATTGATTTTTATATTATTATTTGTTATTATTATTAGTATTATTAGTATTATTTTTAATTTTTTTATTTAATTTTATTTTTTTATTTTGTCCCTATTCGGGCTCCGTCTCGAGTCGGCCATCCTTAGCTGTGGGTTATGTGCCTGTGTATATAGGCTACTGTACATACATTTATTCACATAAGTATGTATGTATGTATGTATGTAGCCTACTCTGGCACCTTCCCCAGTTTTCCCTATTTTTTTTTGTTTTTTTATAGGGGTGGCCGACTCGAGACAGAGCCCGAACATTGACATCACAACACATCAGAGAAAAAAAAAAAAAAAACGCAAAATCACACACATCTTTTCATTTTGGCTGGCGGGCATGGTTTCTTTCCCTTTTTTATTGTATGTATGTATGTATATACTCAGACACATACCCCATAGCTGGGGGTGGCCAACTCGAGACAGAACTCAAACAGAAATATTTAAAGTTCCAATTCTTAGGGTCCGGGACCACTTTCACGTTCCCTTGCCCCTTACTCTGTCTGGTCTATTTCCTGGCAATATTCCCCTTGAGGATTATGACGCCTTATAAATGTTTATTCTATCATTAGACTATTTTATTCAGCTTAGGGAGGATCTTTGGGAGTCGGATGCATAATTGAGTTGCTTCAGACCCCTCAGATTCCGAGAGGTACTTCACAATCTTAATATAATCATCTAATTATAGCCAGAATAAGTTTAATTAATTATGCTTCCATGTCTGCTGATAGGGTTAACATTTTGTAACAAAATAAAATGTGAGAATTTTTTTCTTCTAGGACTCCCTTCTCCCTCATGTTTAGCCCCATTAATTTTGATATTTCAAGACGATCGGCCATTAGTTTGGTTATTTTATGACCCTTCGCCTCATTTCATGTCAATTTTAAGACCTTTTGAGCCATTTAGGTGTCAATTTTTTCCTGGCGAGCGATAGCGAGCCTGTAGCTAAATTTTTCTACCGAAAAATGTACAAATTAATCTTGAAGGAGGGTCTTGTGAGGGTGTTTTTTGAGCTTGATGGAAGTCTAGGGAGGAAACTATTTTTTTTATAAAACTATATATAAATGAGTAAATAAATACCCCCATCCCCCCTTAATATACTAAGACACAAGTCAAGGGAATAAAGAATACTCCATATTGCATCCAATAAAATGTATTGTTTTATATCAAATATCAATATACAGTACATATCAACATTAATGTTATATGCTGTATAAATATAATCATTTCCTATAAAATTCAGCTACAAAAAAATTCATATGCACTACTGAATACTGTAGAGCAAACTGTGTCCTTTGCACCAGCGATGTCTGTTCTATTATATTCTAACTATATCTAGACGATCTTATGCAGCTTAGGAAGGATTGAGATGGTTGAAAGCTTTATAATTGAGGAGGTCCGTGCCAGAGGGGCCAACTCGCCACGAGTAAAGTTTTGAGTTATTGATGTTTAAAGTAGCGGATGTAGTCACTCATGTGTTGACTCTAACTCGGTTTGAGCGTGACTACTGAAGCACGTCTCGTACAGCGCCTGTGAGTGGTCGGGCGGGCGGCCATTTAATTCCCCACGTCGTAGCCGTGCTCTCATTGGCTGAGCGCGTTGGCGAGTTGGCCCCTCTGTCTACCCAGATTCACACCCATAAACGGTCTGCCAAACGGCAAAAACAAGGGACGCTCAACCCTATGTGCAGTTGCTATAAGGACGAAAGTCGGATGTTTTTTTTTGCCAGATGATTCCCAAGAATTTCACAGAGCGGGAACCAGCTAGAGCGCTGTTTTTGAAAATGTGGCGAGTTGGCCCCTCTGGCACGGACCTCCTCAATTGCTAGAGCTCCTTCCTAAACTGAATAAAATGGATTAGTAGTAGCCAAAATATAATGAAAATAATGTGGACAGGTACAGAAGGGGTTTAATTTCACTTGGAATTGATAACATTGATAACAAAATGATCACAGCTTTGGCCACAGTATTTATGCTATTATCACAGAGTTAATGCCATACAACCTTAATGTGAGACAGGAATATACCAAATAAAGTCGGAAATACCTAAAATATTGTCACAATCTCTATAATATCGCTCTAAAATGGCTCAAATCTCCAGAATATTGCTATAATTCATGATGCTAGACGAGACCAGAACCTCTCCGGAAGGTCTGGGGCCGGGGAAATGCTGGAGGCCCCTAGTGATTCTGGGTTTCTGGGTCTTCTCGTGGGCGACCTAGATGTGTGTGAATATATATTTTGTTATGTTTTTTATGTTGAGTTGTCCCTGTTCGGGCTCTGTCTCGAGTCGGCCACCCTCAGCTATGGGGTATGTGCCTGAGTATATAATATACAAACATCAGAGTAAATGCCATACAACCTTAATGTGAAACAGGAATACATTATGGTGGTTTTGAGATGTAGTATTTTTACATAGTGGTTTTGACAGATTTGTTTGTCTTTATAATGTGTGGTTCCTGTTTTGGTTTGTATGTTTTGTAAGTTTTACAATTTAAGTAGTCCCTCTTGCTCCTTGGGGATCTGTGTGGTGTAATCGTCAGTGTAGAAGAGGACCCAGTACTGTACAGCAAATATTATAATCTAATTTATTAATTTCACTCCCAATACCTAGATGTGTGTGAATTTGTGTTTTTTGGGTTTGTGTGTTTATTTTGAAAGTCTTACAATTTATTCCTAGTGTAAATAAATTACATTATTGAGGTCGTTAGGGTGGAAGGCTCGATCTCTAAGTCCCTCCTGTGTGGTGTGTGTGTCGGTGAGAGACATGACCGTTAGTGAAGCCTCCAGTTCACTCTTGGTGGTTTCTTTGTCGGCGTAGAAGAGAACCTCCACTGAAGCTTGGGTCATGATGAAGCCGTTGTCGGAGAAGATGCCCGCCACGTCCGTCTGGAGCCATACGAAGAGCGCCACGGCATCGCTGGTCACGCTCACGGTAAAGGTCCAGTTGCTGCCGCTTGTCACTACCGGCTCCGATACACCACTAAGCTGGAGGTAGATAAGGGTCAAGGAGTTAGAATGTATAGTATGGTACTGTATACAAAAATAGAATTAATCCTTTGAAGATTATGACAATTCATTCCTACTAATTTACTTAGGCGGGTGCCCAACCCCGAAAGGGGTTGAAATAGGGGAGCTATCCCCTCGCCAAAGGCGGCTTTCTAGGGCCTTTCCTAGCTGATGCTGAGAGGATTGGGTTCTAGTCATGTGGTGATGGGCTGGTCTATCAGAGTGAGAACTGAGCGATCTCTGCCATACCCATAGCTTACTCTGACTGCTCCTTTTACTTATATATTCTCTAGATCTCAAGTGACGGCGTCTCTTTTGTGGATTGACCTCCCAATCTATCAAGATTGGAAGCGAAAGCGTCACATTTTTCCTTTGTCCCTCAGCTTTCTCTTCATAATTGCTGAGGGGCACAGGGCCCTGGGTGGGGCTTTGGTTTCCCTGGCGTTTCCGCACCCTCCTCAGCTCCCCGCCATGGAGTGGCTTTGGTCACCCAGGCTTTATTGTGGTAAGCAGGGAGGGTTCTGTGGGGGCGCTCGGTTGTGGCCTTGGCTTTGCTCTGGGCTTCGGGGCTGTTCGGCCAGGCAGCTTGGGGAACAACAACAACAACAACAACTAATTTACTTTCATACACAAGATCACAACGAGGAACAGAACTTATGTGGGCAACTGTAGGCTACATGTAGATTACAAGCAAATTTTAACAGCTGTATTATGAAGACCTCCCCTTAAGCTTTCAGTACCATTTGTTCCTAAGCTAAATAATATAGTTCTAATGCTATCTATCTATCTATCTATTTACTCAGGCCCATTCCCCAGTTTTCCTCTTTTTTTTTTTTTTTTTTTTTTTCTCTCTTTGTTGGGGGTGGCCGACTCAAGACAGAGCAAGAACAGGGATAACACAAAACACAACAGAAAACAATGAACACACAAAAACAAAATACAAATTCACACACATCTAGGTCATCCATGAGAAGAAGTTCTAATGCTAGTCAGAACTAAAGGCAAAAGTGATTAAGTTAAAAGCAAGGCAGTCAAATACAAGGCTGTTGACAGCTTTGATGCCTGAGAAGCCTCATCGAAATAGTGGGGTTGGGGTGGGGGAGGGTTACCATTGTTCAGACATTAAGCTTTCAGTACCATTTGTTCCTAAGCTTCTTAAAATATAGCCTATTATAGTGCTGATGATAGTTAGAATTAAAGGCAAAAGTAGTTAAATAATAACCCACCTGGAGCTGGGCATGTACAAGGGGTGCGTCCTTTGGTCTGCCCATGAGGTAGAAGTTACGAGGGACCTGCAGTGTGTTGCCCTCGGGTAGTGTGAGGTATGAGGTGAGGAAACACACGTCTACAGCATCGTATAGTCCGTCCTGGCAGTGGGTGTCTAGTTCAAGGTCCGCTCAGATGTTCAGGCTCAACGCTTCATTTGCTGCTTGTCCATTCTGGAATACAAAAGATTATACAAAATACATACATATATACACAGAATACATAAAAGACAAAACCATTAAATTAAATACTGGTCTCCCTAACTCTCCAATGCCCCGATTTATTGGCAGACACCAGTGCTGTTGGTGGACGGCGTGGTCTAGCAATCTATAGCAACTATTCACTGAAGTCCCTGATCATCAGGGCAGCCACCCTAGCCCAGCTCTTGAGCAGGGAGTTCATGGTGGTAAAAACGGCATCATATCGAATAGTAAATGACTTAACTAGAGTATGATTGTGTTGACATTTAATGTAGTACACCCTTCATCAACGAACTTGACGGTTTGGTTACGAGTCCTCACAGCCCAACCCTGTGATTTTATCCTGGCTAGTGCTCCGAGAGGGTGTACCGTGTATATAAACTGTGTATATATCAACTGTCAAGTTCACTGGTGCCAGGTATAGTATATTAAGTGTGGTAATGAGGTAGTGTTGGTAAAACTATTATTGTACTAACCATAGTGATAATTTTGCTGACAGAGAAAACATACGAGTAGTGTTGGTAAAGCTATTAATATATTAATCTATTAATGTATATCAAGTGTCAAGTTCACTAATAATATAATATATCAACAGTGGTAGGGAGGTAGTGTATGATAAAGTTATAGTCTTGTTGGTCAGGAATAGAGAAGAGGCAGCATTATTACAATTACAGGTCTCCCTCGATATACGATTGGGTTACGTTCCTGAAAACCCAATCTTAAATTGAAAATCATATAGCAAACCCTGAAATTAATGGGGTAAATGGGGATGCATTCTGAGACCAGCCAAAACCCAAACCCAAACACCTAAAATCCTGTAATAATATTGTAAATTGGGGTATCAGATAGTGAGGGAGATCTGTATAAATGTACAGTACTAACTACAGTGATTGTTTTGTTTTTTAATGACACATAAAAGGTAATGTTGGTAAAGCTATTAATATACTAACCACAGTGATAGTAGTGTTGTTAGAGAATAGAGAAGTAGTGTTGTTAGAGCTATTATTGTACTAACCATAGTGATAGTTTTGTTGTTAGAGAATATAGAGGTAGTGTTGGTAGAGCTATTAATGTACAAGCCCTAGTGATAGTTATGTTGTTAGAGAATACAGAAGTAGTGTTGGTAAAGCTATTAATATACTAACCACATTGATGGTTTTGTTAATAAAGAAGAGGCAGCATTATTAGAGCTATAGATATACTAAATGCAGTGATATTTGTGTTGGCTGATGACACATATAATTATTATGTTACCTCTACCAACCGACTTTACTCCTAAACTCAATTAATGAAATCAACAAATACAAATACAGCACACCACAAACATTAAAAAGAAACTGACACCCAGACTTAACGCCCTCAGGTCACTTGCTCACACAAAATTTGGACACAACAAAGAAACTACCACCACAGTATATAAACAATACATAAGATCAGTGATGGAATACGCAAGCCCAGCCTGGGCTTCTAACCTAGCTGAAATACATCATAAAACCTTACAGACTATTCAAAACAAAGCCCTGAAGATCATTACAGGCTGCACAGCTACTGCACCCACAGATCACCTACATCAAGAAACCAATATCCTCAAAGTCAAAGACCATCTGGACATGAGAGGCACTCAATTCCTGGCAGCAGCCTCCACGAACCAGGACCACCCACTAAACTACATGGCAACACACCCACAGACACCAAGAAATATCAAAACAACACCCAGCACACGGTATCACACACAATTATTGTCCTCTCTCCCTCCCTGCCCACCCCGAACCAACTTTCAGAAGCACATCCATACTCATATCTCTCACCGATCCATCCACTCACTCACAGACAACACGCAGCTGCATGCACGACCTCCCGAAATCCATCCTTCCGAATCCTCCCTTCCTCGCGAGGACAGAGTCCACCTGGCCAGGCTGAGATGCGGACACCATCCAGCTCTCCTGAGCTATCAGAAGAGACTGGATGACTCCGTTGTCGACGCCTGCCCGGGATGTAACACAGCACCCCATACCATTAAACACATCATAGAAGACTGCATTTCACACAACCACTTACGCCAACAACACAATCTACACTCAATGAGAGCTCTGTGGGAAAGCCCGATCGTGGCCATGGCCTTCCTCAGGGACTCGGGGCTGTTCGGCCAGGCAGCTTAGGGAACAACAACAACAACAAATACATGTGGCAGTCCAGGGATTCGAACCTAGGATGCTCACACCGAAATTCAGTGCATTAATCCATTGCGCTACGAAGACAGTTAAAGAATGGTGGACAAGCCTACGATTTATTATGCAGTTTCGAATCCTGCATATCAATCTAAGCATGTACACACTTTCCAACTGCGCTATCATAGACTACGGATAGATGAAAGAAAGGAGTAATTAATGGGGCCTTAACCCTAAGGAAGGCCTCTCTATAAACTACCCCTGAACCTGAATGAATTATTATACTGTTGGTAAAGCTAAAAATGATTAATATACTGTACTAACCACAGTGATAGTGGTGTTGGATGATGATACAGGAACCAATTGGTCGTAGCGATGGAGGTTGATGGTGAGAGTTGCTCCTTCAACGGCATCCATCCGGTCACTCACCACGTACACTTTCACCTGATGGATAAATATAGTTAACACCTATAGTACGGTTGGCCAAATATAGTTAACACCTATAGTACGGTTGGCCAAATATAGTTAACACCTATAGTACGGTTGGCCAAATATAGTTAACACCTATAGTACGGTTGGCCAAATATAGTTAACACCTATAGTACGGTTGGCCAAATATAGTTAACACCTATAGTACGGTTGGCCAAATATAGTTAACACCTATAGTACGGTTGGCCAAATATAGTTAACACCTATAGTACGGTTGGCCAAATAGGTCGCGTATCCGGTGTCGTTACGCTTGGCTCGCTGTGTGCTGTATTAATGTCTGTCAGATGATGATTAGGGTGGGTAAGTGTAGGAACATGTTAGTATATCTCACTTAAAAGAAAGAAAGCATGTGTAAATATTGCTGGTACCAATTATTGATAAAAAAAATAATCGGTGCCGAGACATCACTTATTAGCGCGACTGTACAATGAGGACTTAATGATTCTTTTTGTTACTGCTATACGATTATATTTTTAACATCGTTCTTAACACCAATAACCCCCAAATTAAATTAATGCAAGCAAGTGAGGAGGGGCGTCGACTGACTGGGGACAGAGGTGCATTGGGGTGTTTAGTTCGTGACCATATAGAAATACAGTAGATAGATAGATAGATGTGATTCTCCCAGGATTCTAACCTAGGATATCTCATACAGAGCTTACACCATCAAGACAGTTTTACAGAAGTTAGAATAGAACACAATTTATCTAAGGTATAATACCTTCCAAACTAACTTACAGTACTTTACTTTGTAATTTAACCCTTTCATGCACAGGGCACGATTTGCACCCTTTCTAGGATACTTAAAAGTCCTTGTGACCATCAGGGATGTTTAGAAACCTTTAGTTTAGTTACTTCAACCTCTGCAGTTGTCTTTGAGTTAGCTGTGGGTAGAAAACTATTTTGGAGAGATAATTATGAGATTGAGAGAACTCTCTTTCTGAATGCTAAACGGCAACCCCAGAGTCCACAGGATAGCGAGAGGGTTAAGAAAAAACTTGGCTTTCAAAAAAGTAGGATTTAACAAATTACTTCTATGTAGTACCAAATACCATAAACAGTACAGTGAATATTACTGCATCTTTCAAAATATCATTTGTACAGTATTTTTACATTCACCTTTCAAAATAGCTATGGCAAATAACATTCCAAGCATCCCTGACCTGAACTATAGACATTCAATATGAGTTGGTCCAAATTGTTAACTACTAACCTCTGTAACTCAGAAATGACTAGAGTAATGGAGCTAATATTTCTATCATTTGGGAAGAGTCAGATAGAGAATAGGTGTGGAAATATACAGCCCATTTACTCTAGCCCTTTTTGAGTTACAGAAGTTAGGTTAAGTATAGAGAAATCAGGTGGTATGGGATTTAAATTAGCATCAGTAGGATATAAATAGACTAGTGTATATCCAGGCCAAAAATGAATGATGGACTTATATTTTCTACATCCATGTATACAGAAGTTATAACCGGAGCAAAGAAGTTCTTGACGTAGTAGTGCAGCATCTTCCACCGCCCTTTGTACTCTGTAAGATCAGTCATGTATTAGGGGTTATCATACAGGAAATTTTACAGTTAATTTTCTATAATCAAAGTTTTCCTGGCAGCCAGTGCCATGTAATATCTTTGTGTGTTATTTATGTTGAGATTCCCAAGTGTGAACATGAACAGCAGTATACAAATCAGATTATTATTATTATGTTTTTTCCACCAACCAATTTCACCTCTAAACTCAATTAATGAAATCAACAAATACATGTGGCACTCCAAGGACTCGAACCTAGGATACTCACATTGAAATTATGCGCACTTATGCATTACGCTATCAAAGCTTTGTGGCTCATCAAATTGACACTGGATTTGGCAGACTGATCACCAATAGCACCAATTAGCATGTCTTGGGAGGTCCAAGACTGCTCAAGCTCCAGCTTGGATGACAAAAACACAGCTCCAGGTTAGATAAAAATTTATAACTTGCAAAACAAACAAACAAAAAACAGGAACTGCACAATATAAAGACAAAATAACTTATCAAAATCACTATGTGGAAATAACGATTTAGCAAAATACACATTTTGAAATAAAAGAACACAAAACCACCACATAGAATGTACGATCGACCAAAAAACAATCTTTACACTAGTGAGCTGCAAATAATCTAGTGTGAACGGAATGAATCGGGTGAAACATAAGTCTGTGAGGTATTATCATAAGATTTCGACCCACTTCCAGAATGTTTTGAGCGTTAGTGTAAAGATTGTTTTTGGTCGAGTGTACATCACTATATGAGTAAGTGAATTTGGGTCCCAATCAAATTAATCCCGCATATATTAACGTATTCTCGTCATACTCAAGGAGTTAGTCAATTTGGGAAGTTCAGGACGTTCTGGTAAATTCTGTACAAATGTTTAACTGACCAATAGATGCCCATGATGCTCCTTGCCATATATCGTTGAGTTGCCAGTATAGCGCTCCCATGGTGTACCCTTCACCCTCGTCCGTCACTGAACTCCTCCAGCGCCGGTAGAACTCTGTCTCCGCCTTTACTGCCATGGCTTGGTGAACCTAAACAATACACAAGTACACAGTCACTCAGAAAAGTTTGTAAACCTCCCTTGTTTTTAATTGTACAAGTATCAGTATACAGTACCTTTAGGACATACTGTATGTATCTACATATAAGTTTAAAGACCGCTCCATCCACAGAATGCGCTCCATCCACAGAATGCGTGGTCTCAGTTCTTTTACTGTCTTCGTAGCTAATGGATAAATGCACTGAATTTTGGTGAGAGCATCCTAGGTTGGAATCCCTGGACTGCCACATGTATTTGTTGATTTCATTAATTGAGCTTAGGAGTAAAGTCAGTTGGTGGAGGGAACATAATAACTATAGTACAGTACAATAAAGTCAGTTGGTGGAGGGAACATAATAACTATAGTACAGTACAATAAAGTCAGTTGGTGGAGGGAACATAATAACTATAGTACAGTACAATAAAGTCAGTTGGTGGAGGGAACATAATAACTATAGTACAGTACAATAAAGTCAGTTGGTGGAGGTAACATAATAACTATAGTACAGTACAATAAAGTCAGTTGGTGGAGGGAACATAATAACTATAGTACAGTACAATAAAGTCAGTTGGTGGAGGGAACATAAAAGCTATAGTACAGTACAATAAAGTCAGTTGGTGGAGGTAACATAATAACTATAGTACAGTACAATAAAGTCAGTTGGTGGAGGGAACATAATAACTATAGTACAGTACAATAAAGTCAGTTGGTGGAGGTAACATAATAACTATAGTACAGTACAATAAAGTCAGTTGGTGGAGGGAACATAATAACTATAGTACAGTACAATAAAGTCAGTTGGTGGAGGGAACATAATAACTATAGTACAGTACAATAAAGTCAGTTGGTGGAGGGAACATAATAACTATAGTACAGTACAATAAAGTCAGTTGGTGGAGGTAACATAATAACTATAGTACAGTACAATAAAGTCAGTTGGTGGAGGGAACATAATAACTATAGTACAGTACAATAAAGTCAGTTGGTGGAGGGAACATAATAACTATAGTACAGTACAATAAAGTCTTGCTACAACACAGCCCCATCATGTCATCACAGTGGCCGATGTTGGTATAGTGCTAACAGTGTCTCAGCAAGACTCAACAAAGTCCCCCAGAAGCACTTACACCTGGCGAACTTTTTTTATTATAATGTAAAACTTGCAAAATAAACAAACCAAAACGTATACGAACACAGTAAAATGACAACAAAAATAATCAAAATCGCTATGTGGAAACAACGCTTAAGTAAAACAATGATTTATAAATAAAAGAACACAATCCACCACATAGGGTGTATTTGTATTATGTGATAGTTTAACCAGACCACTGAGTTTCAGAACAAAACTCTCATAGGGCTGGACCGAAGGATTAGGGCAAGATGAGACTAGAGACTGTTAGGGATGAGAATGCAAGAACTGAGAGAGACTAAATCAGGCTAAGATGGCGATGCAAACTAATGCCAATGGTTTAACAATGCATGAGTGAAAGACTTAGTGGTGGAAGAATATATGAGTGAGCAAAAATAAATACTGGCCATCCTTAGTAATTATAATGTAAAACTTGCAAAATAAACAAACCAAAACTTATACGAACACAGTAAAAAGACAAAACAACTAATCAAAATTGCTATGTGGAAACAACGCTTAAGTAAAATAATAATTTATAAATTAAAGAACACAATCCACCACATAGGATGTACATCACTACATGAGCAAGTTAATCTGGTAAAACATTTCTAGTAGGTATAGGTAGAGCCAACGAACTTGACAATAATCTTGACCCTGACCTCTCTGTAACTGAAAAGGACCTACAGTAGAGTAAACTGGCTGTAGCCTAAATATCCACACCTATTTCCTGGTAGACTCTTCCCAAGTGATAGAAACGTCAGCCCGATTGCTTTCATTCACTTTAAGTTATAAGAAGTTAAGGGGTCAAGATTATTGTCAAGTTCGCTGGCGCTACCTATAGGATGACATCAAATTCTGTTCAGAAAGTGAGAGAAAAAAAGAGAAAGAAATATAAAATATAGAACTACAAAGAGGGAAAAAGAGAGAGAAAAAAAAAAAAGGCCAACAAACTATTATCAGTACCTGTGAAAGATAGAGGTAGTATTGGTAAGTGATTGTCTGTCCGTCGTCCGGTGGCATGACCATATGTAGCCCTATCTGTAGCTCCAGTTCCTGTTGGCCGAGGGGATGGTGTTGGCGGTGGTAAGACATGGCCGAACTCCTGCCCCAATCCAGCTCAATAGTCGCCTCACTCATGGATCTGCACACATACACAACAATTATAATGTAAAACTTGCAAAATAAACAAACCAAAACTGGGACGACATAAGATAAACGCAAAGGAACTAATCAAAATCTCTATGTGGAAATAACGCTTAATAAAATAAAATGTATATTATATTATATTATATTTATTACTTTTTATTTTTAACATCGTTCTTAACACCAGTAACCCCCAAATGAAATTAATGAAAGCATGTGATTCTCCCAGGATTCAAAATTACGATACCACATACAGAACTTACACGCTCTAGTTTTCTCAATCTCATAATTACCTCTCCAAATTAGTTTTCTGCCCACAGCTCACTCAAAGAAAACTGCAGAGGTTGAAGTAACTAAACCTAAAGAGGTCCTGATGTGGCGGCGTCTACGCCGTGGGGCCACCTCCCGAGGCTGCCAACCGCGGATGGCTGCCGACCCTCCACGGCCGAAGACAAAATCAACGACCAGTGGAGGAAAACCGGATGCCGGCCGCGGGGAGCAGTTTCGGGAGCCAAACCGTCACAACCATCCCCTGCCCCCTCCATGGGGGCACGGGTCCTTGGAGCGGCTTCGGTCGCGCCGGGAATTTCCACACCTCTCACACCACACACATCACACAGTTTTTCCTACACCGAGAAATGACTCTCCGGCTGTCATTTCTCGAAGACTTCTTCTAGCCGGAGACATTGAGAGCAACCCAGGACCCACGTACACATACATATGTCCAACTTGCTCAAAACCCATCACTTCGAGTCGCCATACTAAGGGTTCAGTTCTCTGCAATTCATGCGGGAACTGGACCCACTTCACCTGCACAACACTTGCCTCCAAGAAACACTACACAAACACCTGGACCTGTTCCTCATGCCCCTCCCTCTCCCAGTCAAATCCCTCACCTAAAACCCGTCCACCTCTCCTCCCCAGCCCACCTAACCTTCCCATATCATCCACTCCCCCCCCTAAAACCCGTCCACCTCTCCTCCCTAACCCACCTAACCTTCCCATACCATCCACATCCTCAACTCAACACACCACACCCCATCCTAATCCATTCCAACCCCCATCTCCTGCTCCCCAATCCCCACCCCCACCTCACCCATCCCAACCCCCAGCCCCTCCCTCACCCCACCCCCACCCCATCCTCGTGCAGCAGCACCCAACATACATCGTGCACATAACATTAACATTCTTCAACTGAACATAGATGGCATCAACACAAAGAAACACGAACTCTCACACTTCATCAAACAACACAACATACACATTGCCATCTTACAAGAAACAAAACTCCGCACAACACAAAAAACACCCACATTTCATAATTTCACCACCATCAGACAAGACCGGGCTGTCGGCGGGGGCGGTGGACTCATCACCCTGGTACACAAAGAAATATCATACATAGTAACCAGTGTACAAACCAAATCCCTCCTCCCCCCAAATGATAACACAACAGAAATACAATCAATTAAAATACGCACTGGCAACAACTCCAACATAACCATCATAAACACATACATCCCTCCCCAAACATCCCCTACAGTACCAAATGAATACAGACCACACTTACAACACATCACAAACACCCCACACACCCCACACATCATCCTGGGTGGTGACTTCAACGCCAAGACGTCGGCCTGGTTTGTCGACAACCCCGACACAGACAGAGGGCTGGTACTACAAAACCAAACCGATAACCTCATCATCCTTAACGACATCCATCAACATACCCATATTCCTCACCAAGCCCTCTATAACTCATCATCTCCTGACATCACCTTTTGCTCCCCAGAACTCGCCCCCACAACATCCTGGAGGGTGGTCAGAACCTTAGGCTCTGACCACCTCCCGAGCATTATCACCACCAAAACCAGACTCACCCCAGCTAGCCACAAACACACATACACCAATTATAAAAGAGCTAACTGGGAAGCAGTCACAAATGAGACAGAACAACACTTCACAACTCTAAACAGTACACCCATCACTAACATCAACAATGCTGTACACATACTCAATAAAACGATCCAAAACGCTGACAAGAAACACATTCCAAGAGGTAACAGGAAAAGACACAACCCCAACTTCACACCAGAAATTCAAAACCTCATCAGACAACGCGACATACTGAAACACTCCCCAGCACCCCACACACAAGACATCACACAACAAATTCAAGCACTCAACACCCAAACTAACAACAAAATACAAGAACAACAAAAACTAAATTGGAATAACTTCCTACAAACACTTGATCACAAAACAAACCCCAAAAAACTCTACAAAACACTAAACAGCATCACACTTTCCAAAAGCAACACAACACAATCACATGCTGCAATCACAACAACAGACTCTACTCCTTCATGTAAACAACAAGCAAACACTCTCATCAATCACTTTTCACATGTCAGCCACCTAAAACCTCACAAAGACGACCGACGTGTCATCCGACGTAAGAGACAATTCCCCACAGACCCTGACTATACACCCTTCACCAATCACCAGACAAAGCATATCATCAACAATCTCAAGCACTCACCCGCCTGTGGCCTAGACAACATAAGCAACATACACCTCAGACACCTGGGACCACAAGGCATACAAGCACTCACTAACATATCAAACTACAGCTATTCACACAACACAATACCAGACATTTGGAAGCATGGTATCATCATCACATTCCCCAAACCCAACAAAGACCCCACGCTACCCTCCTCGCACCGCCCCATCACACTTTTTTGCTCCCCCTCCAAAGTCATGGAACGCCTAGTATTACAACTAATTACATCTGACCTACCCCTAGCTCCAACACAACATGGCTTTAGGCCACTGCACTCCACAAACACTCTTCTCACAGACCTTACACAAAGAGCTTTCGACGGCATCAACTCAGCTAGACCACCACACAGATCACTATTAGCCACACTCGACATTAGTAAAGCCTTCGATGCCATCCCCCGCCACAACCTAACAAACAAAATCTACAACACAAACATGCACAACAACACAAAAAGGTGGCTGGCCAACTTCCTAGCAGGCAGATGTGCACACGTATCTTTTGCCGGTCAGTCATCTAAAATCAGAAACTTTCCAAACGGAGTCCCACAAGGATCCGTCCTATCGCCCGCACTCTTCAATCTGTACATGCACGATATAACTACACCCAATACGCCCCAAATAAACTTAGCCTCCTATGCAGATGACATAACACTCACATGCACACACCATGACCCAAAAAGGGCAACAGATCTCCTTCAACCCTATCTCAACACACTACATGGTTGGTGCACTACAAACAGACTTAATCTAGCCCCAGCCAAATCCACCGCAACCCTGCTCACAAGTTGGACAGAACACGAATACATCCCTCAACTCACCATAAACAACACACCCCTAACACATACACACACACCCAAAATCCTAGGAGTAACATATGATACTCATATGACATTCAAACAGCACACCACAAACATTAAAAAGAAACTGACACCCAGACTTAACGCCCTCAGGTCACTTGCTCACACAAAATTTGGGCACAACAAAGAAACTACCACCACAGTATATAAACAATACATAAGATCAGTGATGGCATACGCAAGCCCAGCCTGGGCTTCTAACCTAGCTGAAACACATCATAAGACCTTACAGACTATTCAAAACAAAGCCCTGAAGATCATTACAGGCTGCACAGCTACTTCACCCACAGATCACCTACATCAAGAAACCAAAATTCTCAAAGTCAAAGACCATCTGGACATGAGAGGCACTCAATTCCTGGCAGCAGCCTCCACGAACCAAGACCACCCACTAAACTACATGGCAACACACCCACAGACACCAAGAAATATCAAAACAACACCCAGCACACGGTATCACACACAATTATTGTCCTCTCTCCCTCCCTGGCCACCCCGAACCAACTTCCAGAAGCACATCCATACTCATATCTCTCACCGATCCATCCACTCACTCACAGACAACACGCAGCTGCATGCACGACCTCCCGAAATCCATCCTTCCGAATCCTCCCTTCCTCGCGAGGACAGAGTCCACCTGGCCAGGCTGAGATGCGGACACCATCCAGCTCTCCTGAGCTATCAGAAGAGACTGGATGACTCCGTTGTCGACGCCTGCCCGGGATGTAACACAGCACCCCATACCATTAAACACATCATAGAAGACTGCATTTCACACAACCACTTACGCCAACAACACAATCTACACTCAATGAGAGCTCTGTGGGAAAGCCCGATCGTGGCCATGGCCTTTCTCAGGGACTCGGGGCTGTTCGGCCAGGCAGCTTAGGGAACAACAACAACAACTAAACCTAAAGATTTCTAAACACCCCTGATGGTCACAAAGGTTTTTAAGTATCCCAGAAAAGGCGCAAATCGCGTTCTGTGCGTGAAAGGGTTAAGTGAGTAGAGCTTATTTTATTATTTATCCATTTATTTATCATGATTCTAGTTTCCTCCATAGACCACCATTGAGCTTAATAAATTATCAAGATCCCCATTCAAGATACTGTAATATATACTGTATGTAGATTTTACGATAGAATTAATTTAAGTGGACCTATATTATTCCTATACAGTACAACTAAAGAAACACAATCAATCTATCTATTGCCAGACACCTTAATCCCCAAGGTGGCCACCCCGGCCACCGAATGAACCGCCTTCATATGCTTCCATATGCCGAGGCAATTACTGGTAATTCGATCTTCTAGCCTGTTCCATTCCATTGGGGGAGTCGCTCGAGCCCAACCGCCCATTAAGAAACTTCAAGACAAAAAATGCAGGAAAATGGGCTCATGTAATACCGGCCAAAATCTGCCCTGACCAGTTGTATGACTTTTTTATTTTTATTTTGTTTTTCTGTTCGGGCTCTGTCTTGAGTCGGCTATCCCCAGCTATGGAGTATGTGCCTGAGTATATACTGTACATACGTACATACAGGGTGTCAAACCGGAGCTATTTTGTTTGAAGACTTAAAAGCATATCACAACGAACACATGAAAATTAACGTGAAATAAGCATTGTTTTGGCCATTTCATCATCTACAAAGATATAATTTGAACTATAAACCCTAATTTTATCTTTACATATAAAATAATAGGCTAAAATTAATGGACTCTGCTTTCGTTTGATACCCTGTACACATAAATAATGTACTGTACATACTACATACATATATACAAACATACAGTACAGTACAGTACTTACTTGTTACTTGGTGTGGAGTTTCTCAGCCGCGCTCCGTCACTAGATGTGACGCTCGTCGCAGCTGCCCTTTAAACCATCTAGCACTTGTAGTCTTGTCTCACAGTGCCATCTTCTAAGTCATAACACTCCCTGAACATATGTGTTTTTAGTGACTTTTTAAAGGCCTTTATGTTCGCACACCTTTTCACATTAACTGGTAGATTATTATAAAGTCTCGGTGCACTCTTTTCGAAGGCCCTAAATCCAAATTCATGATTGCACCGTGGCTCATTCAATTGATGCAGCACGTTGCCATGTCTCAGCATCATATCAGTGCCAACATTGAAGTCTTCCAATAAGTCTCGCACATATTCCGGCTTTCCAAAGTTCAAAGCTTGATACACTATAACACACAGTTTGAATATGATCCTCGCTTTCACCGGCAGCCAATGCAGGTCAATTAATGCCGGCGTTATACTCGCACGGAATGGTAAACTCTTTATTAATCTTGCTGCTCTATTCATTATAAGTTGTAGTTTTCGTAGCAAGTAATTTGGTAGTCGATAATATAGAGAATTACAATAGTCTAATTTACTAATTACATGATTGTGGATCAACATTTTGGTTGTATTAATATCCAGATATTTTCTCACAAAAGCAATATTCCTCAGATGATAGGCAGAGATTCGCACTGTTTGATTAATCTGGTTTTTAAATGACAGTTAACTATCAACCAAAACTCCCAAATCCTTCACCACACTACTCACAGTCATCACACTATCATTGATATTGAGGCTTTGCACGCCCAGTCTCTCAAGGTTCACCCGTCTGCCTACTAATAGGCATTCAGTTTTATTTTCATTTAATTTCAGTTGCTTTGACTCCATCCACTTCCCAATGTCTTTTAGTAAACCACTAATCTTCTCCTCAACATTCACCACATCACTTAGTGCCAGATAGAATTGGGTGTCATCCGCAAACAGTTTGAATTTCACTCCATGTTTCATTAATATGCTAGATAGTGCAATTGTATATATACAGAATAGAATTGGTCCAAGAACACTCCCTTGAGGGATGCCCCTCTCTAGATGCTTCATCTCTGAGAATTTATTACTTATTGGCACACAATAAGTTCTGTTAGTAAGGTAACTTTGAAGGTATTCCAGCGCATTACCATCAATACCAATAGCTTTACAGTCTTCTATTAGTAAGCTATGCACCACTGTATCGAACGTGGCACTCAAGTCCAACAAAATTAAGATTCCACACTTCGCGTTGTCCATTTGCATGAGTAAATCATTAATCACAGAGCACATCGTGGTTTCCGTAGAGTAAAGTCTTCTATATGCGGACTGGTTGTCTGGGAGAGCCTTCACTAAACTCAAGTGATCCAATAACTGACCCAGAATTACATTTTCAGTAATTTTTGATAGAAATGTTAAATTGGAAACAGGCCTAAAAGAGCTCAAGCATTGAGAATCAAGGCTCCCTTTAATAATAGGCTTCACAATCGCATTCTTTTCAGACGATGGAAATACATTATTTGCAATGCTACAGTTTATTATGTCAACATATATGTCCAGAAAACTGTTAAAATTGTTACTGTGCACTATTTCACGTATCGGTATAGGATCATTACTACAATGGGTAAGTTTTGCTTTCGTAACTATGGATTTAACTGTATTCAGATCCGTCATAGTAAATTCTGTTAACTTAGTCACAGTAGGCTCAGCTACAACAACGTCTTGAGTCTCGACTACTCCAAAATTTCCAACAATGGCATTAATTTTATCACAAAAAGAGTCAGAAAAATCATTCGCCAATGTCATATCCGGAATCCCTTCTGGTAACTTATTTTTCTTCTTGTTTCCCGTCAAGTTGTCAAGTACCACATACAGCTTATTCATATCAGATCCAGCTTCTTTTGCTTTATTCATATAGTATTCACGTTTTCTAAGCACAATGAGCCTGTTTTCTATATTCCGAGCTCTTTTATAGTTATCTCTTGCCTCTTCGGTTCGTAGACGTCTCCATAGCCTCTCATATTTCTTCTTGGCCTTTTTTGCTCTTTGAATATCAGCATTAAACCACGGCGCACTATCAACTATTACTATTTTCTTTTCAATAATGGGGCACATATCTTCGTATTTTTCTCTAGCAATGCTGTTATACAGATTAGTGAAACATGACGTACAGTCATCTATTAATTCACCGTGAGCACAGTGTTCTCTTTTCTTAATTAGTATTTCATTCACAACAGTCGATATTAGTAGTTGTGGCTCAAATTTTCTTTTTGACCTACACTTTATTGTCTTAGATTGTCTAGGTTTACTTACAAACGGCATGTTAAAAGTAACTAGTTTATGGACCGGCGAAATACAACACTCATCTTCAACATACAGCTCATTTATCATATCGCTTTCTCTGGGTGAAAAAATGCAGGTCTGTGATTGTGGAGGGAGCTGCACCAAGGGGTGGACCGAGGAAGACCTGGGATCGGACTATACGCGCCGATCTCAAATCCAAGAACTTGACAAGTGAAGCAGCCCTTAACAGGGTTGCCTGGAACGCCGCCATTAGGACAAGAGACTGAAACTGCACTTATGTGTGGAACACTCAGTCTTAAAATGTTATGTATGTATGTATGTATTCGTAAAAACCAAGTCTAATGCATGACCACCTCTTGAAGTTGCAGTATGCACTTTATTTATCAAGTGGAAAGACTCCATCAATTCTATAAAGATAGTAGCATAGTAATCATTTGGAACATCCACCCACAGATTAAAGTCACCAAAGACGAATGTATTCGTACTAACCATATCAATTGTTTCCAAATATAATCTAAAATCATCAATAAATGTACTGGCACTTAAATTTGGAGGCCTATAAACAACAATAAAAGTACATTTCCAGCCTCCAATCTCACAGCCCACCTGTATATGTTCAAAACTACCGAACCTTGCAGATTTACATATTTTCGTCTTTTTAAACGTGTTTGTAAGAAAACTTCCCACACCACCACCTCCCTTCCCTCTTCGTGGATTGTGCAAGAAGGTATGCGTTAAAGGAGTCATTTCAAGTATTTTAGCAGTATCGTATTCACTCAGCCATGTTTCAGTTACCGCTAGTACATCATATTTTGTCTCATTAATTAAGTCTCGAATTTCAAAGGTTTTATTTCCCACTGATTGAATGTTTATCAGTCCCCCCTTTATCTTTATTAAAGCACTAGATTCCATGATCAGTTAGGTCTCTCACCTTGACTATCTCACTCAAAAAGACCGGGCACCGGGTATCTGATGATGAATGATACACGTCTTGTTTCCCGTATCTCATACAATTTATGCACTTTCTCACAGTCACCTTACAATCCTTCGACCTATGTGTTCCAGCACATTTAAAACAAACAGGCACATCACTGTTTAGTTTAGCAGCACACTTATTTTCTGCATGCCCAAATCTCTGGCAATAGAAACAAGCCAATGCATGGTACCTGTCTCTTATATTATATATTCCCCATTGAAGTTGCACCTTGTCTTTATATTTGTAGAGAGCCGCACGGACTTCAGGCTCACATTTCAGGATATAATGGACTGTACCTCCAGCAGCTGGTTTATCAAAAATCATGGCAATCTTTCCTTTAATATCATCAATCGAATTCAGAAAATCATTCCTTGCAATTAATGTATCAATTATCTCACTCTTGGACTCTTCAGGACGAACATTGCAAATCATCACTTTTGGTTTTAATTTCTTCACACTCCTTGTAGTAACAGCCGTCACCTCTACCAACTTTTTAACTGCATCATTCAGCATATCCACAGTGCCAAAATTCATCACCATGTTCCCTTTAGGGGTAAACTTCGTATCGTGAATTTCAATCCCCTCTAGCGCCTGAGAAATTTCTCCTCTCTTGTCAGTTGCCTTTTCATTCTCATCCGTCGCCTTCAGAACGAGTAGATTCTTCTTTTCTTTCTTCTTTCCTCTCCCCGTCACCACATCCGACCACCCAGGCGAGTCAGAAACCGCTGACGTTTGCGCGGGGTCAGCGCTTATAGCATCAACAACATTTCCCATACCACTAGTGACTCCTTGCATCTCCATCTTCACTACTTTCAATTGAGTTGAAAGTTCTTGAGTTATACCGTCTAGTCCTTGGGTCATCTTATCATTTAATTCACTCCTGATGTTTTTTAGTTTATCGCTCATTACATCAAAACCTTGGGTCATCGTTTCTTTGAATTCAATCAATTCTTTCATAATTTCTTTCTTTATGTTTTCCATTTCATTCTTAAATGAAGTTAACACTCCAAGCTTTGTCTTACATGGATCACAGACATAGTTTATGTGCGCTACGTTTTCAGTCTTTATGCCAATCAAGTGTTCACATTTGATATGGGCCCAGTTTTTGCAAGTTGAGCATCCAATCCACTTTAACTTCTCTCTCTCCCCATCAGTTTTATCGCATTTATAACACTTTACGTCAGGAGCCATCCCAATAGCAATTAAAGGTTTCGATAGAACAGTCTTTGTAACATGGGAGGCAGAGCTCAGGCGGCACACGTCTACTCTGCTCCGCGCTCCCACACTTTCCATATATATACATATATGTACATATATACATACATATATACATACCAATCATCTCTGAGTGCCGCCTCGTTCTCATTATTCCCGGCCCAGAGGAGTATACTGGGATCAATGGGAAGATATTATTGGGATGGAATTTGTGCTGTACCTAGTATCAGTGCATTACCACAAGCCCACCGAAACGTCAATAAAATACCCTCATTGTTCCCTGATTAAATAGCAGTGTATGAATATTCCCATATTCAAAATATGCTATAGGGGTGCAATGCCTGGTGAGTTATCTGCTCAACAGGTGGCGTTGTGTGTGTGTAAGTGTGTGAGTCCGAGTGTAGGGGGTGAGAGAGTGAAGCACGGGAACGAGATGGCTTCAGAGATAGGGTCGTTTCGGGCCATGAGTGAGCACCGTGCCTCATGTGAAGGCAAGATGGCAGGTGCTCGTTGTACTCTACGTGCTTCACATGTCTCACTCCCTAGAGTGGAACAAGACCTCACGGGCTTCACTGTTCATTGTAAAGCGGTGAATGTTAAGGCTCTCAGCCTATGCCCGAGAGGAAGTAAGTTGGAGTATAGAAAAAAATAAATACAAAATAAAAAAATACTGGGGTGGTGGTGGAGGCGACGTAGCTGGGTCACCACCTCGGCCTTCACACTGTCCAGGAACGCGTCCCTGACGGGGTACATGCTACACGCGAACATCAGGTCCTCCCAGATCAGAATCCCTAGCTCATCTGCAATCTGGTAGAGAGACATGAGATACGTAACATACAAGTAGTGTACAGTACTGAAGTTACAAATTATAATGAAAAACTTGCAAAATAAAAAAACAAAACTGGGACAACACAAGATAAATGCGAAAGAACTAATCAAAATGTCAAAAGGTCAACACCATATAAATTAAAATGTAAAACTTGCAAACAAAGCAAACCAAAACTGGGACAAAGACAATATAAAGTCAAAACAACTTATCAAAATCACTATGTGGAAACAACGCTTACTAAAATAAACTTTATGAAATGAAAGAACACAATCCACCACATAGGCAGTGGTTCCCAAACTATTTTGATGGCGACCCTAAGGTCCTGGAGTGGCGGCGTCTACGCCGTGGGACCACCTCCCGGAACTGCCGACCCTCCCGTCCGGGGACAAGATCACCGACAGTGGAGGACAGCAGGCTGCCGACCGTGGGGAGCAGTTTCCGGGAGCCAAACCGCCATTATCCTTCTTCTAGTTTGCTATTAAATCGTTGCTGTGATTTAATTACGCTATCTATCTTTTTCCTTGTATATCTTAATAAAGTAATCGTATATTGTATGAGTATAGGCTGCTTCAGTGATCATCAGCCTATAGTGTGCACCTTTTACCGAGTCATAGGATACCTCGTTGTCCAGGCACGACTCAGGGCGGTATACGTGTTTTGTTCTCCAGTGGTTAATGCAGGGGTTGGAACTAGTGTTACCGTTGTTGCATTTAGCCTTATCTAGTCCAATGATGAAGAGCCCCGTGTCTTGCAGAACCTGGATCGTAACAAATGGCGACCTTGCTTAGGATTATGTGAACTTAAGAAATACTGTGGGAGTATAGTGGTAATTTTGTTTTATTGAGGAATACAGTGGACACAGATTTTTTTTGGCAAGCAGTATAACACATAAAGAGGCTTCAGATAACTTTAAGGGAATAGGTGCTTGCATAAGAGATTATAGTTACTTTTTTGTTTTTATTAACTTGCACACTTCTCAGTATACACCATGTCTAGCAACAGCTCAGTTAACGGGGATAATCAGACAGTACAGCCTACGGGTGTTGAGCAGCAGCAGGAATTTAATGATGGCATCAGAGTTATTAATTGTGAGGCTGATGCGAGGAAGTTTGTGGAGATACCAGTAACAGCGAGTCGGTTGGAGGGGATTAATTGCTATGGTCTGCGTTGTTTGATCACGGTCCTGGGGCGTGTCGGCTTTGGCAGCATGTCTAAGAGTGACCTGGTGGCTTGTGTGTTGTGTGGTGGCAGTGGGTTGCAGGGTGGAGCGGGGGCTTGGGAGCCTTTATCCAAGCCTCCCTTCCACTGTACTCCTATCGCGCCCCCTAGGTTACCAGACCTTGGCACGCTTCCGCAATCTGATAGTAGCTGGCAGCGTGGTTTGCCCCTGGGTGGGTCTCCTATAATTGCTCCTCCCCCTCAGGATTTGACTGCTGATATGTTGTTACAACTGGAGTTGGCTAAGATCCAGCGTGAAGTTGAGATGGCTAAGATTCAGGGTGAGATGGCTAAGATTCAGGCTGAGATGGCTAAGATTCAGGCTGAGGAGAGGGCGGAGATGTCTAAGATTTAGGCTGAGGAGAGGACAGCATGCCGTGAGGCAGAGTTGCAGGTTGAAGCAACTAGGTACTGTGCTGAGATGGATGTTGAGAAATCTAGGGTGGATACAACAGGGCGGCATCTCGGTTCTCGGAATCGTGGGTCTGAGTCTTTATCGCACTTGCTTAAATTAGTCCCTGTGTTCGATGAGTCTGGTGTGACTGAGTTTTTTGCACGGTTTGAGAAGAAGTGTCGGGAGCATGAGTAGCCGGAGATTAAGTGGGCAGCCCTTGTATCATCAAAGCTTGTTGGGAAAGGTCTCAAGGCATATGACTCGCTGTCATTGGAGGACTGTACTAACTATGTGGTGTTAAAGGAGGCTGTGCTCCGGGCCTATTAATTGCAACCAGAAACCTACAGGTTGAAATTTCGGGGCGTTGTAAAGAGCAAGGAGAGCTCTTTCCTTGAACATGCCCGGGAACTGACTGACACTATGGGGAACTGGCTCCGGTCTGAGAATGCGACAACAATTGATCAGGTTAAGCAGTTATTTTTGTTGGAGCAGTTCTTCCGGTGCACAGGCAGCGACTTGACATTAAACCTGAAGGAAACATGCCCTAAGACCGTAGAGGAGGCAGCTAAGCTTGCTGACCTCCGGCTTTCTTTGATTCGTGGGTGCGAGTCTGCTCATCGAAGTGAGACAGGTAACAAGGGGCATAACACTCCACCCCCCAAGTCAATGAAGCACAAAATAACACTGTAAAAAGTAAGAGCAATGATACCCATTATAACTACAAACACAAAACCGTCCCGTTTTCAAAGGGGCAGGGCCTTTCCCCACCACCTCAAGGGGGGAAGTCTAGTGGTGAAGTGAAATGTTTTAAATGTCAGAAGGTGGGTCACTTTGCACGTACATGTCCGAGTAATATTCCTGCTAAGCCTGTGTCTTTGGTTCGCAACATGGGGGTGTCTCTGAGTTCTTCTGCGTCTGCCCGGGGTAGGTCGTCAGTTACGGGGACACAGCCTGTGAAGAAGGGTTTGGAGGGCTCGACACCTGTCCAAGACACTTTTTGCAGCCATCGAGGGCACGGGCTTGTGAGCTGGGGGAATACTAAACATCAGGTCAAATTGTTGCGTGACACAAGGGAGCCCACCTCACTTTTCAGCTGGCGGTAAGGGTGCCCACCTCACTTTTCGGCTGGCGGTAAGGGAGCCCACCTCACTTTTCACCTGGCGGTAAGGGAGCCCACCTCACTTTTCACCTGGCAGTAAGGGAGCCCACCTCACTTTTCAGCTGGCGGTAAGGGAGCCCACCTCACTTTTCGGCTGGCGGTAAGGGAGCCCACCTCACTTTTCACCTGGCGGTAAGGGTGCCCACCTCACTTTTCGGCTGGCGGTAAGGGAGCCCACCTCACTTTTCACCTGGCGGTAAGGGAGCCCACCTCACTTTTCACCTGGCAGTAAGGGAGCCCACCTCACTTTTCAGCTGGCGGTAAGGGAGCCCACCTCACTTTTCACCTGGCGGTAAGGGAGCCAACCTCACTTTTCAGCTGGCGGTAAGGGAGCCCACCTCACTTTTCACCTGGCGGTAAGGGAGCCCACCTCACTTTTCACCTGGCGGTAAGGGACCCACCTCACTTTTCACCTGGCGGTAAAGGAGCCCACCTCACTTTTTTCCTCTTTCTTTCCCTCTCTGTTTGGCTTGTATTCATTCGGCCCCATTCAGCCTACTGATTTAAGACGTTTACCCCCATCCAGGTGTCAATATTTTCCTGGCGAGCGGTAGCGAGCCAGCATATATATATATTTTTGACAGCAAGCTAAATTTGTACATTTTTCGATAGAAACATTTCTCCGGCGAAGCCGGATTTCTCCATACAATGCTGGCTCGCTATCGCTCGCCAGGAAGATATCGACACCTGGATGGGGGTAAACGTCTTAAAACAGTACGCTGAGTTGGGCGGATGAGAGGGGGAGAAAGAGAAAACAAAACGCAATGGGCTCCCTTCAGGGGGTAGTGTTTATTTTTTGGTCTATTTATTTAATGGTTAGTGCCCGGAATTTCGGTGTGAGTATCCTAGGTTCGAATCCTTGGAGTCATGTATATATTCATTAGTTTCATTGACTTAATTAGTTAGGTTTACTGGTGGGAATATATTCATTATTGGTGGGAATTAATATATTCATTATTGGTGGGAATTAATATATTAATTATTGGTGGGAATTAATATATTCGTTATTGGTGGGAATTAATATATTCATTATTGGTGGGAATTAATATATTCATTATTGGTGGGAATTAATATATTCATTATTGGTGGGAATTAATATATTCATTATTGGTGGGAATTAATATATTCATTATTGGTGGGAATTAATATATTCATTATTGGTGGGAATTAATATATTCATTATTGGTGGGAATTAATATATTCATTATTGGTGGGAATTAATATATTCATTATTGGTGGGAATTAATATATTCGTTATTGGTGGGAATTAATATATTCATTATTGGTGGGAATTAATATATTCGTTATTGGTGGGAATTAATATATTCGTTATTGGTGGGAATTAATATATTCATTTTGAAGCAACCTCGCTAGACCTCCATCAATTTAAAAAAAACACACACTTCAAGAAAAATGTGTACATTTTTCGGTAGAAAAATTTCCCGGCCGAAGGCCGGTTCCTCATACAATTACAGGTTCGCCATCGCTCAGCTAAATTGCACGAAAGATCTTTATTTTGACAAAGAAATGGGGCTAAAGGTCTTGAAATCGGCAAACTAATAAAACAAACGTCATAAAGTATCAAAGCTACTGTGAGTAAACGTGAGGGAGAAAAAGCAACTACCTCCCCCTTAAGGGGGATCACCTGTTTCTCTCCTTTTCTCTCTTTCTCTGACTTGTATCCATTTGGCCCCATTCAATTTGAAGAGGAACCAGCCTTCGGCCAGGAAATTTGTGTACCGAAAAATTACAAATTTATCTTGAAGGGGGGTCTATGGGGCGTTTATCTTGAAGGGGGGTCTAGGGGGCGTTTATCTTGAAGGGGGGTCTAGGGGGCGTTTATCTTGAAGGGGGGTTTAGGGGGCGTTTTTCTAAGTTTGATGGAGGTCTAGAGAGAGAGAGAAAAAAAAAAAAAAAACACACACACACACACCTAGGTCTGTCTCCCCTTAATTCCGCAGCTGTTATGGATATTGACTAACGCTTATATGTTGCTGGTTATGCACACTGGCTATTAAGGGAGCCCACCTCGCTTTGTGTGTCTTTCTCTCCCTCTCTCTTTGGCTTGTAGCCAATCAGACCCATTCAGCCTACTGTTTTAAGACGTTTACCCCCATCCAGGTGTCAATGTTTTCCTAGCGAGCGGTAGCGAGCCAGTATATACATATTTTTGTTTTACAGCAAGCTAAATTTGTACCTATTTCAATAGAAAAATGTCTCCGACGAAGCCTGATTTCTCCATAAATTGCTGGCTCGCTACTGCTCGCCAGGAAAAAATCGACACCTGGAAGGGGATAAACGTCTTAAAACAGTTGGCAGAATGGGGCTGAATGGATACAAGCCAGAGAAAGAGAGAAAAGGAGAGAAAGATAAAAAAAGCCGGTGACCCCCCTTAATCATAGAAGAATATATAATTATATACTCTGTGGAAATTGATTAATTTATTCATTTATTTTTTTAGTTTCCTCGCTAGACCTCCATCAAGAAATACACCCCCTAGACCCCCCTTCAAGATAAATGTGTACGTTTTTCGGTAGAAAAATTTCCCGGCCGAAGGCCGGTTTCTCTTAAACTTACAGGCTCGCTATCGCTCGCCAGGAAATAATCGACACCTAAAGGGCACGAAAGGTCTTAATATTGACAAAGAAATGGAGCAAAATGTCTAACAATCGATAAACTAATGGAAGGAACGTCTTAAGTTCTCAAAACTAATATGCTCAACACGAGGGAGAATTAGGAGGTCCAGTAAAAGCGAGGAGTAGTACCCCCTTTAAATGAATTACCCTGGTATGGGGGGGGGGGGGGGTAGTGATTTTGTTTTTCTTTTCTCGTGGTTGGCATCCTGGACTTTTATTATCTCTGCTTCCTTTGTCTCTCTCTCTCTCTCTCTCTCTCTCTGACAACTAGTTAGCAGAGCACGGTTTCGGACCACATGCATAAGAGGGGGTGGGGTCACCTGCGTTTTTTTATCTTTCTCTCCTTTTTTGTCTTTCTCTGGCTTGTATCCATTCGGCCCCATTCAGCCATCTGTTTTAAGACGTTTATCTCGATCCAGGTGTCGATATCTTCCTGGCAAGCGACAGCGAACCAGCATTGTATGGAGAAATCCGGCTTCGCCGGAGATATTTTTTTATCGAAAAATTTACAAATTTAGCTTGCTGTCAAAACAAAAATATATACATGCTGGCTCGCGGAAAATATTTACACCTGGATGGGGGTAAACGTCTTAAAACAGTAGGCTGAATGGGGCCGAATGGATACAAGCCAAAGAGAGAGGGAGAGAAAAAGAGAAAAAGCGAGGTGGGCTCCCTTAAGAAAGGTCTCGCATTCTTAAAGGTTTATTCACTATTCTAATTGAGATCAGCCCACTTAGAAAAAAATATAATATATGTATATATATATATATATATATATATATATATTGTGACGCACCCAGTGCTTGGCAACGCAACCTGATTGTACTCCTTGGTACTCCACTGTACCGCCCGTGATCTGGCTACCGTCAGCCGCTATGTATATTGAGTGTGACAACTTATAACTATGTTCTTTGTATCTCTGCAAAGGTCTCGTCATGTGCTAACCAGTGGTGGGTTTTGTTTTAAGCCATGTCGAGACCTTCCATTTAATATGTAGTATCAATAGAGAAGTTGATAGATAAGACAATGGGAGTTCAGAGAGAAAGAGTGAGTTAGGCTTCAGAGCAAGAGGGTAGCAACGCGCCACGCTGCCGGCCGGGTGGTTGCCAGACGTATGGACTGGTTGGCAGCCTTGCGCTTATAGCTAGGCGCGACAGGGTTGGTAGTCCATTGCTGCCTGCCTACGCTGGCTGGGTGGCCCATGTTGTCGTACAGCATATTGCCTGGAGGCTGGCTGCGTGTTCCATGATCAGGTTGCCTAGAACCTTTGAGATTCTAACATCCCTTGCCCTCTCTCCCAACTTCTCACGGTTGCACTCTTTCTCTCTGACGACATTACTCTCATTTCATTCTTCTCTCTATTTAAATGCATAACCTTCCCTTGAGGTCCTAAAGGAGTTTCAGCACTCACCTCTCGTATTACTCTTAGGACAAGCATATATTTACATGTATTAGATTTAAGGGGTTAATGTGAACAGCGATCTTCTTGATGAGGATAGTTGGTGAACGTTCTACATGTTCACGAGTTATATGCCCCGCTCATCATCCCATTTGTGACTAGACTGGTGCCATGTGTAAGAGCCCGACCATGCCCAGGAGTTGTCTGTGGAGGGACGAGGACTTAGCCTTGATTTGCATACCGAGCCAGGAGCGAGTGTAGCACCCGAGACTACAGCTCGCTCGTAGTGCCGGTATAGTAGAGTAACGTAATTTATCTGTCCTTGTGTTCTCTACAGTCTTCTCCTGGGTTCTCGCTTTCGGTGCTGGGACTCGTTGTTCCTGTGACTTGGCCTGCTAGCTAGAACACATGGGGATGATGAGTGGGATATATCTTTATTTTACTATGCATTGCAGCTCTCTTTAAGTATATATCTATAACATTTTACAATACACATTACTCACACACAAGACAACACTATTAATACTTTCATGTATCAATTAACTGCACTGTCGTTTTGCTGCTGTGTCCGGAGTTCTGTTGCGTAGTGCGCATACGGACTCGGAGGGGAGACAGAGTGAGAGAAGCGAAGTAGCCTATGCGGTAGTAGGCTACCGGCGCAGTACTGTTGCCTGCAACCTTTTAGTTATTCCAAGTATAGATTATTATAATAAGTGACTACTATTTATGTTCCTCCCATGTGTATTATTAGGTATCTACTGGATCATGAACATCTTGTATGCTACATGCTAGTGCATGTTAGTAGGGGACAGTTAGTGTAGTGCACGCGCTTTCAAGTAGGCGTGTACATTTGTCATTTAGCATTTCACTGTCATACCTTTAGCCTGCTTCTATTCTACATTATTAGAGGCTTAATATTAACGTAGTTTCTTGAGTATTGCATTTCTTTAGTAATAACGTAACCTATAAATGTCTGAGGGAGTTTAGCCTCATAGCCTACCCCTGT